>JASEVX010000011.1:53601729-54086862 GCA_031761405.1 Serripes groenlandicus | reverse complement strand
TGAAAATCAGCCAGACGCTTATGGAGGAGAAGATTTTTTAAGTTTTCACTATAGCCATAAAAGGCAAAATAGCCCCGCCCCCTGGCGGGCCATGTTTTTCGACCAATCAACATGGCTTGAAGGAATCTGATAGATGATCACCCAAGGAACATTTCTACAAAATTAATTTGAAAATCGGCCGGACACTTTTGGAGGAGAAGATTTTTTAAGTTTGCACTATAGCCATATAAGGCAAAATACCCCCCCCCCCCCCCCCCCCCCCCCTGGCGGCCATGTTTTTCGACCAATCAGCATGGCTTGAAGGAATCTGATAGATGATCACCCAAGGAACCATTTCTACATAATTATTTGAAAATCGGCCTGACACTTTCGGAGGGAGAAGATTTTTTAAGTTTTCACTATAGCATATAAGGCAAAATAGCCCCTCGCCCCCCCCTGCGTGGCCATGTTTTTCGACCAATCAACATGTCTTGAAGGAATCTGATAGAAGGTCATCTAGGGAACATTTCTACAAAATTATTTGAAAATCTGCCAACCAGTTTGGGAGAAGAAGAATTTTGAAGTTTTTTCGGTTTCGTTGCCATGGAAACCAGAAATTTTGCATGGATCCCAAAAATTTGAAGGAATTTCTGGTGAGGTCATTGAGAGGATGCTTTCTGTGAAGTTTCATCCAAATTGACCCACTGGTTACTGAGGAGAAGAAGTTGACGCACGACGGACAAAAGGCGATCACAATAACTCACCTTCAGCAAAGCTCAGGTGAGCTAAAAACAAAGAGTCTCAAAACTTTCCGAACGTCCCTCGTACGTTGTCAAGCTACAACGACATTTGGCTCATTTGAAAATATCAGGGGGAAATACGAAATTGTATTATGCTATGCCGAACAATATTATTATGAATATAGGGTCTGCATGCGGGCGGCTATTGGACCAGGATTAAAATTGGTTGAAAAGTGTGCATAAATCTTTCCAGTGTCGAGTCTCCTTTGAACTTGTATCAGCACGTATTCAAAAAAGAAATAGCAACATTACATGATTATGCGTCCACGCAATGATGTTATCTCTCACCCTTTATTGACCAAAAGAGTTTATAACAACCGATAGCCATGTATGATTAAGAGATCTTCGTTATCTTACCCGCAGAAAATGGATTCTTAAGTTCAAAACGTGATACAACTTGAAACTTTACTCATATGGGAGTTAACGAAAGGTATATGATGGATTGTCAGCAGCATCTCTGTGCACATGAAGCATCCCGGTGATTCAGCCGCACTTGTGTTTTTGTTGTTCACTAGGCGCAGAGCGGAACATGTTCTTTAGCTGGTCGTGTTGATTACGAGAATATGTTTTATAACGGTGATGACCGCTGCCAATATGTCACTGGATGTTTGCTTCATGGATTGTCAACGACGTTCTGAAAAAGTGTGCTTAACACTATGGAACTAACATCTTTGACATTGTAGCTCGCCTATTTTTTCAGAAGTTCAATTTGTGATTTCAGATTAGTTTTCTCTAGATGTATTAGGACATTTTATATGACAGATGACCAATAGATCGCATAAACGTGCACACACATAGAGAAAAGAACTAACGGTCAGTCTTATACAGTTTCACTAAATCACATAATTATGTCCGATACAGTTTTAGTATATTCCAACTTCTGTCATCAAGTCGATCGTGTTGATTATGAACAACACTAAATATTCGCAATCACGCCTAATTTGCTGTCACATCTACACAAGTACAATAATGATGTACTCGCAGTGAGTCGAAAATCAATTCCAATCATTGATTGCCAATCTGGACATTGTCAATGTCACATACCAACATATAATAGAATGACGTAAATTGAATACACCTGCAGCACACACAGCATTGTACCCATTTACGGGCAACACTGAAAAAGTCATCCATTTTTAGCAGATTTTTCGGCATAGCTGTATAGGAACTCATTTGACCACAAATTGTTTTCTTGACCGATGCAATCGAATGTTGTACATAAAGTGCGCTAATGGAATTTATTCAACGAGAAATCGAAATAAAACAACATATATCTATTAGTTGTCGTACCTTTGAGACAGAATCATTCAATCTTTGTTTTAAGTTAACCTCGCCGTTTAGAAATATTTATCTAGCAAGCAGCATTTTAGAGAGGCATCAATGAGGCGTTTTATATAACCTTAATATCGAATTATATTATTTGCTTCCTAGTAAGTTAAGTTCTACTGGTCCATTTATTCTGACACCAACACGTCAATTGTAATACCAACTCCACAAACCTGTGCGCCAAGGACGGAAAGCCATTGCTAACATTTTAAAGTATTTGTATTTCTACCCCAGGTATCAGGCTTTTCACATGGACTATTTAGCTAGTTTCTGTTTCATTAGGATTTTATGCAATTTTTAACATTATTTTAGTTTTATCACAAGACATGAATCCATGGTAAACACACAAGGATATTTGCTTGCCCAGAAGACATTTCATCATGACAGCAACTCGTGGGGATTAAATCCTGGACATCAGGTTCCAAATCCCCCCATTCACTAACAAAGATCATGGCGGATTCCTGGGACATTAATATAAGCCCTTTGGTGGACAAACCCAGTGACGCTAGCCACAGAGACTCAAACTAATGTGAACCTCTGGTTTGTTAGACCTCATCATTATCGACAGAACTATCGTGGCTTGTCTCAATGTAAGTCTATGTACAAAGATGTGCCCCCAGGGTCGGGTCCTTTTTGACCCCATGGACATAGTCGGAATACATTTGATAGAAGTACCACTAGGAAATGATATATCCAAGCTCTAGAATTTCAGATTTTGACAAGAAGTGTTATCATATACAAATACGGGACTAGTTAAATATAGCCGTTTTTGACAGATACAGAAATAATTAACATTCTTGGTAGAGGGGTCACCAAAGGCACATATTTGCTGAACTATTTTCAAATTTGGAAGGTTCTTTTAGACAAAAAGAGCTTTATACACTGAGTAACTAAATGAACATGTATGCAAGTTTCTTTTTGAAAGAACAATCTTGGCAGAGATTTGAAAATAAATTTGGCACAAAAGTTCCTTGTTAGCCAACATGCGTCCGAGTTTTCATTTGATAAACAAATTGGGGAAAAGACACAATACCTGGTTAAAGGTCAATTGAAACGCACTTTTTCAATTGTATTTTATTGTGACCTTTACTTTTATAATAACAACTGCGTAAAAATTGTCACTCAATTATTTGAAATGATGTTGTTATCATGGATTTTGTGTTGGAGCACCTGTATCGGTAACTAAAAACATCTAGAGAATTTGTGTATCGGGATTAAACCGGAAGTGACGTCAGTTGAAGTTTTACAGAAATGGTGGAATATTAGAGTTCAGAGGATTGTTTTCGTTTTGTTAATAATTTGTATCTATTTCTCGTGAACGCTGAATTGACACGACACAATGCCGGTTCGGTGCTTTGCGCAATTTGATTATTGGAAAAATGAAAAAAGTAAAGTAAAATCACGTTGCGTATTTCATTAATAGCGCCCATTTAAGTAAAGATACAGAGGAATGATTTTTTCCGATGTATTTGTACACACCTTACTGAATAAGCGTACGGTTATATAATTGATATACAAAATTCTGCATTGCATTTTACCTTTAAGATACTACAAACAAATCTCTCTATATATTGTCCATATGCTATAATAATGATGACCGAAAAGATTTCGTATGAGAACATTTGGGCAATCCCACCAAGGACCGTGTTACTAAAAATAGCCTGTATATGGTTTATATAATATAATAATAATGACATATTTTATTAATACCATATATATTTATGCTATTTATAGTAACACTGTCCTGTGTTGGATTCCCCCGAATTTTCTCATACGATTACATTACGGTAATTATTCTTTCAGCATAGGATCATATAGAGAATCTATTTGTAGTATCTTCATGAAGTACTGTCATGTATTTCAAACATTTTTTTCTCAAATGAAAATTCGGATGACCGTTGTCTAACAAGGAATTGTTGTGCCAAATCATTTTCAAATCGTGCCAGTAATTTTGGATAAGAAGGTTTTCTAACCTTTTACTAAACACATAATAAGGATAACGATCACTGCCCAATTCTGAAAGAGGCCCATCTAAGGAGCATTCCAAAGAAAGTATTTTTGAAATGGTACCAGTAGTTTAAAAGGAGAAGATGTCGGACAATGAGTGATAACAATAGCTAATCCAAGCAATATGTGTGCCCAGGAGAGCTAAAAACAAAGCTATACATATTTGTTAACAGCTTATGCCTTTAATATTTTCAGTCATATAAATTAAAAATCAAAATGTTTTGACAAATAAAATGACATAACAAAATGAGCTTTAGATATCGTGCGAAAGATATCGTGCGAAAAATCATTTACGACTTTTCTAGATGCTTATCAAAAACAACAACAAGAGAACCATGATGGTCCTCGATCACTAGGCTGATTTTAGGGAAATTAAATACATATAGCTTTCAGTGACTCAGTGTTCTTACTGTAAACGTATAAGGAAAACGAGCTTTGACCCCTTGTGGCCATGTTTTTCAACATATTGGAATTATTTGAACTAACTTGGTAGTGAATCATCAAAGAAACATTTGTGCCAAATAATTTTTAAAATCTGGTATTTTTTTTGTACTAGAAACTTTTACTAGTTTCGGAGGTAAAGTTTTTAAAGTTTTAACTATTAAAGTCATATAATGCAAATTATGGTGGCCATGTTTTATAGATTGTTTTTATTTTTGTTCCAGTTTCATGACTGAGACGAGAGAGAGCTGGCAATGACCAAAACATAGATAAACGATCAATTAATGCATAGCAGTTGCAAAGGTTGTAAACACATTTTCTCTTAAGACCCAATCTGGACCAACATTCTTTCCGACGTTTGACAAAAGTCAATGTAACAAGTGTCATTCATCTTTAACCAATGGGCTTACAGTCTATGTAGAAAAGCAGCAAGTTACTTCAAAAGACTGTTTTGTGGTGTACTGGTGTTAGAAAACAAAGCTACACATGCACAGATGAACTGGTCAGTGATACAACCTATAGTCAACCTCAAAGTCGACCATTCAGTAAACATTTTCCCGCATAGAACATCTTGAGCAGACAAAACATAATGGCAAAAATAAGGAAATTCTCTTATATTGAAAGAATAATGATTGGATAGGATTAATATTGTGGGAAAAGGAGATTTTTTTCCTTTTACAACATTATTTTTAAAAGTCATTTGATTCGAATGTGTCAAAAGGTTGGAAAGGCTTTACTAGGAACAGCTGGTTAGTCCATGCCAACTTGATCAAACTGATTCTGTTGTATAGTATTTCCATAAAGAACTTGACTACTGTACAATTTAATGGAACATTTTCAAATGTGATTATAGTTACAATAAAGACATACAAGACTTCCCTTAGAAAGGTCTTTTGTAACAGCTGCTGTTGACAGTATTCCAAAGGGGTTGCTGGAATGAAAGAAATTATTATTCAAAGAATATTCTCCTTGATCATCTATGTATTTGCATAATTATTCTAGTTGTATTAGTCTATCAATTTCATCATTTTTCAACCATATCCCAATCTGCTCCTTCTACTGGGCCAGTTTTCTTTTCTTTTCTTTAAGAGTTACATGAGCCTAACACATCATCTGGGGGAATTGGGTAAACCACACACCAACTCATATAACTTTGACTTTAGATCTTTCTGAACTTTTCCATACCACTGAGAAAGAGCTGGCATGTATTTCTGGACATTGGTAGTACACCCTTGATTGACATCTGAGGTCTTATCATCTCTTGTCGACACTATCATTAGTCTCAATACTTGAGTTATCTATGTTAACAATATCTTTGTTGTGACTAGTTACATCTGTTTCAGAATCCCCTTTAGGTGCTATGATGGTTGCCTGCAAGATAAAAGTTTATCTTTATTCCGTTCCTGTTTTAGCTAACATTTGGTACCACTGTATTGCATTCTCATTAAAATAGGACCAAAATACTTTGCTGTACGTATATTGGATCTAACTACAGCGCATAAAGGGTCGTCTCCAATCAACCTTGTACACACTAAAATTCTCATGAGCACATGCAGGGTTCTTATGTCCAATTAAATGGCATGATACAACAAATACCTATGCTATATAATTAGAGAACTCAACAATCTCTGCTTCTCTATACAGGTAATCTTACCTGTTTTATACCGAATATTTTGGTAAGCAACAAATTGATAGCCACACGCATATGAGCTGACTAATCTGTTTCAAACAATGGTAACAATTCAACATTTTAGAAAAAAAATACATTTTTTATCTTAAGATTGTTTCCAAACTCTCAAGATATATGTTATCACATAAAAAGTTTATATAACATTTTTCACATATTGGCACGTTCATACTCTTCAAAGCAGACAATTCTTAAACTGGAACTGTCACTTAACCCTTTCCATATATACGGCAATTCTGCAGCAGACGACTTTGAACGTATTTTGTCAGAAAAAAGAAAATCTCTATAATTGAATGGATAACCGATGACAAAAAGTGGAAAACATTGTGGCAAAAGGAGAAATTGCACGTTTTGTGCAATTTCTTCTTTTGTCACTATGTTTTCAAAAAGCCGTCTGTAGCAGAGCCATCAGAAAGCGTCTATATGAGGGAAAGGATTAAGACGACATCACAACCAAACAAACTGCTTTGATAGAAAATTAGTAAACAAAAAAAAAGACACAGTTAGTGGAGAAAACTTGAGAACACCTGAACATCAACAATGTTTCAAAATGACTGTAAAATCTTTTAAATTTTTGTGGAATTGGCTTGGCCATTTTCCCTAAATTTTGTATTTTTATTGTGTTGCATCTTAAATGTATAACACAAGATAGTTTTATCATTTTATCCCCTTTATGAAGCTGCAGCAACCATTCATACTTATAAATTCTTTAAACAACTTTTTAAAAGGCCACCTTAGGAATAGGAATATTTGTGTTAACCTTGGTTGAAAATGGCCCCCAGAGAGGATTAAGAGGAGAAATTGTTGATGATAGACGACTATGCAAAACAGACACGGGTGATGACAGACGACAATGCAAAACAGACCAAGGGTGATGAGAATAGGCCCAGTTGAGCTTATGAAACTTTTATTGCTAATGTGCAGTTCATATTATTATGACGCTTTATTTCAATCCTATAATATAAAGTTTCTTTAATGTGACCCCATTGGTGAAAAGGGATTTTTTGTTAAGAAATATTTTATGACAACAGACCTAGGGTGATCACAACAGTTCACCGTGAACACATACAACGTTAATTGCTAATTTGCAGCTCTTATCATTACAATGCTTTATTTTAATCCTATAAAAAGTTACTTAGAGGTCACATACACCATGTTTGAAAACTACATTAAATATTGACAAACTACAAAGTTAGTTCAGATAACTTTAGAAGAATATAAAGATTAATACAATATTTCCTTATCATGTTAACCCTTTCCCACATATAGGCACATTTCAATGCTTCTACTGCATAACAATTTCTTCTTTTTTCACAAGGTTTTTTAACTCTTTTCAATAATTAAAGATTATCAATAATTTTGCCTAGATGTTTTCAAAGTCGTCGGCAGCTATTTTATTGCATGTGGTAAAGGTTCTGCATCAGAAAAAAATACAAATATTAGTGAAAATTGAAGACTTAAATTAAAGTGTTTTACAGTATGTCAATTAATGATTACCATTGCATACTATCATTAATCATACTTTCATTAAACTATCTTGAAATTGAAGAAATAGCTTGCTCTTCAAAGTTTGTATGTGACAGATTAACCAACTAACTGACACAGTGATTCCTATATACCCCTGACAAACTTTGTTTACAGGATTTAAATGTCATATCAGGTAGAGTTTATGTTAATTTACTGCTACTTGCCTATATATTCTGTAGATTGTTTTATTTATACTTGTTCTCTAATGATGTAGCCTTGCTTTGAATAGTAACAAGAAGTGAAACACTACATTGTGTTATCTTCTTAAGCCTTTCCCACATGTACACAAACTTTTAAAACCATTTTGCTCACAATGAGCAAGTTCCCCTTTTGCCACAATATTTTCAACTTTTGTTCAATAATTGATCTTTTTTATTGAGATGATACATAAGTATTGTAAACAAGAACACTTCTTACCTCCCAGCTGAAGGGCATGTTGTTTGTTGAATATTTCAGTTCACAGTCCAACACAGAAAATAGTTCAATATTTAGGACTTCAGGTCCACTTTTATCAACTATGTTCCTGAGATCAACTTTAGGCTTTGCTCTTGATTGGGTTGGCGCATTCTGAAATACATTGGAAGAATATTAAATTTGTTTGTTTGTACGGTGTTTATGTCACTTCCAACATTATTTAAGTTATATCACAGCATGTTCTGGCTAAGTTACCAGTACTACTGGTCCATTTATCCTGATACCAATAAACCAATCATAATGCTAACCCCAAAATCCTGAGCGCAAAGGTGCTATTACTTCCATTTTTTTTAAAAATCTTTGGTATGACAAAGTCAGGGATCAAATCCACGACCTCCGACATCGAGGCAGACACTCTACCACTACATCACTGAGACAGTTTTTTAATATTTGAGCCGAACTACAGGAAAACCAACAGTAAACCATTAGCAACCAGTCTAGATTCATGCAGCCTGATCAGGTGCTGCACTGTTCATTACTAAGACAAAGAGGCATACAAGATACATCAGACATAAATTGTACATCTATTTCACAGAGTAAGGATGTGAACATTGATCATTGTCTGGACTTGTTAAAAATACTCTTAGGTTGTTTACCTTAGTCCGTCTGGATTCACTTGAGAACAGTAAAGCCTCAGATGGGACTGTGAGTACACATATTCTCATCAGATCCTTCACTCCCCTACTACATGATGTTGACACATAGATGTTTCATCTGGTAACACGATAGAAGTGTAGCCACTAGTTTTAACTTGCAGATTGATTGATTGGGGTTTAACGTCGTTTTTAACAATTTCTCAGTTATATCACGGCGGCCAGTTCACCTACTCATGCATTTCCTGGTTTTCTCACACCAGTACTCCACACAACAATCTTCCCAAGCAACTGGCTGCTTTTCCACATAGATGTAGCCCATTTGTGGAAGACGAATGACGCATGTCACATTGACTTTTGTCAATCATCGGAAAGAAAGTTGGCCGAGCCGGGATTCAAACTCACAACCCCTAGATTGACAGCCCGCTTCACTACCGACTGAGCTACCGTTAACTTGCAGAGCTCTGGATAAGGGGCATTTTTCATGTTCTAAAATCCTTATTTAACATTCAAACCCATATATTGTGGGTACTCAAAAGAATCGTTTCACTGAGACCGTTATTTTGAGTACCCACAACATAGGATTTGGTTGAGTAATAAGAGAAATATTGTGGGGAAAAGACCTGTTCACTCCTTGTTTAAGCCAAGGTACAGCCAATGTACCTTTATATGATGCCAAAACAGAGTGGCAGTAAGACCTTCAATCACCTGCCACGAATCACTGGTTTAAGTTATATCCTATGTGAATTACTTTCTCACCAGAAAAATATGATTGCTCTCATACTTATTTAATCTATAAATCTTTGTGTGTACAGTCAAACCTGTGCTAAAGACCACCTTCATTTAGCAATTTCCTGCATAAATGACCCTGTAATTAAAGACCACCCATGAACAAAGACCAGACTGTTCTCTTCCCATGGGTGGTCTTTAAACACAGGATGGACTGAATATGTAATATAATGATTTCCACACCCTACAACAGTAATTTCAAAGCTTACACTGTAGGCATATAATGTAAACTAGCAATGTCCCCCACCTGCCATGTTTCTTTTTACAAATCAAGATGACTTGATAAAATAATTGATTATGAAATCAAACCAGTCCATTCAGATTAGAAGATTTTCAAAGTTTGCATTATAGGCATGTCATGAAATCTAGCCTTACTTTCGAACAACTATGTTTTTCAAACCAATAAAGATGACTTGAACAGTCTATATAGAAGGTTTCCGTGAAATAATTTTGAAATTTCACCAGTTCTTTCAGAGGCAAAGATTTTCAAAGTATGCCAAAATAACAATTCCTCCTTATGCCAAAATGTTTTAAACTCTATTAATGTAACACTTTATGGTAAAGCAATACATAACTGATAGTGTACATGGCCTTTGTAACTCAGTATGGTAATACATTATTGACCAGGTACACAACTTTTATAACACAGTATTATAACACATTATTTACCCGATAGATCACACTCTTTGTAACACCGTATCGTAACACAAAGATATCTATGCTACCTTTCTTGACCGACATCACCATTGCCTTTTCTGTAATTGGTCCAACTTTCTGAAATTCAATAATTACAAATTATCAATATTAACCCTTTACCACATACAACAATGCTTTAGAAGATACCTTGGAAATATATAGGCAAAAATATTTGAAATCTCTAAAAATGTAGTTATTGAATAAAGTTGAAAAAGTTGTGGGAAAAGGAGAAATAGCTTATTATTAGCAAGTTTTCCTTTTTTTCACAATGTTTTCAAATGTTATTTCCTGCCAATGCATCTGCAGGTGTGAAAAGATGATTAGGTTCTAACAAACTAACCATTTACTTGATATAACATTTCAAAAGACATCTGCTTTGAAAACGTCTGAATATTAAATTTGCAAAACAGAATGGAATCCTCATAATGAAATGTTTTTTTGCTGAATATCAAATTACTGTAATGAGATCTAAATCAATTAGTTGAAATCTGGACAAACTAGAACATGCATTAAAGGTGACATAAAGTATGAATGAAAAAGAAAGCAAGGTGGAAAGGTTTGTGAATTTGCTAATGCATGAAGTTTGCAAACATTTTCCACAATGTAAAACCTTTATCACTGAAACATATTTTGACCTACACCCGGGATTGTAGATACTTGCATTCTAGTTCCAGGGGAGAAGATGTTTTGTCTGAAAGGACATGTCTTGCAAAATACAATTTATGATTATATCTTAAAAACTAATGAAGTACATGGCATTTGATCCACAAAGCTGTAGTGTCACATTGGCGGACAAAGCATCACAGGGGATGGGTCTGGTGTGGAGCAATTGTGATAAGTGACAGTGTTACTTACCTTAAGAAAAGCTGCAAAAAACATGTCTCTACTTTTATCATCTACCTTTTTGGCAGCCTCTCTTCTCAAGTTAGAATGGACAAGAGTTTTTTGTACAGTGGATGGTTTATATGAAGGTGGATTACTATAACCTACAATATATAGTTGACATAAATCCTGGGCCAGTATTCACTGACCATTCTAAATTCTAATTCTAGATTAATGACATGAACAATGCCAACCTTAATTATTTTGTGACCATTGTGGATCCAGATCAATCTGTGAATCTGTACAACCTGATCTGCCATTGCACTGTTTGCAAAAAAGTAAAGTTTCAAGAAACTTCTGAAAAATTGATTTTATTTGGATCCACTAGCATGGATATGGGGATATGTAGGTAGATCTTTGTATACAGGTGTAAACACTATTCTAAGGTTGGTTTTCATGCAGCACCGTTCACATTGTGAATTTAGAATTACAATGATATTTTAGAATATATTAGCTATGCCCCTTGAAAATAAAAGCACTCATCAGGTTGCTCCCCTCTTGCAATCATGAATAATTGACTTTCAGCTGGAGGCAGTTGCTGAGAAATAGTGTTGACAAGAAGATTGGTTGTAAAATATCTCAGGGACTTGAACCTGTCTCAACAATCTAACAAGGGCACCGCAAAGCGGATGCATCCGCTCGGCTTTCAATCATCACATTGAGTTCTCTTGTGATCTAAATATTTAAGTCCAATTTTTGACTTCGATCTTTGACCTATGACCTTGAATCAATAGGGTTCAAAATATTGTCACAAACTAACTGTATGCCAAGTTTGGATAAGATCTGTCAAGGAATGGTCAGTGTAGAGTGGTGACAAGGTTGCCACAGCTGAGATATATTGTAAGTTCAATCAAGTTCAATTTTGGGCATGACCTTTGACCTATGACCTTGAAAACCAATAGGCTTCAAGACATATCATAAACTAACTGTATAATAAGTTTTATTAAGATCGGTCAATGAATGGTCAGTGTAGAGTTGTGACAAGGCTGCCACAGCTGAAAATATTGTAAGTCCAATTTTGAGTTTGACCTTTGACCTATGACCTTGAAAATATATAGGCTTCAAGATATTATCATAAAGTAACTGTATACCAAGTTTGGTTAAAATCTGACAAGTAATGGTCAGTGTAGAGTGGTGACAAGGTTGCCACAGCTGAAAATAGTGTAAGTGCAATTTTGGGCTTGACCTTTGACCTATGACCTTGAAAATCAATAGGCTTCAAATATTATCATAAACTAACTGTATAATAAGTTTTATAAAGATCGGTCAAGGAATGGTCAGTGTAGAGTGGTGACAAGGCTGTCACAGCTGAAAATATTGTAAGTCCAATTTTGAGCTTGACCTTTGACCTATGACCTTGAAAATCAATAGGCTTCAAGATATTATCATAAAGTAACTTTATACCAAGTTTTGTTAAAATCCGTCAAGTAATGGTCAGTGTAGAGTGGTGACAAGGTTGCCACAGCTGAAAATATTGCAAGTCCAATTTTGGGCTTGACCTTTGACCTATGACCTTGAAAATCAATAGGCTTCAAGATGTTACCATATACTTACTTTATACCAAGTTTGGTTAAGATCTGTCAAGAAATGGTTAGTGTAGATTGATAACAAGGTTTGTTACGGACGGAAATATTGCAAGTCCAATTTTGGGCTTGACCTTTGACCTATGACCTTGAAAATCAATAGGCTTCAAGATGTTACCATATACTTACTTTATACCAAGTTTGGTTAAGATCTGTCAAGAAATGGTTAGTGTAGAGTGATGACAAGGTTTGTTACGGACGGAAGGACGGACACACATACATACATACATACATACGGACGGTCCCGTTACTATATCCCTTTCTCGCTTACTTCGTAACCGAGGGGATAATAATAAGCACATCCAGTCTTGCTATTGAAGCTTTCCATAAAGATTTATTCAACTGTTTGCACACTTGTGGGGGATTTCTCCAATCATTGTTACCGTAACCCTTTCCCACATACAACAAATCTGCAGCAAACGACTTTGAAAACATCTTGACCAAAATATGGAAACTCCCTTTAAATGAAAGTACAATAATTGAATAAAATTGAAAACATGGTGACAAAAGGCGAAATTGCTCATTTAAAGCAATTTCTTCTTTTGTCGCCATGTTTTCAAAAAGCTGTCTGCTGCAGAGACATCAGAAAGCGTCTATATAAGGGAAAGGGTTAATGGTTTGGATCTAGATCATGCCCTTCAAAACGAGGGTTCTTGGTTTGAGATCCAAGGTGTTTAATAATAATAATAATAATAATAAAATCTTTATTTAACGAAGGTTGCACATTAAGTAATATAACAAATGAATTGCATATGACTTATCTGCCATGTGGCCTTCAAATAGAAACTACATTTCAATTTGAATAAGGTGAATGTTAGTATGATACTATGATACAATGTACTTAAGATGGTGAATGATAGATGAGAACATGAAATGATAAAACAGTAGGCAGACACAAATGAACTGTTATGTTTGCTTTTATGCAAATATAAACATTGATATTCAACATGTTATTGAATTAAGTTGTTATTGGGATAGGGTCTTATTTTTCTTGTAGTAAGTGATATTTCACTCTATTTTTGAAAGTTTTATTGTTGCTGATATTGCGAATTTCCAATGGTAATTCATTCCAAACACGCATTCCATAGAAGGTAAATGTATTTTTGCCGTAGTTAATGCGAGGTATATAGGGTAGAGTAAGATCATTGTTTGTTTGTGATCTCAGAGTATACGATTGGTTTTTAGATATTGTTATTACATCATTCATATAGGACGGCGTCATGTTGTTAATTGTTTTATGAATGAGAACCGCAGCATGGTAACGACATCTTTTGTCAAAATTAAGCCAACCCATTGATTGTAGAATACACTCGGAATTTGATCTTTCGGCTTGGTTTAGAACCAGTTTTGCGGCTCGTTTTTGAAGCTTAATAATTTTTATTGCGTTTTTTCTTTGACAAGTACCCCAAATATGGCAACAATAATCAAGCAGTGGTACAATGTAGGCATTGTAGAACATCGTTTTCATGTCAAAAGTGATGAGGTAAGATATTCGTTTAAGCAATAAAATTTTGGTGTTAATATTTTTTCTGACTTTCGTCACTTGAGTTTTCCATGAGAGTGTTTGGTCAATATAAATCCCTAATATTTTTTGTTCAGTTACATTGTTTAAAGCTACATTATCTATTGTCAATTTAAGTTTACTTGAAGATTTTATTTTGTTGGCTGTTCCAATATGCATACATTTCGTTTTCGAGGGATTGATCGCCATGTTGTTAACTTTACACCAATTTCCAATATTGCTCAGTTTTGTTTGCAGCGTGATTTGAATGTCAGATACACTTTTGCCTGATTGATACAATGTTGCGTCGTCGGCATACATATCAATGTTATTGTTTTCACACTCATAAACAATGTCGTTTATATAAATTAAAAATAGCAGAGGTCCGAGGATCGATCCTTGAGGCACGCCAGATTGTATAAGGAGTTCATCAGATCTGTTGTTTTCTACTACAACACTTTGTTTTCGATTTTTTAAGTAAGAATTAAAAAGTCTTAATGCTGATTCATTAAAATGATAAAGTTTAAGTTTGTGGAGTAAAATTGTATGATCAACTAAATCAAAGGCTTTACGGAGGTCCAGGTACACACTGCCGATGAGTTTTCCTTCGTCTATATCTTTCAGCCAAGAATCTATTAACCTTGTCAGTGCTGTAACACAAGAATGGTCTTTTCGGAAACCGGACTGATATTTGTGTATTATATCAGTTTTTTTAAAATATTCATGCATATGATTAGCAATGTGTCTTTCAAAGATTTTTGACAATGTTGGCAATATGGAAATAGGCCGATAGTTTGCCGGGTCTTCACGAGTACCAGATTTAAAGAGAGGAATAACTTTCGCTTGTTTTAATTTATCAGGAAAAGTCC
The DNA here is from genome assembly GCA_031761405.1 of Serripes groenlandicus. Taxonomy (NCBI): domain Eukaryota; kingdom Metazoa; phylum Mollusca; class Bivalvia; order Cardiida; family Cardiidae; genus Serripes; species Serripes groenlandicus. The sequence goes on along the minus strand of JASEVX010000011.1, from coordinate 54,071,708 downwards.
CACTTGCAATACTGTTATTAATGATTGACGTTATACTCGAAATCACTGTATCACCGCAATACTTAATTATTTTCGGACCTATTCCATCAATTCCTGTTGATTTATTAATGTTCAACTTGTTAATTATTAATTTAACTTCATGTGTCGAAATAAATGGAATTTCAAAAATATTGTTTGCAAGTTTTTCGTCAAGCTTTTTTTGTAATTTTACAAATGTGTTTGGTGAAAAATCGGTTAATTTAACTAAGGATGACACTCAGATTCTATTTCAGAAACAGTATGTTAAGAAAAAATGAAAATAACTTGACATGCATAGAAGTAATTCCAAATTACGATTCTTGAGAAACAGCATTGACATACATTTTGGTTGTAAAACATCAAAGGGTCATAACCCGATGAATTTCAGCCAGCAGAAGCCGAGAAATACTGTGGACATGAAAACAAGATAAACCAAGGCGACACAAGCACATGTAGACCAGGCATCTATACACTCAATTTGGAAGCATGGAAAAAACAGAAGGACTTTGAAGGTCCTAGATTACTTGTAATGGGTCAATTGAAATGTAACAGTCCCTGGCGGCCATGAACTTTTTAAACCCTTTCCCACATACATGTACAACAAATCTGCAGCAGACGACTTTGGAAACGACTTTCTTCAAAAAGACACTTTCTGTTGCCTCTGCAGATGATGACATTATGAGCAATTTCTTTTATTGCCACAATGTTTTCAGAGATGTCAGAAAGTGACTTTATGTTGGAAAGGGTTAAAAATCATTTTCATTTCAGCTTTGTTGATAGAGGGTCACCTTAGATTTAGGAGAAGATTTTCAAAGATTGCTCTTTTCTCTATAAATAGTCAATCTGTCACAGACCTACCCTCGGCAGTAATCTTTTGTGGCCAATCATTTCTTTTGAAACTTTTCCTTCAAAAAGACAATTTCTGACACCTCTGCAGTAGAGCAGATGACTTTTGAAAACATTGTGGCAAAAATAAAAACTGTGCTTACTGAGCAATTTTTGCCACAATTTTTTCATCTCCATTTAATAATTAATCTTGCATTTATGGAGATTTTTTATGTTTATACCAATATGTTTTCAAAGTCTTCTGTTTGAATATAATAAGCCAGGTAGTTTAGGAGAAAATGTTATTTAATTTAAAGAAATTGTTCACACAGTACGACTAATACTGATCACAATAGTAAACATTGAGTACTTTGTGCTTAGGCGAGCTAGTTTAAACTTATTTATTTTAAATCGATTGCGAAACAAGCTTTAAGCTTATATTAATCACGTTCGATTTCTGCTTCCTGGAAACTTAACCAGTACTCGCGCCGATTGTGTGGAAAAATCCCAAAGTCAGGACCCGCTCATCACGGGACTCGAACCAGGGACCTTTGATGTGAGAGGCAGACGCTCTACCTCTGCACCACTGTCTTCCACTTAGGCGAGCTAACAACGGCTTCCAGATAAGGAGCTGTATACAGCTCTTTTCCCCACAATAATCCAACCAAATCCTATGATGTGTGTACTCAAAAGAATCATCTAAATGAGACGATTATTTTGAGTACCCACAACATAGGGTTATAAGGCCAAGTAAGGATTTTAGAACATGCTTATCTAGAGGTCTGATAAAGGAATGTGAAAGACAGACAATGGAGAAGTGATCCATATTGTGTCAATCCGCCAGGGTAGGCAATACCAAAAGTAGCTGTGTTTACAGTATTTTGGGTGTGAATATGTATGACATTATTTTCTCTCTTATATATTTTTATGGTTTTTTATAAAGATAATAATAGGATTAAATAAGTGATCAACAGATCATGTGTTTCACTTCCCAATAAGTCATTGCGTGATTGACAGCCAACCAAAAGGGAAGTGATCTGTATAATTCAACTGGCCATTGCACAAAAAGATATCTAAACTTACCTAATGTAGCACCAAGTAGCCTGTGTACTAAGATATCTGGATATCTCCGTATAGGGCTGGTAAAGTGAGTGTAGAGTGGCACATTTAGAGCATAATGAGCTGACTGAACATCTTCCTCGAGTGTACCAGCACAAAAATATTGGGCAAGCTGTAACAAAAAAATAATCAGTTAAAAAGTGACAGTGACAGTTCAGTGGGAAACAGTTGTAATGCTTCATACAGTTACAATCATTTCACACTAAACCATCATTCTCCCCAAATTGGTTTTTTCCAATGGACAGGTTTATATAGTGGATTCTCTTTGTTTAGTTGGGGTTTTATGCCGTTTTCAACATTATTTCAGTCATATCACGGCAACAGTCCACTTATAGTGGATTCCTGGTCATGACTGTTCTGCAGTTAATTACTACAGGTTCAAACATTCCATCAACTCATGTAGATTCTGATAAGACGGAGCAAATAGACAGGCTGATCTGAGCCTTCATCTTTTAGACATCCAAACTTGAACCCTTTTCCTATGAAAATGCTTATTTTGTACATACTTATCCCTTTCCCACATACAGACACTTTTTGATGCCTCTACAGCAGACAACTTTTAGAAACATTGTGGCAAAAGTAGAAATTGCTCATGATGAGCAATTTCTCCTTTTGCCAAAATGTTTTCAACTCTATTCACAAGTTATAAAATATTTATTAGAGTATTCCATATTTGTGTCTGCCTGTTCTCAAAGTCTTCTGCCGCAGATTTGTTGTATGTGGGAGACGGTTAAATAGTGGAATCCTGGTCATGAAGTATCACAGAACATGATTTATCAAATATTTTAAAACTTTCCTAAATTTTATAAATCTGATGCAGATAACTTTGAAAAGATCTAATACAGAAAATCTCTACAAACAAAGTACATGTATTGATGTTGAACAGAATAGAAAACAATGTGACAAAAGGAGAAAATAGTATCAATGAGCAATTTTACCTTTAGCCAAAATGTTCTCAAAAGCTCTTTGCTAGATATTGCAAAATGAATTTGAATGTTGGAAAGGAATTATGATTTACCTTGAGGGGTTTGGTACATAGCGTTACAAGAACCTCCATTTTGGACTTGGAATAGAAGTCTTGACCTTCATAATTGTCCAATGACCTCTGAAAAAAACCAAAAAAAAACCAGATTGGCCATTTAAAAATATATATTTCTTTTTTACACTCAATTATCTGGTCACCTCATTTAGCCCTTTCCAACTTACCGACACTTTCTAACAGACATGCCGCAAACAAGTTTTGAAAGCAATATGACATAAGAAAAAATTGAACAAAACAAGCAATATCTCCTTTTGCCCTGGGACTACTAATATGGGGAAGAGAAACAAGTGCGATAAGCTATATAGCGTTATATAATATGCTTGTCGTTCTTATCGATCGATATTCCGCACTACATGTAGAAGGTTTATCTACCCGCTTATAGAGGTTACGTATACAAATAGTTTTGTAAAGACGACAAGCAGTTGGCGCTTATTGCACTCGTTTCTATTCCCCGTATTAGTAGTCCCTGTTTTGCCACAATATTTTCAACTCTATTCAATGATTATACTTTTATTTATTGAGATTTTCAATAATGTCTGCTATTGTTTTCTAAGTCATCTTATGTAGATTCGTGCATGTGGTAAAGGGTTAATACTTTTAGAGTTAAACTGTAGTTAGGGAGAAATTGCTTGTGAGCAGTTTCACCTTTTTCAACATGGTTTTCAAAAACATCTGCTTCATAAGGCGTCTCTAATTGTCTTTATCAATTATCAAAATGGTTAATCGGAGTTAATGACTAATTCATAGTTCGTCTTTCAAATGAAGATCATTCTAAAATGCATGAATGGATGTTAGCCAAAGTTATGTCTCGCGCATTTACACTTCATGATTATCAATTTACGAGTGCCAAGTTTGATTACAATATCTTTAAAATTGAAAAAGTAATTCACTTCCCAAAGTTCATATGTCATTCAGCCAATGTGGTGATTTCAGTAAAGCTGTGAAAAACTTTGTGGGGGGTATAATAATATTTCTATACCTGGATACTTCCTGCACTTGATATGTCAATATCAATACCATGTTCACTGCAAGTACTTTTCTGAAATAAGAATATATATCACAGTATTACATAATACATGTATATAACTAGAACTGTGAGTGAACTCACAAAAGGATACCCCCGTACCACATTGGACTAAGTAATGGCAATTATCTCCCTTGAAATATTTCCCACCAGGATAATCTTACTTCATGCACATCCTCAGGTTGTGTACTGCAACTGTGTAAAGTTTCATCAGAATCAGTCAAGCCGTTAAGGAGGAGTTGCGCTTACAAGACCTGTCACCACATATTGCAATATTGGACTAAGTAATGGCAAATATCTCTCTTGAAAAATTTCTGACCGGGATAATCTTACTTTATGCACATCCTCAGGTTGTGTACTGCAACTGTGTAAAGTTTCATCAGAATCGGTCCAGCCGTTAAGGAGGAGTTGCGGTTACAAGACATATGGACAGACAGACGGACGTACTGATGGCGTGTATTTGTGGGGTTATTTCCTTTGATGTTTTTTTGTGGGGTGCACCCCACAAGCATGCAATTCATTCCGTAATTAACCCCCTTTTACGGAATGAATAACATTAATATGCAAATGAGAAACCCGTTATAAAAAATAAAAATAAACTATTTATCTAAGTGTCTTTTTTTTTATAAGGGTGGTGGGTTAGCTTTAGAAAAACACCACACCGCACAAGTGTCTTTATAAGGGTGGTGGGTGGGCTTTAAGAAAACACCACACCCCACAAGTGTCTTTATAATGGTGGTGGGTGGGCTTAAGGAGAAAGAGTATCTCCTATGTATATATCAGTTGCTCCAAATGATGATTAAAAAATATGTGATATATTTTGTGACCGCCTATGTTATTATATATCAGACAACTTAATAAGGAAGAGTTTTAAACTGATATCATCCCCACAATATTTCTCTTATTATTCTATCCAACTTTATGTTGTGGGTACTCAAAGAACATTATTAGAACCCACACCATAGGGTTTGAGTATCAAATATGGGATTTAGTACATGAAAAATGCCCCTTATCTAGAGCTCTGTATATGTTTGCATCATGAAAGCGCCATAATCATAGTTAGTTTCATCAAAATACAAATGTCAGTAAATAGAATTAACATCCATTTTCCTTGATCATTTATGTAAAATGAAAAGATTCAAATCAGCTTGGACATCCATGCAGTCTGGTTACAATCCACGCTTAACTCCATATTGTTGAACACATAGTCCTTGTAGACTCCAGAGAACTTTAATCAGTGAAAACCAGCAGTACAAGTTTGAACTTGGAGACTATTTACCATCAATTCAAAAAACTTTATAAAGGTTGCATTATATGTGAAAGCGGAGCCGAATATCTTAATTGGTTATGATGGGGACTTTCAATACAGGGATTGTTAGTTAGAACCCAGTTTGGCAGTTCAATCTTTTAAATGATTGACAAAAGTCTTGTGACTTGAGTCATTTGCCTTCCTTCAATGGATTAACTAGTCTACTTGGAAGGTAGCCAATTGTCTTGGAAGAATGTTTTGTGGAGAACTGATGTGAGAAGGCCAGGAAACCCATGATAAGTGAACTGGCCACCATGATAAAGCTGAAATAATGTTGAAAACAACTTTAAACTCAAGTCAATAAATGAATCACATGACAAGCCCTGATGTCCCTTACCAACTTTTCTAACCTGTCTTGTTTTGGTGGTTCATGTCTTCTAAGAACTGCATGTTGTGGATATTTCTTTTTTATAATTCTTGCGACAGTCATGTTTGCGAGCAACATAAATTCCTCTATCAACCTGAAATGGAAACAACAAATATTTAATTCAAATTTATTTATTTTATATCAATTGCGACACAAATTTCAGCTAATATTAATCACATTCACAGTCTGCTTCCTGGAGACTTAACTAGTACTTGAGCCGTTTTGCTGGGAAATCGCCCAAACTCTCTCGAAATGGGATACAAAAATATTTATTTTGCTTACTTACTTATTTATTATGTTCACAATATTCCATCATTTATTTTGTCAATAAGGTATGGAAGATATATGAGCCAAGAGAAAACCAACAGGAGGCGAAAAGTGTCTGCCGGGACTAGCCTGCACGGCATCATTAGGCTGATCTGGGTCGAGTCCACAATGATGGTTTACTCATGGAACGACACATATGAGTGGTTTTCCGTAGAAACCAACCATAACAGAGAAAAGTCTTGCCTGCGTATCCTAGAGAAGGAACCAAATGGATACCACTATACGGAAGCTTCATGAAACAAATCTATGACCTTGATCTACACTGCTTACACATACCTTAAGGCTGATTTTAAGTAGAGCACATTTCATTTTTTTAATTCTATGTGAGATATCCAGGTTCATAATCAAAAGTTACAAGAAAAAGGTTCAAACTTATATTTAACCCCCTTGGCCACATACAACAAATCTTCAGAAAACAGTTAGAAAAACACAATGTCGCAATGGTTTCAAAAGTCATCTGCAGCCGAGGCGTCAGAAAGCATATGTAAGTTGGAATTGATTGATTGATTGATTGATTGGGGTTTAGCGCTGTTTTCAACAATTTTTCAGTCATATCACCTACTCATAATATTATCATGTTTCCTGGTTTTCTCACACCAGTACTTCACACAACATACTTTCCAAGCAACTGGCTGGTTTCCACATAGACTGTTAACCCACTGGTGAAAGACAAATGACGCTTGTCACAGTGACTTTTGTCAAATGTCAGAAAGAATGTTGGCCTAGCTGGGGTTCAAACTCACAAGCCCTGGAATGACAGCCCAAGTCTCTACTGACTGAGCTACAGGGGCTCGGCTATGTATGTGGGAAAGGGATTAATATGGAACCAATATTATTGATTGTTTCTTCTGACCTATTGGACTGACTAACAACAGACTTCTCTTGATCAAATACATTTAAAATACAGGGATGTTTCCGGATTACTTTTATATGTTTTTTTTTAAAATTTCATTGACGTTAAAAGGCCTGGAAAATAAAATAAACCCTATCCCCGTTATTATTCCCACACACAACAAATCTGCATCCGACAACTTTGAAACATAAATCTAGTCAAAAATATGAAATATTTCTATGAATGGAAGTATAATCATCATGAGCAATTTCTCCTTTAGCCCCCATGTTTTTCAAAACTCATCTACTGCAGATGCGTCAAAATGCATATGTACAGTAAGTGGGAAAGGGGTTAAAATTCAAACACTCTTCGAGTATTCAGGATAATAGTTAACCCTTTCCCTCATATAGACGCTTTCTGACGCCTCTGCAGCAGACAGCTTTCTGAAAACATAGTGACAAAAGAAGAAATTGCTCAAAACGAGCAATTTCACCTTTTGACACAATGTTTTCCACTTTTAGTCTTAGGTTATCCATTCAATTTTAGAGATTTTCTGTTTTTTGACAAAATATGTTCAGTCATCTGCTGCAAAATTGTTGTATGAGGGAAAGGGTTAAGGCTTATCAAATGATAAGGAAGACTTCAACTAATACCTATTGCTGTCTTTGTGTTCATATACAAAACATCCATTTGGAAAGCCAGTATCTTTATCCAGGCTATACTGTAACTTCGTCTTGTCTAATTTGAGAGATCCTGCATCAAATCTACCTTTTCTCAGTCGCACTGCTAGCTGAAAATATTAAAAACCAAAATGTCACAGCTTTAGATATGGTGCACATCTCATGGCCTAAAATCCCTTTTTGATCCTTTAATCCTTTCCCACATACAGATGCTTTCTGACGCCCCTGCAGCAGACGACTTTTGAAATCATTGTGGCAAAAGGAGAAATTGCTCATAATAAGCAATTTTAACCTTTTCCACAATGATTTCAACTCTAATTAATAATCATACTATCATTTAGAGATTTTTTATATTTTGGATTGGTAATTTCAGTCATCTGTTGCTGATTTGTTGTATGTGGGAAAGGTTTAATCCTACGTAGTGGGTAACTAGATACTGTGGGAGAAAACCAGTTTGGCCTATTGACCTGGAATTTATATGACCCAAATTTGAACTGAGCCTAGATGTCATCAAGACAAACATTCTGACAAAGTTTCAACATTCGCAAGTCAAAAATGGAGCATCTACCATATATTCACTATATTTCAGTTAATTTTGGGATACTGACCAAGTTTTTGTCACAACAGGACCCATATTTAAACTTGGCCTAGATATTATCAAGACAAACTTTCTGTAAAAGTACCAATTTGCTCAAGTTGAAAATGCAGCTTCCAGAGTGTAAACAAGATTTTCCTTCAATTTGGACTAGATACCTAATTTTTGAATAATATGAACTTTCAAAGTTGTCTGCTGCAGAATTGGTGTATGTGGGAAGGATTTACAGTCAAAAGGACCTACAATCAAAAAGACCATAATGGCCCTGGATAGCTCACCAATCAACATGATTTGAAGGAATCAGGTAGCGGATCAGTCTGCTACTTTGAGAGGAGAATATTTGCATTATAGCCATATAGGGCAAAACAGTCCCATCCACTGGCAGCCATATTTTTTCAGTCAATCAACATGGTTTGAAGGAATCTGATAGAGGGTCACCCAAGGAACATTTCTGAAAATTGCTTGAAAATCTGCCATCCAGTTTGGGAGAAGAAGAATTAAAAAAAAAAAAATCAAATGCCATGGAAAACAGAATTCTGCACGAATCTAATGCATTTTAAGGAATTTTGATAAGAACATTGAGAGGATGCTTGCTGTTAAGTTTTATCCCAATTGACTCACAGGTTACAGAGGAGAAGATGTGGATGGACACATCGAGGGCTTGGTGTGAAACGGTTGTAACTAAAAATCTATTTTGAAAACCCTGGTTTAGGGGCAATTTTGACCCCTTTGTAAACAATGCAAATTTCCATTGTTTACCAAGAACAATTATTTAACGCTTATAAAGACTTTATGGGGAGGTGATTAACATTGGTAAAAAAATACTAATTTTAGTTACAACCGTTTCACGCCAAGCCCTCGACATGCTGGATAAAGGGTGATAACAGGTAGTAACCTTGAGCACTTTTGACCAGGTTAGCTAAAAAGAAAAATGGTCAGGGCTTATGTACCTTTTGTAAATTACGTATTCTGACACCCAAATCATTTGGATTGAAGGGTTTTGAGATGTGAGGTAACTCATCTAAACTCCATTCTTTGGTTGGCTGGTCTATAAAAACCTGCAGATGTAAAAGAAATAATTGCAGTTTAAAAACCAGTTCTTCATTTAATGAATTTGCAGCCTGCAAGGGTCAGTCCATTTCTCCTATTTCCACAATGCTTTCAACTTAATTCAATAATCACACTATTATTCATAGAGGTTTTCAATATTTTTGTCTAGACATTTTAAAAGTGGTCTGCAGCATTGTTTTCGTAGGTGGGAAAGGGTTAAGACTGCGTGCATCTGTTGCTGAGGGGAAGTGGAAGATCCAAAATAAATAAAGGGAGTGGGTCACAATACAAGAATTTTGACCTTTTGCAACAATGTTTTCAAAGTCGTCTGCAAATGAAAAAATTGTGGCAAAAGCAAAAATTACTCATCATATCGGTTATTGCCACAATGTTTTCAAAAGCCATCTGTCGCAGATATGTCAAAACATGTCTGCGAATGAGAAAAAACTTATTTGCTGCACATGCATGTGAAGCCCATGAATAACTTAATAATGGAAAATAATACCTGAGCTTGATCATAGTTCAGTTTAACACAAGATTTGATGACTGATCTACCATACCATTCTTTCAATATCTGTAATAGAAATAAAGTCAAACTAACGCAGCTAATCTCAGCTAAATTTGTAGGAAAAAAAAATGGATGCACTCTCAACAAATGAAAGCATAGTGGACAGGGTGAAAATTAAAACTATTCCAAAAATGTTAAAAGAGGTTAACCCTTTATGCTCAGTTCACACCAACGGCGAATGCCGCGCTTTAAATCAGCGAGCAAAGGCTTAAGCGCCATCATTTTTGTTTACTTTTCCAAAAATATCACGATCTCCTAAGTAATGTTACGCTCTGATAAGCTCTGATACGAATTGGTTACGCTTTGGGGGACGAATTATTTCCCGATTTGATCAGGCCTTGTTACACTTTAAATCACGCTTTGATAAGCTTTATTACGCTTTGATGCGATTATGACGCATTAAATCACGCTCTGATACGATTCTCAAGCTCTGTTGTGCATTGTTAAGCTGTGTTACGCATTGGAAAATTTCGAGATCGCCGATTTCATGCCGCTTTTGATCCAGAGCAGATCCACAAAATCATTGCATCTTTGACTCCACAACACGATGGCAGAACTACAAGATCCAGAAGTTCCAGATGTACCAGATCATAATATATCTGAAGCAATGAGTACCTATGGAGTTCGTAGTCACGTATGAGTGGTACTCAAGTCGCAGCGCTGGAGACAGAGCTTGGCTATCGTAGGAGAGCGTGAGCGAGCGTGAGGAAGCTTGCCAAGCGTAACAAAGCCTAACAAAGCGTGCCAATCCTTGATCAAAGCGTCTCAATTCGTGGGAAAGCGTAACAAAGCGTGTCAGATCTTCATGCCAGATCGTAGCAAATCTTGAGACATCTTAACAAAGCGTGTCAAGTGGTGACACTTAAGCTTTCCTACGCTTTGAGTCAAGCTTTGCTGAACTTTGTTACGCTTTGTTAAGAAGCTTTGATACGCTCTCGGCGCTTTAATCAATTCGTGACAGAGCGCCCCAAATTTTTAAACAGTTTAAAAAAATTTGGCGCTCTTGCCGAATGTCCCGCTTTGCTCAAAGCTTTCCAACGATCTATTACGACCCTGACGCTTTAGTCGAGCTTTGTTACGCTTTGGTGCCGCTTTGCTCGCCGCTTTAAAGCGCCATCAAAGCGCCGTTGGTGTGAACTGAGCATTACCATTTTCAGATGCATTTGATGCATCTACAGCAGACGACTTTTGAAAACAGTGTGGCAATGGAATAATTTGCACATAATGATTGAGACAAAATGTTGACTGTATAAATAGTATCATTAAGCAGTCTAAGTGGGTCAAAATGTTACCTTCCCATCCTCTGTAATGATCCACTCCACAGAGAAAGCCAGTCTCTCTACATCTGGGTTCAAACTACAGAGTTCCTCTGACAACAACTCGGGCAACATTGGTATAGCCTAAATATAAATATAAATTATTAAAATATAAATATATGCATACAGAATCTTACTTTCCCACATATAGACCCTTTTAGATTTCTCTGCAGAAGATGATATTTGAAAACAGTGTTGCAAAAGGAGAAATTGCTCATAATGAGCAATTTCTCTCTTTTGCCACACTGTTTTCAACTCTGTTTAATAACTAAACTTTTATCTATAGAGAATTTCAATTTTTTGCCTTCATGTTTTCAAAGTCATTGGCTGCAATTTTGCTGTATATCTGAAAGGGTTAACACTTAGATGAGCTATAAAATTTCTTCATAACAGAATAACATTTTCATTCATTCAGTCAATATACACATTTACCATGATTTAAATGAAGTACCGTAGACAATAGCTTAAAATATTTATTTACACCAATTTAAACATAAGAATATGCTTGATGAATTATTTCAAAGGTTAAACCCTCCCTGACATGACCCACCTATGACAAATCTGAAGCAGAGGACTTTGAATAGATCAAGCTAAAAATCTGGGAAATCTCTAAAAAATCTCTGATTACTGAATAGATTTTAAAACATTGTAAAAAAAGACAGAAATTGCTCATTATATAAAAGGGCTTCAAGGGCTGGAAATGCACCAAAATGGGTCTGGTCTGCATGTGTGAAAGGGTTAATTACATATAAAGAAAGAGATCTAAGATACCTTTTGCACAAGATAATGGCTGGTAGACCTTTGACTGGCCATTAGATCTAATTCTGTGTTCTGTTTGACGAAATAACTCACATCTGCTATATGTACACCAACTTTATACTGACCTGAAACATATAAATCACAGTCAAACCCAATACCTTACAATAGAGTATTTCCTGCTGATAGCATTTCTAGAAATTATATAAATAGAAGTACAGTTTAAGCACTGAAAACAAAGTATTGTGAGCAAAGGAGAAATTAATCATTGTGAACAATTTCTCTCTTTTTCAAATGTTTAAACTCAAAGTCTTCTGCTATCAAGGGGCTAAATGGCACCTTAAAACAGGGGGCCAAGATGGCCCTTAATTGCTAAATCAAATGCAAGTTGTTTTTTATCTTTCATTCTGTTCTTTATGCTCAGGTGAGCTAACAACCAAAAAGGATCTAACCTATTAACGTATGTGCTACTTTTGGACACTTATAATTGTGTTACAGTGTAGAAAGTATTGTAGGAAAGAGAGAACTTGCTTGTTTTGATAAATGTTTCATTTCTATACCTATTCAAATGTTTTTCTACAGCAAAGACTAAAAAAGTTGTCTGTATCAGAAAAAGATACCTTATAAAACTAAACGTTCCAACTGACAAGGTCAACTTACCATGTCCTAGGGCTTCGCAGGACAACGCATCATCAATATCCCTTGCCGTGGACGGATCAATGGTGAAGATACACGAGTCGCGGAAATCCCGACGATATTCAAATTCTTTTGGTGGAATGTGCCAAGGTGAGTCTCTAGGAAGACATTTTAAAACCTACAAATGATATCTGTAACAATAACGCCGTGGGGACAAGGTACTAGTGAAAAGAGTAGCATTTGACGGCAAGCATAATATTTCAGACAAGTTTGAGGTAGAGGTATAATTATAATGTTATTGAACACCTGTACTGTCACAAAATACATCAACCAAGGGAAAATGTAATCAACACTTTCCCATTTATAGAGCCATTTGGATGCATCTGCGGCAAACAGCTTTTGAAAACATTGTGGCAAAAGAAGAAATTGTTCATAAGGAGCAATTCCTCCTTACCTTTTGCCACAGTGTTTTCAACTCCTTTCAATAAAAGTACATGTACTTTCATTCACAAGAGATTTGCCATATTTTTACCTAGATTTTTTTTTAATTCGTCTACTGCAGATTTGGTGCATATTTGAAAGGGCTAATAGAAGATTGGATGAAAGCTCATGAAGCTAGAGTTCACCCCAGCATATTTGGTTGAATTTGGCTAATTCAGGGACCATTACTCAGGAGTGCCTGGGGCCATCTGGCTCATGAACTAACTTGTCCAAGATATGTGTTTGTATGGTGTTTTACTCTGCTTTAGTTATATAGCATTTTGGGGGGGGGGGGGGGGGGGGGGGGGGGGGGGGGGGGGGGGGGGGGGGGGGGGTAGTTATCAGTACTAGTGGTTCATTTATTCTAACACCAGCAAGTAAGTTGTTATGCCAATCCCAAAAGCCTGAAGACCAAATAGGGGAAAGCCATTACTAGTGTACTATTTTTGAAGTCTTTGGTAGGACCCAGCCGAAACAGAGCAGATTCTCTACCACTACACTACACCCCCACAGCAGACTCTCTACCACTACACCCCCACAGCAGACTCTCTACCACTACACCCCACAGCAGACTCTCTAGCCACTACACCACCATGGCAGAATCTCTACCACTACACCCCCACAGCAGACTCTCTACCACTACACCCCCACAGCAGACTCTCTACCACTACACCACCACGGCAGACTCGCTACCACTACACCCTCACAGCAGACTCTCTACCACTACACCACCATGGCAGAATCTCTACCACTACACCCCCACAGCAGACTCTCTAACCACTACACCACCATGGCAGAATCTCTATCACTACACCACCACGGCAGACTCTCTACCACTACACCACCATGGCAGAATCTCTACCACTACACCCCCCACAGCAGACTCTCTACCACTACACCCCCTCAGCAGACTCTCTACCACTACACCCCAACAGCAGACTCTCTACCACTACACCACCATGGCAGAATCTCTATCACTACACCACCACGGCAGACTCACTACCACTACACACCCACGGCAGACTCTCTACCACTACACCCCCACAGCAGACTCTCTACCACTACACCCCCACAGCAGACTCTCTACCACTACACACCCACAGCAGACTCTCTACCACTACACAACCATGGCAGAATCTCTACCACTACACCACCACGGCAGACTCTCTACCACTACACCCCTAAGCAGACTCTCTACCACTACACCCCCACAGCAGACTCTCTACCACTACACCCCCACAGCAGACTCTCTACCACTACACCCCACAGCAGACTCTCTACCACTACACCCCCACAGCAGACTCTCTACCACTACACCCCCACAGCAGACTCGCTACCACTACACCCCCACAGCAGACTTTCTACCCCTACACCACCATGGCAGTTTGCTTAACCCATTACTTCACACAGATAACATTTGACACCTGCCATTGGACGTGACTTTTGAAAACATTGCCAAAAAATATTAAAATTGCTCAAAACAAGCAATTTCACCTTTTATTGCAATATTTTTAACTCTTTATCAATATAAATCTTTTAGTTTTCTAGCTTGTTGAAATTGTTTGTCTGATGATTGTTAAGCAGATGACCTTTAAAAAGTCATGTGAAGTAATGGGTTAAGATATAAAGACTGAATACTATAGCCTTTTGATCAAGATCAGTCACTGAACATCAAGGTAAAAAAACAGCAAAACTGTGTTAACCATTTCCCTCATACACGCCTCTGCAGCAGATGACTTTTGAAAATATTGTGACAAAAGGAGAAATTGCTCAAAACAAGCAATTTCTCCTGTTGCAACTATTGTTTTCAACTCTTTTCAATAATTAAACTTTTATTTCAAGAGATTTTCCATAAATTTGCCTAGATGGTTTCAAAGTCATCTGCTGCAGATTTTGTTTATATGGGAAAGATTACTTAAAGTAAAATTATTGACTAGAGTTTAAAACATTGTGGCAAAAGAAGAAATTATTCATTGAGCATTTTTCCCTTTTGCCACAAGGTTTTCAAAAAATTTCTGCTGCAGGTGCATGAAAATGTGTTCATGAAAAAACTCACCTGATGTGAGAATTCCCCCGAGTCTACCTGGTTTTCAATTAAGATACCCATTGTCATGGCCTCTATCCCTTCTGCGTCCCCCAAACTTTTAACCAATTTCCTGTATCAAATAAAATCATCATCTGAAAGTACTCACATGCTGTACTGTATGCACAAGATATATAGATTAAGGTGAGGCTGAAACAAGATACACTATACAAAAATAAATCGCTATTGTTAACTCCTGTATGCAGCAGACGACTTTTGAAAACAGTGGCAAAAGGTGAAATTGCTTGCAATGAGCAATTTCCTTTAGCAGCAATGTTTTCAACATTTTGCAATAATTGTATTTTTGTTTAAAAAAATTTACAATATTTTTGCCTAGATGTCTTCAAAGTCGTTTGCCTCATATCTATTGTATGTGGGAAAGGTATACCAGTTTAGGTGATATGAATCTTTTCTCAGTCATCTAAAATGAATAAAGTGAGACATCATGAAAGGTTAAACATTATGTTATGGCAAAGAATAAATTGCTTGTATGAAGCAATGTCTCCTTTTCCAACAATATTGTCACAATTTATATGCTGCAAAGATGTCAAAATTCATCGGTATCCTTTGAAAGGTTTAAGATATTTTGTGTTTAGTAGTGGTATGCACAACTTGAATGATGTTAATCATTGCACAATCTGGTTAACCCTTTCCAAAATTCAACAAATCTGCAGCCGACAACTTTGAAAAGAGCAAGGAACAGGATACTAGATTGTGCCCCTGGGAATGTGCCTTTTACATGAAGTGTACAGAACATTAAATAATTCTAGTAAATGCAGCTTAACCCTTTCTCACTTTAAGTTAATCTGTAAAGTAAAGGCAACATGTTCTCACCCATAGGGCCATGATTTTTTTAACAGGTCTATCAAAATATTTGAATATGCTTTGAAAGTTTTGAAAGGTCTGTCATATTACTCCTTTCAGACTGTCTAGCTGCTATTTGTCTCAACAAATAAGAACGGCTCAAGGGCTATTGAAGCAATTCATCTTAGGATAATTTCTACCAATTTTTAATGAAATCAGGAGAATGATTTCGTAGTTTTGTCCTTAAACTCCCTTTCTGATGCAGCCTGGTCACCCTGGTGGCCATGTTTTTCAACCAATTGTAACGTGTACCGGGTCCTTAACAGAGTTAAGTCACCGTGGGTCATCATTCCAGGTACTAACAGCGATGTATTGCTCAACTTTGTGAAAAAGCTAACCACTCAACCAACGTCGATTTAAAAGCAGACTTCTACAGTATATGAACCAATACACCATTCCCGTAACATTTCTCCCTCTTTTCTCTTGACTTTGACCCAAAGTCACACATCTGCACATTAGCGGTACACCAGAACTGAGCCTATTTAACATCACTGGGAGCCTCAGGGGGCCGGGGATGATGGTGATGTCCCCCTAAAATCCCACTGCTGCCCCCATTTGTAATGTGTCCCGCTTCCATCACGGAGTTAAGTCACTGCGGGTCACAAATCGAGGCACCACTCTACCAAAGTCGCTATAAAAGCACTTAAAGAATTCTGCCAGACTTTTGAAAACACTGTGGCAAAAGGAGAAATTACTCATCATGAGCAACTTCACCTTTTGCCACAGTTTTTTCAACTCTATGCACTTATTCTGCTACAGATTTGTTGTATGTGCCATAATGTGGGAAAGGGTTAAAAGTTATCACATGATGAGTCACCTGCCAATCAGTCACTTAATTATTAACCCTTTCCCTCATATAAACGCTTTCTGGCGCCTCTGCAGCAGACAGCTTTTTGAAAACATAGTGACAAAAGAAGAAATTGCTCAAAACAAGCAATTTCTTCTTTTGTCACAATGTTTTCAAGAAGTCGTCTACTACCGAGGCGTCTTTACTGTATGTGTGAAAGGGTTAAATAGATTTGAAAAACATTTTGGCAAAAGGTGAAATTGCTCTTTATGAGCACTTTATCTGTCTTCCATAATATTTTTAAAAGTTGTATGCTGTAAAAGCATCAAAATGCATCTGAAAGGGTTAATTGAAGCATTAAAATTACAAAGGAAGCGTTGAAATATTTTGATAGTCATTCTATCCTGATAGTTTGTTTTATTGGTGCTTACGCAATTTTCAACATTATTTCAGTTATATCATGGCGACAGTTCACCTATTCATGATCCCTGGGTAAATAAAATCAGTACTAGGCTAGGAAATGTGCCTTGCCCAAGAACACTCCACCATGACCGTCGTGCCTCGACTGAGGATAAAATCCCCCACGCTAACCACTCGACCACAGCGGATTCTGCTCTATCCGGATAGAAACAATTTTGGATGCCGTATCCAGATGATTTTAGAAATAACTTTGTGCAACTTACCCTGATGCAATATTATCTGTTGATTTCCAATCAGTCATTTCCGCAACATACAGTATCTTTCCTTGCTGTTGAATTATATCTGTAAGTAATAAACATTTGCATTGAAGGCACAAGAAAAGGACGATATTTGTTCTGTTTGTCTTTACGAATAAACAGTATTCTCTTCAGATGTTTTATGCAACCCAAGAAAAAAGGCAAAAAAAAAATATTTTTTCCTCCAATGGAGTTTTAGAGTCTTTGATTTTTTTTTTTATCTGAATAGCACTTTTGATAAAAGTACGTCCAAGTCTTCACTAAGGTCCGAAATTGCTAGACTGTGCTAGCTGATCTTGATCTACACAAATCTGCAGCAGATGACTCGAAAATATATTAAACTAAACAAGAGCACCGCGGACGGCACAGACGCTCGACTGATAGGGAGAAAAAAAATAAAAAATGAGCTAAACAAAAAACCTTAACCGGATGACCACGCCGACGCCAGGGTCATGACAATAGCTCTCGTTTTTTTTCAAAAGTCGAGCTAAAAATGGAAAAACCTGTAAAAATTCTTTTTTTTTAAAAAGAGTTAAAACTAGAACTATCACTGAAGATGATAAATACTCCCAAAACAGCACCTTGACTCAAAATATGGCTTCCGACCGACCGATAGGTAGTCCTATCAAACAGAACTCATTTTGACCTTTGACCATGACCTTGACCTTTGAGGTACAAGCCACCTGATCATGGTGAACATGTGTGCCCAGTAACTTGAGAATCCTATGATGCATGGTTGAGATGCGGACCGGACAAGGAAGTTCTATCAAACGGTATTCATTTTGACCTTTGAGTGTGACCTTGACCTTTGAGGTACAAGCCACCTCATGATGGTGTCCATGTGTGTCCAGTAACTTGAGAATCCTAAGATGCATGGTTGAGATTCGGGCCGGACAAGGTAGTCCTATCAAACAGTACTCTTTTGACAATTGACCCTTTGACCTCTGAGTGTGACCTTGACCTTTGAGGTACAAGCCACCTCATCATGGTTGAGATGCGGGCCGGACAAGGTAGTCCTATCAAATAGTACTCATTTTGACGTTTGACCTCTAATTGTGACCTTGACCTTAGGGTTCAGGCCTGGGTCTTGTGCGCGACACGCCGCCACATCATGGTGAACGTTTGTGCCAAGTTTCTTTCAAATCCTATGATGCATGGTTGAAATGCAGGCCGGACAAGGTAGTTCTATCAAATAGTACTCATTTTGAACTTTGACCTCTAAATGTGACCTTGACATTTGAGGTACAGGATTAGGTCTTGTGCGCGACACGCCGCCTCATCATGGTGAACGTTTGTGCCAAGTTTCGTTCAATTCCTATGATGCATGATTAAGATGCGGGCCGGACAAGGTAAGGTGGGACTGACAGACAAACAGACAGACGGACAGACGTAAAAGGGCTATAACTCTGTAAAATAACATGCAATTGTAAGACCTTTAGGGTATGCACATCTCCTCTTGGTATAGAAGCTTCATGTAATATTTTATTGAGTCTACCCAGTGGTTTGTAAGAAATAGGCCGGACAAAATATGGCTTCCGACCGACCGACAGACACAGTGACTCCTATATTCCCCCCAAAACTTTGTTTTTTGGGGGTATAAAAATTAAGGCAATAGGTGAAATTATTCATAAAGAGCAATTTATCCCTTTACCACAATGTTTTCAAAAGTTGTCTGCTACAGAGGCGTCAGAAAAGAAAGCTGCTGTATGAGGGAAAGGGTTAATAATGGTTTTTACAGGGCATCGCTCATATCATCTTGGATTATAAAACGAACATGCCTGACAATATGCACTGAAAGGATTCTATTATTAGTGTTCAAAGATGGTAACCATGTGAAGTTTGGTGCACATCAATTACATATTACAACAACCTTCCGACATCTTCATCTAGCAATTCCCTCCCATCATGTGAGTCAGTAAACTCTTTGATTGCTGTAACTGTCTGTGTGAATACAGTGCCACCAGTATAGAGCCAGGAAAGCCTCCGCATCGATGCCGCCTGACCAACTATATACGGTTGGCTGCCAAACTCAACAATTTAATCCCCATATTCTTAAAATAGGTCTAATTACAAAACTGGACAAATCCATTTTTAAAAATTTAGCCTTAAAAGAGTTAGGCACTCCTCAGATAGTCCTTGTGGGCTAAAACAAGGGTCCCCATGTCATCTGCTGCTTCTTAGTCAAAATGCAAATTGATTAATAAATAATGTGAGCTAAACTCTGAACAACTTCCCATATATAACAAAACTGCAGTATACAATTTTGTTAACATCTTGGTAAAAATATATAAGTTCTATGTTAATCAAACTAATTAATTGAATAGCTCACTATGAGCAAATACCCCTTTTGCAACAATGTTTTCAAAAGTTGCTGCTGCATGCGCATCAATATGTGTCTGTAAGAGGGAAAGGGTTAATCTTACCACAAGGCAAGTCCGACATGGTTATAGACATCCTAGGTAGAGCTTCATCTGTTGGTATAAAAATAATTCTTGAAAATGGATACTGCCTTACTGACTCCATGTCTATGAGGCCGGTACATATCCTTGGATGTTTCTTCTCCAAAATCGACACAACCTGTAACAACAATATTCTGTTAGCACTTTATATCACTTTTTGTTTGTTTGTTTGGAGTTTAACGCCGCTTTCAACAGCTTTGGTCATATCACGGCGGTCAGTGCACCTACCCATGTTTTCCTGGCTTTCCCTCACCAGTACTTACACAACATTCTTTCGAAGCCACTGACTACTTTCTCACATAGATCAGAGGTGAGAGGCAATGGAAAACATCGCCCGAAAGAATGTCGCCGCAACCGGGTATCGAACCCGTGACCTCCAGATCACGAGTCAGATACGCTACCAATTGAGCTACCCGGCCGGGTCCCACTTTATATCACATATCATGTAGACACGTTCTGACATCTCCATAGCAGATGGCATTTTGAAAACATTGTAGTGAAAGGGGGGAAATTCCTGGAAACAAGCATTTTGTTTGTTGAAAAATGCTTGCAATATGTCATTACATGTACCGGTAATTACCGAAATCTTTAAAAGATGTTTGCTGGCGACTCATCTGTCTACAGGTGGGAAAGGGTTAAACTGTGCGTGGAAATTTTCTGATAATGCAATTTCTTTCATCAATTGTATTAACAGATTAAGATGACTTTTGATGCCTCTACAGCAGACAAATATCTTAAAATGCAAAAGATAAAAAAAATTTTGCTAACACTGTGGTTCACACAGATATGGATGACACCACCAACAGTCACAGTGAGGTAACAATATAGGGAATCAAGGATACCTTTCCTCTTCTTGACCTTTGAGTGTTACGCAATTCCCGAATCTCCTCGTCTCCTCCTGCGTCAATAGCTTCATCTTTAAAGTTCTCTGTTACTTCTTTTACAGCTGATGCAGGTTTTTTTGCCTGAAATATTTTTACAACTGGAAATTGTGTTGGAATGCGATAAATGCCATAGTCTGGTACCCTGCACACTACAGTAAATTAGTATGTATGGCATGAACCAACAATGGCTACTGTATGGGTTGTCTCCCCTTATATATCGCTATCATATATATAGTAAATTAGTAAATATACAATTGATTTTCGTAAACTCTACAGTGGACCATTAGAACTTGATGTTTGCAATCAATACATAAATAGAGAAGCAAACTATTTTGAAGTTTTAAAGGTTAATCCGTTGGTCCACAAAAAGGTTGTCTCTATGGTCTTTTGCTTGCGACACCATTTCCAAAGGATGCCAAGATTATTGGTGGATGCCTGACCCTATTAAATTTATCGGCATCTTGCCAAAATACAACAATCTTCAGAAATCAATGATATATCTACATGTATTGAAAAGGGAATATTAAAGCCAAAACTGCAAAATCTATGACTTTTTCAAAGTCCTTGGGCAATTACTCTGCATAGATTAATTGATAGCACTCAAATTTTGAACTTGGCATATATCTTGTTATATTGAAATTACCCATCCAGTATCATTATTGAATATCTGCAGACACTAAAAGGAAACCAAACCATGAAATCTACAAAGTCAAAGGGCATTCCCTCTGCATAGATTCAACTGACAGTGTTCAACTTTGATCTAGTCCTGTATCTTGTCATAATACACTTACCCTCTACATATCATTGAATTATCTGCATGACTTCCAAAGAAAATGAACTGAGTACCTGTAGCTCAGTCAGTAGCGACACAGGCTGTCTATCCAGGAGTTGAGTGATTGTTTAAGTCATAACAACTTATAATTAAGGTAACAGTACAATTGTGTGTGAAAAGGCACATGTTGGCTTTTGTAAACAGTGTAAATCCAGATCATATTTCATGCCACTTTCTACAATTATTTAGTCACATAACTCTGTTCAAAGATTAAACTTTCATTCATAGTGGGTCATAGACTTTAGCATTGGATAGATTTATATATAATGCAAGAAAGAATTCTCCACCATGGCCACCCCAAGCATGGGTCAAAGCCATATAACCCAGTTTCAAATCCTTTCCCACATGCAACATATTTATGTCAAGATTTTTGCAGACGTCTGCAACAGATTTGCTGTAAGTAGGAAAAGGAGCAAATGTCAAATAAGGGTTAGGGATGAAATTATTTTTACCTCATCTGACTGGTATTGATTGATTGGGGTTTAAACGCCATTTTCAACAATTGTTCAGTCATTTCACAGCTGCCAGTGTGTTTCCTGGTTTACTCACATCAGAACTCCACACAACAGACCTTCCAAGCAACTGGCTATTTCACCACATAGACTGTTAGTCCATTGGTGGAAGACGAATGATGCTGGTCACAGGAAAAGGTGCGAATGTCAAATAAGGGTAAGGGCTGAAATTATGAAAATATTTTTACCTCATCTGTCTCTGGTACTATTTGAACAGCAACAATATCTTGTTGTAAGGCCCTGTTTTTATTGAAATAGGAATCAGGAATAAATATGTCGGGAGATCCATCCTGAAAAATGCATTAACTAAGTGATTTTGAACTGACAACAAAAGGCCACATATTTGTTTATTATTGTGTAAATGAAGCATCTTAATGTGGGATGGTTCCAAAGGTTATCTTTTTTTTTAAATTCGTATTTGACTTACAAACCCTATGTTGTGGATACTCACAGAGATGATTCAACACTTGAGAAAAGAAAACAGCTTAACCCTTTCCCTCATACAATTCTGCAGCGCCGACTTTGAACATATTTTGTCAAAACGAGCAATTTTTCCTTTTGCCACAATGTTTTCTACTTTAAGTCATAGGTTATCCATTCAATTATAGAGATTTTCTATTTTTTGACAATCTATGTTCAAAGTCGTCTGCTGCAGAATTATCGTATGTGGGGAAGGGTTAATGTAAAGAATGAAGAGAATAGGGCCTAACACTGTGCCTTGTGGCACACCTGGTGTAATTTCTAGAGATGATGACAATTTCCCTGCAAAAGACACTTTCTGTGATCTGTTGGAAATATAAGTTTGAAGCCATTTCAGTGGTTGGTTTTTTATATATATGTATTCAGTCGTCTGCTGCAGATTTATTCTATGTGGGAAAGGGTTAAAGGCCAGACAAGGCTTATTTCTTACTTACCAGTGGAATGACAAAGACCGTTCTGGAATTCTTCTTGCTGATGTTCACAGTACCCTGAAAAAGAGAACAGGTAGACAGACCATGATGACCCTATAAAAATCACCCTCCTCACCAACCACTTTTTTACAATCAAGAGGACTTGAGCAATTTTGATAGCAAATCCTACAAAATTATATTTGAAGGAACAATATGAATATGTCAGTAAATCAAAGTGTGATGGCTGCTTGGACAGACAGACCAAGGAGAAGTTATCTCTACGTGTCTGCCTGGAGAGGCAGCCGGTATCTCAGCAATTAACCCTTTCCCATGTATATACACATTTTGATGCATCTGCAACCGGCAACTCATAAGCAATTTCTCCTTTTGTGATATGTTTTCAAATCTATTCAATAATTATACTTTTATTGAAAGAGATTTTCCAAGATACTTCAAAGTCGTCTGATGCAAATGTGTTGTTGTAGGTTAAGATGACTTAAGTAAAATTGTATCGAAACCCATCCAGTAGATACAGAGCAGAAGATTTTCATTTAGTTTTGTCTTTAATCACTTTTATGTTAAAACAGCAACCAAAGTTTTACAACTGAAAACAATTAACCCTTTCCCTCATATAGACGCTTTCTGACGCCTCTGCAGCAGATGGCTTTTTGAAAACATAGTGACAAAAGAAGAAATTGCACAAAACGTGCAATTTCTCCTTTTCCCACAATGTTTTCCACTTTTTGTCATAGGTTATCCATTGAATTATGGAGATTTCCTATGTGCTGACAAAATACGTTCAAAAGTAATGTGCTGCAGAATTGTCGTATGAGGGAAAGGGTTAAAGATGATCAACCAAAAGAACATTCCGTTTAAGTTTTACTCAGATTTGGTCTGTTGTTTAGGACAGTGTAAATCTAAGAAAATTGTTGATGCCTTGCAATTTGGTCTGTGCTTAGGACAGTGTAATTCTGACGCCTCTGCAGCAGTCGACTTTCGAAAACATTCTGACAACAAGAGAAATTGCTCAAAACAAGCAATTTCTCCTTTTGCCATAATGTTTTCAACCTTTTTTCAGTGATTATACCTACTATTTCAGTGATTTTCTGTGTTTTTGCCTAGATCATTTCTAAGTCGTCTGCTGCAGATTTGTTGTATGTGTGAAAGGGTTGAAAGACACAGGGTAGTCCCAATAGTTCACTGTAAAACACACTTAAAACAAAAAGAACCTTCATTTTTCATTACAGTTACAAGTGCAAGGGACTTTTAAACTTTGAAAACATACCCACAAAAAAGTTGAAAACATTATGGCTAATGGTGAAATTGTCAATTATTGCTCTATTTCCGCCTGTGTTTTCAGAAAAAAGTGCAGAGTTCTAACGCATTTTGACAAGTCTGCAGCAGATGTCTTTTGAAATCATGGAAAAAGAAGAATTTGCTCATAATAAGCAGTTTCTCATTATGCTGATTGTAATATTTTCTACTCTATTCTAAACTTGTACTTTTATTCATTTTCTACAGTTTTCTTCAGACAATTTCGAAGAGATTTGCTGCAGATTGATAGGGAAACCATTTTCCACCATCGTCTTGTCTATTTTATAGCCAACTTCACATTAGGCGTTGAATTTTGCTAAGTCCCACTGAATATTTGACATCCAAAATAAAAAAAGACGAAGTTTTCGATAGATATTATCAAGCTTATTTTAATTCATTGACATGAAATTTACTGCGACAACTAGAAATAAGAATGGGCAAATGTCAAGTTGTTGATCTTAAGTTTTATCTTGAACACTATTTAAACTGTAGGGGTTACAGTAACTTACAACATCCTAAGACAAACAAGTTGAAACTAGAACTATCACTGAAGATGATAAATACCCCCTAAACAGAACCTTGTCCTACACCATAACTTAATTAGTAAAAGGGCTATAACTCTGTAAAATATCATGCAATCTCCTCTTGGTATAGAAGCTTCATGTAAAATGTTATGGAATTCCACCCAGTAGTTTGTAAGAAATAGGCCGGACAAAATACCCCCTAAAAAGCACATTGACCTACACCATAACTTAATTAGTAAAAGGGCCATAACTCTTTAAAATATCATGCAATTGTAACCCCTTTAGGATATGCACATCTCCTCGTGGTATAGAAGCTTCATGTAAAATTGTATTGAATTCCACCAAGTGGTTTGTAAGAAATAGGCCGGACAAAATATGGCTTCCGACCGACCGACACAGTGACTCCTATATACCCCCTCTTCTTTGAAGGGGGTATAATAAGCGTGATATTATAAGTTATTGGGTTTGTTACTGACTCACTACGGAAATATAGGGGGTCTGTAGGATTAATAGGGGGCGAGGCAATAGCCGAGTCCCCCTATTCATCCAACAGACCCCCTATATTTCCGTAGTGGGTCAGTAACAAACCCAATAATGTATTTATTTCGTCGACCACTTTAAACTGAACTGTACTGTAACTTGTTGATATGTGTTGGTAGCATATATGACGTCATGAGTAAAAGATCTATCAATATTGATTAAAGATATTATTTTAAAAAAATACACCGGTTCAACATGAACACATTTTTTTCAATTCATTTCATTTCTTTCTGGGTAACTGGTAACATTTGAGAGCCACTTTACGAAAACCAACCTTTGAACTGACTTTTTTACTTTACTCACCCCCTATAGAAATATAGTGCACGTGACACGCCTTAACCTATGAAATTGCTAGAAATCGTGGGAGGCAAAATAAAATCTACTTTATGCTTTCCCACATTCAGCAAATCTTTAGCAGACGACTTAGAAAATGTCTACTAAAAAAAAACTCTGTGCAACATTAGACATCAAATGTTGAGAGTTGTCACGTTTCCATAAAGTTGACAAGTTGATAGCAGAAACTGGATTATGTAGATTCATTCTATGTGGGAAAGATTTAAGCCTTTCCCTCATACATACGCTTTAATAGCAGTTTTGGAATGTTTTTTTTTTCCAAACTTTATTTGCCACATCCATAGGTATGTAGAGGTCGTGGCCATCCTCTCTCATACCTTACATCAAGAGTTTTCAAATTTATCATAAGAATTTAATAATAAATATATACATAAAAACGTTTTTTTTTGCAGCAAAATACTTTTGAAATCATTGTGTCAAAAGAAGAAATTGCTTAAAACAAGCAATTTCTTCTTTTGCCACAATGTTTTCAACTAATTTCAGTGATAATATCTTCATTTATAGAGATAATCTATACTTTTGTGAAGATGTTCTCAAAGTTGTCTGGTGCAGATTTGTTGTATTTGGGAAAGGGTTAAAGATAATGTCTTACAGAAGGTAAGTCTGTACTGGTAAAAGTTTGATACTGTAATGTCTTCTCGTTGTCAATGTTCACCCTTTCCCACATACAACAAACCTTCAGCAGATGACTTTGAAAACATCTTTGCAAAAATATGGAAAATCACTATAAATGAACATTTTATTTTTAGGCGAGTTGTAAACTTAACATTGTGCCAACAGGGGAAATTGCCCATTATGATATTGACCATGACCCAAACAGCCCTAAACCATCCCTAGGCTTCTTTATTATCTCAGGTACTTTCCTTTGTGAGGAAAGAATCAGTCAAATATAATTAAAACTGTCCACGCGCCAATCCATACAAATGCTCAAACAATGACATCATCTTTTAAATAACAATGTTTCAACTTTGTTGAAAATCTGGTAAACACTTTCCCTCATATAGACGCTTTCTGACGCCTCTGCAGCAGACAGCTTTTTGAAAACATAATGACAAAAGAAGAAATCGCACAAAACGTGCAATTTCTCCTTTTGCCACAATGTTTTCCACTTTTTGTCATAGGTTATCCATTCAATTATGGAGATTTTCTATTTTTTGACAAAATATGTTCAAAGTCGTCTGCTGCAGATATTGCCGTATGAGGTAAAGGGTTAAAAAACTTGGGTGAATAACCTTAAAGTTACCTCAATTAATGTTCCGTCTTTCAGGCCTTTCTTCACAATTGTCATGGATAGGTATTCATCAAACTGCAATGTTTTTCGTAAATAAAGCCAATTAATACAATATCATATAAACTTAATAATTTTACGGACAAGTTATTATATTGTAAATTTGGAACAATGAAGAATCAATCTATAAGAAGACCATAATAGTTCCATATCACTCACCTGATGCACCCGATCTTTAAGCTTTTTCCATATACAAGAAGTCTGCAGCAGACGACTTTGAACATATTTTGTCAAAAAATGAAAAATCTCTTTAATTGAATGGATAACCAATGACTTAAAGTGAAAAACATTGTGGCAAAAGGAGAAATTTCTCATCATGAGCAGTTTCTTCTTTTGCCACAATGTTTTCGAAAGTCTTCGCTTCAGAGACGTCAGAAAGTGTCTGTATGTGGGAAAGGGTTAAACAAGATGACCATGATGGGTCCTATATGGTTTACCTGATTTAATAGAACTTAAAAAAATAGTTTTCAATGGTCTAACTCAAAACAAATTTAAGGAAAATGAGCCGAGCACTGTGGTCATGTTTTTTTAAATATCAGAATAATTAAAAACATTTTGGTAGGTAATATTTTAGACAAACAAACTGGAATATTTTAAAAACTCTTGGTAGAGGGTCAACCAAGGAACATTTTGTTCCAAATTATTTGCAAAACAGGCCTATTTTTTTGGATAAAAAGATTTTTAAACTTTTCAATACATATACATATAAGAAAAGAAGCTGCACACCCTAGCAGCCATGTTTTTCAACAGATCAGAATAATTTGCCATGATATCTTAACAAGTTCTAAGGTATGAGTCCTCAGAAATCGAAAACTGACTATCAAAGGAGTTCCCAAAGAAAACAAAAGCCCCTTGTACCAAAATATTATAACTTTGTTCTATTATAAAAAGGACTCAAAGTTTTTCTAATTATAAGTCCCTTTTAACCCTTTCCCTCATATAGACGCTTTCTGACTATTTATGCCAAATTATTTTCAAAACGGGCCAGTACTTTTGGACATGAAGATTTTTAAAGTTTTGGCATTTTTCCCGATTTCTGATGCCGAGGCAACCAAAGTTTTCTGCATGAAATTAAATTCTTTGAACAACTTTGAAAGAGGTCCACCAAATTGGTTCATCTGTTAAGGAGAAAAATATTTTGTAGGAAAATGTGAACCGACAGACAGACACACAGATGGAGAGATGGATAAACGACAGGCCATGACTGATCACAATAGATCATCCTGCAATTCATGCTCTGGTGAGCTAAAAATACAATTTTTAAAAAGAATAAATTGTTCATTATGAGCAAATCTCCCCTTGCCAAAATATATTCCAGTTGTTTGCTTTAGTTGAATCAAAATGCCAGTGTATTTAGCCAGAATTGCAAACCTTAGTTTTTACCTTATGATCTGTCAGTCTTGTTAGGAATTCATTAGATGTTATGCCATAATTCTCCCGAAGAAAGTCTGTTGTTTTGTTATCTGTTCTGATGTCTCTGTTTCCTTTCCTTCCTCTCCCATGACGGTCATGTCCCCTATTTTGTCCATCCTGTATTTATCAAATCAGTGTTTGTTCAGATTTAATCATTACTAATTAAAGGCTTTTCTTCAATATGGAAAACATTAAAACATTCCAAGACAAGAATACCATGTAAAAAAAAAAATATATGTTACCTGTCCAAAAAAAAATACCATAGTTGCGAAACACAGACCATAACACCAGGTGATATATTTTCAGTAAAAGACACTTTGATCCAAACGACACCAAACTAATCCCAATGTTGCTGTATCAAGACTTTTTAGCCCCTGATTTTGCTGACTTTTCAACCCCAAGTTGAACTTCTATATAGGTGTGACTAAGATCATATTTATCTACACAATATGTTTGGTATTTATGTTGGCGTGATAATTGTTTGCTCCGTTACTTCAGGGTCCGGTAGCAAATTCATCTTTCATGATAAACAATAACATAAGCAAGCTTTTACCTTTAAATTAATTTATCTAATGACCTGAGATTACTTGTCTAAACTCGATAATTAATGAGCCACTCAACTAACATAAGTTCTTATTGTCTGCTGTAATGTAATGTGTAATGCAATCACCTTGACAACTTGTTTGTTTGAACAAATTTATAAAAGAGTGTGTAATTCAACTTGATTACACACAGATAGGAACAGAAACATCAGCGAAATCAAAACGAGGCCATTTTTTTCACATAGCAAGTTTTTTACTACCGACTCTTGTTCAAACAGCAGGTAGCAAGTACTTGCCATCAACCAAAAAACATGTTTATCCAAACAATACAATAAAAATGCAATATTTACATTTCCCGAATTCAGTTAATATATATATCTTAACTTATTCCCATAAACAGATGCTTTCTGACGCCTCTGCATCATACCACTTTTTAAAAAAAAAATTCAAATGGAGAAGTTGCACATTACGAGCATTATCTTCTTTTGCCACAATGTTTTCAACTTTATTCAATATTTACTAATAACCAGTCAAGCTTGACAGATCAATAATACGATCACCTTTATCTGTTCACACCTATATTTAACCGATAATTCAACAAGGGGTCGAAAAGTCAGCAAAATTAAGGACCACAAAAGACAGAGGGTCAAAACATCTGTAAGCCATCCAACCAATGCCATTCTTAATGTGTACAAGGTTTTTCACAGAGGTTAGGCAACCTGGGGGCAACCTGGATGTATGATGCTTAACTTCATGAAAAGCCCACCACTCTCCAAATGAAACTACAAAAGCTGGCTTCTAATTTCAATAGCAAGACTGTAGAAGTGGTATTTGTTCCTATACCTTCTTCTTCTTCCGCCAGTAAAGGGTGCAACGGGTCTCCCCGTAAGTGTCAAGTTATGGTTTTTAGTTGGTTGGTGAGTATGTACAGGGTGTATGCGCCTTCTAAATATTTACAGTTCTACTGGTTAGGGACGGCCATAGTATTACTTATAGTGTTTTGTGTATATTAGTCATTTTGGAGAGTATGCAGATGCCTGACGTGTAATTGGTAGCACAGTAGCCTCGAATATGTCTCTATATTCCACATCACATCAGGGTTAGAGGGCATTCAGTCCTATTTTTAGTATATTACAATACTGATACTGTTAGTTATCAAATAAAGAAGTTTTACACCAACGAACAACTATTAAAAATATAGGCTACTTATCAATACAAATTTTGTGACTTTAAGGTTTCATGTTAAAGCAGTTCTCCGACTGGCAATCTTTTGCACGAATCCAATACGAATGCACGAACTGATAATGAGTAATAAGAACAGACAGATCTAGTCTAGACATCACAGTTTTAGTTCCTATTATTCCTTATAGTCTGTCAATATTGTAGCAGAGCAATGTGTAGATAATCTGGCACTACCCAAAACAAAAATCCCATTCGATAAACAAACCTGAGAGTCCGCCTTCTTTCTCAATGACCTGGTTAATGTGCAGTTGACAGGAATAATTCTTTGCCTTTGGTCTCTGGCAATGCGCACCGCACATCGCGGAAATGATTTCAACATGGGTTTCGAAGTACAATAGTCAAATAATTCACCGTTTGTCTAACTCGTTCATCTTGACACAGCCCTACTGCACAAGAAAGTAAAAGTTGGAGGTTTGTTTACTAGTTCTCTCATTGAAAGCATTTTGCAAACTCCCCACGTGAATGAGATCGAAACGTTAGACCTGCGGTTACATTCTGCCATCCGAGGCTAGTTTGCCGTAATTAATAAAATTAGATACATTTTTTTTTTAGATAACTAATGATAACATCTCAATTGTTTCTTCTTCTTTTTTTATCACTACATGACTATTTTCAAAGAGTTAAGGAGATTTTTTTAGCGTATTTACAGGAACTTAGATACAAAAACAGACTATTCCTGGTATCTATAGGCTAATGGTGTTCCGTAAAGATAATACCCCCATGGGATATTAACCCATACGATATTTACCCCACGGGATAATAACTCCCTAGGATTTTTACCCATTGGATAAAACACCCTTCTTATTATAGAACAATCTTTTATGAAGTTGTCATTAGATATCATGCCTAATGAATTGATTCTTTCGATCTTAATTTGGATATTTACATATCTTTTTTTTGTTATCTCTATCAGAGACATATATATAAACAAAAATATGTGTTTATATGTCTCTGTCTGTATCAGCAAATCCAAACAAATGCATTAAGCTAAATATGCCTTTAAAATATAAATATCCATTATCAAAACATGACACAGTATAATAACATTGTTGTAATATATGTCAACTTCATCATATTAAAAGGAAGAGGAATTTGAGAACTTCGATCTCGCATTTAATGTTTTCAAAAGCCGTCTGCAGGGTCTTCAACTTTTAGCTATATCAGGGAAGCATCTATTTAAAAAAAAGTGTGGCAAAATAGTTTATATTGATGAATATATCCCTTTGCTACAATGATTTCATTTTTATTGAAATATATATAATTTGCTTTATAGAGATTTTCCATATTTTGGCATACAAGTTTTCAAAGTCCGCTGCAACAAATTTGTTGTGTGTGGGAAAATTGCAGGTGACTCAGGTGAAATGGCAGCTGTCTTATAACTGAAATACTGTTGAATAAAGAGTTAATTAAAACACTGCAGTGCTGACGGCCTGGGGGCTGCTGGAAGGTTGGATTTTTCGACGCACGGGCCCTACAACCCCCCGGTTGAAGCCGCCACTGTATATTTCACGTGACTTTTTTTCCTGGTGTGGGGGGGGGGGGGGGAGGGAGTCGGGCACGGGCCTTATGGGCCCCCGCTAAATCCGCCACTACATTTGCCACGCTTTTTCTTTGTTTACGATTAATTTTTCGACGAACGGGTCCTACGGCCCCCGGTTAATCCGCCACTATATATTTCACGTGACTTCTTTCTTTTTTTCCGTTCCTCTTCGCGAATGTTAATAATGTTAACAAGCGTCCATATTTGACCTCTCGGCGCATTAATTTCTAAAGCATTTCTTAAACTTATATTGGAGTACTCACGCCTTAAGTTTTTCACTGATGTTCCAACAACATTAAAATGATATTTATGGGGGAGATCCTAACCTTTTAAATGCAGTTTTGTTGAATCCATGATGAACTATTTTTCTCGCGCAGTTTCTCATGCATTGTTTGGTGCTAACAGCAATTGGCAGGCTGCCAACTCCGAAAACAATGGTATTACTACCATGACCAGGGGCTAAAGCCCCAGGCCAAAAACCAATCAATCAATCATTCTTTTCCAGCGGTGTTCAAATAGGAAGTAATTGGAAATGAAAAGGAAAAAAAAATTATATTATTTTATTACAGTAAAATACTTTCTTTGCATCTACCAGATGATACTCCGGAGAGGTTGCACTGTATAATACTAAATTCCTGCTGTGATAAATGATGCGTCTTTAATAATCTAGAATTTTCAAATGTTCTTTATTATACAGGTGAACAAAATAATTGAAAATCTTGTCAACGTCAGCGGTCGAAAGGGGAACTTAATGCATTATAACTTTCAGCTTCTTAAAAGCAGTCAAGCAGTCCCCGAAGAAACGCCGGGATATGACTGAAAATCTATTGAAAGCGGCGTAAAAACGGTATTTAAAGCACAGAGTGACTGGCCGTTATTTTTTGTTTAAAGTATTTCGACACAGTTTTTAGTCAATGGACCGAAGGACACTGCTCATAATAATTTTCAGTCACTTCTAAACGAATAATTTGCCTTCCAAAAGGTTCCAAACCCTGGAATTAATTCTACGATTTTCTACGATAATAATGACAAAATGTTCTTAGAGAAACAGCTCGTACAATCTTTTGTATGCGATCTTTCAAGAGTTATCTCCATTGTTACATTAAAACATTATTAGTCGCCGGGCAGAAGCCCGCGACTTATATTTTTAATAGTTTTCGGAAATGACATGGGAGGACGAGTTATTATTAGAAAAAAACAAATTTAAATGTCTTGAACATATTACAATTGCATTTGTTTAAAAACACTAAGTTAATTCACCTTGTACTTTCACTGTGTAGGTTATGGCAGAGAGACATAATTATGTTATTGAAACTGAAAATATATATTCAATTTTTGGTGAATTAACTGTTTGGAGTATAATTCTTCTTATTCTTTTTAAATGAATAGGAAACACATTAATTAGATTGTGTGTCGTGTTATGTTTACTGGCGCAGTGAGTTCTAAGATATTTCTAAGTAATTACTGGCAGCCCTCTTTCGTGTGGCATAAAGTCGATAAAATAGTCAGGTCGGGTTATTTTTGTAGCAATTTCAAAGAGTTTTGTTTGCTAGTTTAATCACGTCCTTGATCATAACGAGTAATTCGTTAAACAAAAGCAAAGTCAATGAAATCACACAATAACAGAAATCAGTGTAAATATGAGTACTTTGGATCGCAGTTGGTACATGTGCTGTCGAAACATGAAGTAGGCGAAATTAATTGGCGCAAATCTTTAAATTATGTTGCCTTGAATAAACGTAGCCTACATTTCAAATTTTCTGAAAGAATCGGGTTTTGAACAATTACTGAAACTAAATATGTAAACTTTATTTTACAGGAAACTCTGCGATTTATATAATTCGCCTATTTATTTGTTTGTTTGTTTTTACACAATCCACAATGGTTTGTTTTAAGTTACAATCTAGGTTAGTCAACTCTATTTTTGACAATACGTGTTTTGTCCCTTTGACTATATATAGTTACACTCACCGCGGTTATGTCGACTGCCTAGTGTAGTTCTGTGAATAAGCATACATTTCAAAATGTGTAGTTAATTTATGTCACTTGATATCATGACGACGGATGCATCGGTGTTAGGATAGATAATACTGGTAGAACTGGTAAATAACCAAGGAAACGTCTGGGTATGACCGATGAGTAATTTTCTCCTTGTCCCACAATATTTTCGATCCTGTTCGATGACTTTACCAGCACGTATAGAAACTGTTCATAATTTTGATAAGATGTGTTCAAAGTCGTCTGCTATAAATTTGCTGTATGTGTGAAAATGGTAACATTTTCACATCTACTGCAATCCTGCAGAACCGGTTTTTAGACACATAAGAAATGGAATTATACTTATTGAATAGATATTAATTTCTCATTTTGTCAACTTGTTTCCAAATTTGTCTCTTAACAATGCGTAAAAAGTCAAAAAAGAAAGAAAAGAACTAACGTTTCGAAATGTACATGTTTTGATAGAAAGCTTTGAAGGAAAATAAGCAATTTCTCATTCTGAGCGATAGCTCCATTTCCCTCAAAATTCTTCTGCTGCAGAAGCGTCAGATGACGTTGTATCAGTGACGAGGCAACATACTGCAGGCGTTTCCGGCATCGGTGACTGGTTGGTGATCAGTTGAAACTGTGCTTTTAGTCGGTAATCAACAACTCTCAAGGTGAAGTGAAAATACACCACATGACATTGACTTGGTAAAAGTTTAAGCTGGTGGATGCAACAAGTTCCCATGCCAACATAGTATTAGAAGGGTCCTTCCTTCCCTAAGGTGGGCGTAAGACGAATGCGATAAACGCTGTACCTCAAGGACTTCAGAAGTCATGCTTAAAGTTTGTTAAAACGCAAAACTGAAAATGTTTTCTAACACAGACGAAGAAGTCGACACCACCGATAATCTCGATGAGCCTTTTACCCAAGGACTGCTATAACTGATTTAATGAAGTCAGTGCTACCAGTGAAGAGTCGGACCAGCCTGTGCACCTGTGCCGTTTAACCCGACTCTATTGTGTTCGCTGCCAAACTAAACAGTTGTTAAAACTTCAGCATTGAAAGGGTTAAATAGGGGGCGGAGACATAAGAAGGATGAACTATATGAGATTTTCCGATTATGGAGACGGTAATAATGAATGAAGATAGCCTGCAGTTTCAGGCTAATCATTTCTTTTTATCATAAAACGCATTTAACGCAGAACTACGGCGAGGCTTTAACATTTAAATAGAGAATCGGATAGTAAATAATTCTTTAATCAAGAAAGGTAGTGTAACAGTTAAGAACATATGTCATGCTTTTTTCGTCGTGACAAATACCTTGTAGAACATCAGAAACAATGGCATTCATGGTTCATCAGAAGAAACGATATGCGAACCTTATACAACCTTTTGAAGAAAGACAGTAACCTAAACATATTGAAGATTGCACAATTTTTTTCAATTTTAATGAAAATAAAAAATTAAAGATTAAGCTATTAAATAGATAACAAGTCATTAGTGGATTATTTTGTTACCAGAAATAAAGTTACTGTTATTGTGATAAGAATTAAAGTCATACGAATTTTGAAACTTGTTGAAACTATATTTTAATTCATATTGTGAAGTGGACTTGAAATAACTCAAAGTCGGAAGTGATCCATAAATTACTTCGATTTATCGACATGTTCGAGGGATTCGTCGATTTATGCTAAATTCATTTATGCATTTTCAGCTTCACAATTAATTTATACTTAAATATTTGTTTTGAAAGGCAAGCTGATGATAAAATATTATACAGAAAGCAGGACAGTAGCAGCTCTGATTGCTAGTCTGAGCAGTCAGAACTGTTGCTACGCTGTTTTCAAAAGACAAATCCGTTCCAGGAATTGGATCGAGATAAAAGATATATTCGAATTATCAGATATTCGAGTTATCGCGAGTCCACTCTTTGTTTATCCTGTGGTTCTTATTCATCTAGAATCATTGTATTAAATGTCTTTTAATTATTATTAATGTAGAATCATTGTATTAAATGTTTTTTAGTTAATAGCACACGACACCAGCGTCTTCACCGTGGTTGCATTCATGAAGTCCAAAATACGGTTTGGGGCAATCGAGGATCGAAGTTTCTGTTCCGGTACAGTTAACCTTGCTAAGTAGGATTCTACCGGATCCAGCTCCAAACACGGCCATGTCTTCAGCTCTTCCCCCGTCACTAGAGAAAGAAAAAATATAGTTTATTTTGGTTTTACATCGTTTTCAATAGTATCTGTGTTACATCATGGCGACGGCTCACCTACTATTCGAGATCCCTGGATGACTAACCAGTACTATGCTAGGCAATGTGCTCTTCCGGTCCCAAAGTACACTCCAGCACGAAGGAAAGAAAACATTAACTGATTACCTAATATGCTATTTGAATCGTCTGCTTCATAAACATCTGAAGAAGAATTATGAAAGGTCTGGAACTTAACAAGTATGGCATCGATATAAAGTTTAAAACATTGTCGGGAAAGGTAAAATCGCTCGTTGCAAACATTTCCCTTTTATTCACAAAATGTTTTCACAAACCGTTAGCTGCAAAGGCGTTACAGATCGTCTGGAATGATAATCGATATCTTATTGTTTTTCTACAATGCTTATAGTAATCATTGTCAATTAACGCTATAGTCTTCATTTCTGGAATTTCACATGAAGTTACATTCACCAACATACAACAAATCTGCAGCAGAAGAATTTGAACACATAAAGTAAAACATATGGAAACTCTATGTAAATGAAAGAACAATTATTGAATGAATTTGAAAACATTGTTGCAAAAGCAGACATCGCTCACAATGCGTTCAAAATTTCCTATGCTGTAGAGGTGTTGGAAAGCATTTGCAGGTAGGAAATATGCCCTGCAAAATTGATATTCCAATGAAAAATAAAATGATGATGACGATGATATTAAAAGATAAAAGTCAGATATCTTACCTATGTCCCAACATTCTGCAGACGACACTCGCGTCCTTATCGTCCCAGTCGTTATCACAAATCGTTCCCCATTCTCCACGGTGTGAAATCTCAACACGGCCATGTTTATCGTCTGGCCCGCCTACCACGCGGATCGCTGTAACAAAGAAATTATGTGGGCGTATCAGAACAGTGCTTTTCAGAAGTTTCTTGGAACCTAATTGAACTATTGGTAAACAGTCAAGAACCATATAAGACTGTGTGGATTCGCCGGCTAATCTGTATTATAGCTGATCACAAAGGCTTTTAGGCTTGCCTTTGCAGAGCATCGCTCATATCTACCAACTTAATTCAAATTGATCATCAGCCATCGTTCATCAGTAGAATCAAATTATGCGTACTTATCGGTTTTATATTCCGTTGAGTTATGCGAATGTTTATGTCATAATACCCAAAGCAGTCCGTATAAATTGAATTCATTCTGAGTACATTCGGACTATCAGAGCTGTGGCTTACTGTCCCCCGTGTATATTCCCAGAAAAAACCCCAGCTGAATGGAGGGACCTAATTGATACTTTATCTATTACAAACAGCCAAAGTTCATGTGTGCTCATTTAATCCAACGAAATACAACGCCCAAACAACTTTTAAAAAGAAACATTTTAGACAACAAGAACAACAACAATGATCACATTATGTCCTTACCTATGTCACACTTGACAGTGGCCACGTGTCCTGTCGGGCAAAGCGAGGCCGAAGACAGGTCGGTATGTTCACAGTCGAAGATAGATCCCTCGTCTCCATGACATACCATATTGCTCATAAGATAGGGTAGACTGGAACGTGTTGCGAGCCATATGTTTCCAGATCTGAAATGATCAGTGGATTCGCAATTACTCCTATATGTGTGATCATTCGAACATGAACCGTCCCGCGAGAAAAATAATAGTATAGCCCCTGCGTTATGTATCGACCCAGATCAGCCTACGCAGTAGGAAAGCATAAAAAGGATGGTATGGCCTTATCCTGTTATTGCACAAATGCACACATTAGCTCAAACACTTTTGCGAATAATTATAAATAAAAACAGAGACACCTAAAAAGAAACATGTTTTTGATAATAATGATGGTGGTTATGTTGATGATGATGATGATGATGATATTAATAATAATAATAATGATAAAAATAATAAAAATAATAATAAAAATAATAATAATAATTATTAATCATAGTAATTAAAAACAATGATAATAATAATAGTAATGATGATAATAATAACAATGATGATGATGATGATGATACTAATAATTAAGTTAATACTAACAATAATGATAATAATACCAGACTTACTCATATCCCATCATATTACAAAACAAGCCGGCCTCCCGTTGGTCCCAGCCAAGATCACAAATCGTGCCCCATTGCCCTCGTACATAGACCTCGGCGTTTCCTCTATACTCGGACCCCTCCGTTATCCTCACGGACAGGTAATCTGTGGGTAAACGTTAATTAGAGTACAGGAACATAAGAGCCCTTACATATTTAATCCTTTCTCACATAATGACGCCTTTGCAGCAGACTTTTGAAAACATTTTGTCAAATGAAAAAGTTGAAAACATATTAGCAAATGGAGAAATTGCTCGTTTTGAGCAATTTCTCCATTTGCTAATATGTTTTCAACTTTTTCAGTTATTGTACCTTCATTTATAGAGATTATCCGGGTGTTTACGAACATGCTTTCAAATTCGTCTGCTGCAGGTTTGCTGTATGTGGGAAAGGGTTAAGGGTACACGTTGACATTTCTGCACACTGTAGGTTAAGATCATCAGAGCATCTTCATCATCTTCACAACTTGACAGAAGTTACTACCGATACTATTTTCTGTCTTCAAGCCAAGGCACAGAAATGTATTTCAAGGGAAAAAAAGTAGATTGTATTGTCTGTACGTAGACATTCGTGAGACAATTGACAAAGTTAACCACGTTAAGCTCTTTAAATCTGTTGAAAACAAAATCGGCTAACATTGTCCTTTTTTAGAGTCTTGAAATCGATGTATTTTAATTTTTAATATATACATGTATGTCCATGTGTTAAAACACCAAATGGTGTACCAAATACGTTTCCATGCAGTATAGGTACAATACAGGGGATACATCAAGTGCAACAATCTTTATCCTCGTTATTTATGAGTTACCTGTGCTTTTAAGGGAGAAATGTGGTTATGGTATTGAAACATCGGACATTATTAGCCAAATGTGTGCATACAATATACTTATTTGCGCAGAAACTCCCTCTCTAACTTAGTTACTTTCGTGGGAACAACATTAGGACAATGCATGTTTATATGTTTGTGCGACGTGTGTATACCCTGCAATTATAATGGACAAGTTGGCAGCTCAGACTTAAAAGGCTATTTATCAAAAGGCTATGTATGCCATTAAAATATACCAGAACCTTTTGGATATTTTCCAACAAGAGAATTATTTGACAATATTTGATACTAAGATTAAACCCATTTTAAGTTACAGTTCGCACATTTGGGGCAATTAATTTATTCCTAATATTGAATATATACAACATGGTATTAACAGTAAATACAAGAACTAAAACATGTATGGTTCTTGGAGAGTGTTGGACCATTGTGTATATCTTATTTCTCTAATTGTAGGAGATATTTTTGTAAATTGTAACGTCTCCAAAATACAAGGTATATACTAGACAATGTTATTCAATGGTAACTCTTAAGATATTTTTGGACGTTCTTGTTGGCCTACACATGTTAAAAACATGTCATTTAGATATGTATTTGAAAATAAATGGGTTATCCAAGATATTTGTGATGACGATATTTTCATCAAAATCTTTGATAATCATTGAATGTTTCAGCAACAGTGGGTTGAAGCTTTAACTAATTCAAGACTGAGTTAAACGTTGAGAGGTTATATACATTAAAGACAAATACATTAATGCGGTTATCTAGTACCCCTTTTTGACTCTTCAAAAAGTAGAAGAGTAGTGCACCTGTTACTTCCGCAAATTCATTCATTGTATAAAACTCTTGCCTGCCACTTTCTCATCAATTCTTCTAAATAAATGTGTAACAGGATCATGATATTTTTAGTTTACCAATGATTTGAAATGGTTTTCCAAATGAAATCTGTATTTCTTGGGTTTTAAGACAGGTTGGTAATATATTTTATATCATTTTTTTTCTTTCAGAAAAAAACACCTGTTCATGGTAAATTTATAAAATAAATTCCTATCGATGATTCTGTAAAAAGGTGCCGCAA
The DNA here is from genome assembly GCA_031761405.1 of Serripes groenlandicus. Classification (NCBI taxonomy): domain Eukaryota; kingdom Metazoa; phylum Mollusca; class Bivalvia; order Cardiida; family Cardiidae; genus Serripes; species Serripes groenlandicus. Next base: position 54,031,768 of record JASEVX010000011.1, on the reverse strand, counting down.
CAAATGCAAATGTGAATAATTTGAAAAAAGTGTTTAAAGTCTTGTCAGATAAAGAGTAAAATGCAAGTTTTACGGGAAAAAAACCATTTCTCATGTTAATGTTTATAAAAGTCATAACAGTTTTCGAACTGTTTCAAATGGTACCATGACTTATTAAATGGTACCATGATGGTACCATGACGGAACATCATATTTACACCATGTTGTAGCTCATATAATAGATAAATGGAAGTTTATCTCGATGAATCCCCTTGGAACAACCTTGCTATGCTTTGTATTTACCTTGTATGTAATAATTTCATGGCCAGTGGTCTTTAATTACTATTTTTTTTTAAATTTGAATTCATTCAATTGATAAATGAGCCGCTCAACGAGAAAACCAACATTATGGACTCTGCGTAATGTATCGATCAAGATCAGCCGGCGCAGGCTAATCCGGCCGACACATTTCGTCTCAGAGTGATAGAGATATAGAGCAATGATTCCTGAAACAGAAAATACACTGGAGGCGATAAGTGTCTGCCGGATAAGCCTGCACGACATGCTTAGGCTGATCCGGGTAGATACTTTACGCCGAGTCCAAAATGTTGGTTTACTCGTGGGACGGCTCAAATAGTTGATAAATTTTCTTACCGACTTCTTTTCTTAGTTCAGAAACCGTTTTGCGTTCAGCATCCAAATCATTTTTCAGCAGTTCGTCTGCGTTCTTTACATTAGCTATTTCAACTTTAAGAGTCTGGACGTCTGAGAACATGGATGTGACGCAGTTTGGCGCCACGGTATGAAGTTCGCGTGCACATGTCTGTGTTATACTGGATTCTATATTAGCTGCTTCTGTTGAGATACCCAAGACCAGTAGACAAAATAATGTCGTGCGTACTAAAGGTAGGAGCGACTCCATCTTATCCCTCGGTGTTTTGTTCTGAATCGTTAGTAAAATAGAGTGGACCTTGGTAACGTAAAATAAATATTATATGTTACTGATTTTTAAAAATGATAATAATAATAGTGATGATAATAATAATAATAATAATAATCATATAATTTCATAATAATAAAGATAATATGCATTCTCTTTATTTCCGTTCGGAGATTAATTGAATACATTCATTATATCAACTGTTAACAACAAGTAATTGGACTAGTTTCTATACATAAAATGATATGGAAATTGAAAAACAATCTTTACATTATAGTTCACAGATTGTAAATAGTCACAATATGTATATATGCATATATTTACACACAAACACACACACACACACACACACACACACACACACACACACACACACACACACACACACACACACACACACACACACACACACACACACACACACACACACACACACACACATATATATATACACACACACATATATATACATATACATACACACATATATACACATATACCCACGTATTCACACATACGCAGAGTCATTGTGTCGTCTAAAATGGGCCGTTGAAACATTTGTATGCGAATAATATCACTTCGCAGCGAAAGTAATACTCTGAATCAGTGGTGACTGATGTAGGGCTTGCACCTAAAACCATCATCAAAAACGTTTCACTGGTTGCAAGCACTAGCTCAGTATATACTTCATGGCCAATATTGGTGTATATGCCACTAAGAAATAATCGTTTCTTATCATATGTTGCGCTACATTCTGTTATTCTATGTTTGATAACATCTAAATGTATACGGCCACACAGATCATATGACGAAGGTTTTTCTGAAGCAACAGTCACCCACAATTTAGCAATGAAGGCTATTGTATGTGCAGCTATTCTTGTACCATATATATTATACAGGTTGCAGGCTGTAATTGATGTATGCAATCGACTGAACCTGACGAAATCAGTCGATTGCATCCTCATTAACCACTCATTTGTTCAAGAGCTCAAGATTTTGTGCAGGAATATCAGCTTCTTTTTGTCAATCAATGATGTGATTCGCTTAATTCCAAGCATTGATTCGCACATATCAGACCTTGTTCTGATATTAAATCCCTGAATAGTTTTTACAATAAAATGTTGCAAACGGTTGAGCATGAGTACGTCGCAACTTGTTATATTACTCCATAGCTCACACCCATACAAGGCTATTGGGATAATGATTGTGCTATACAGCTTAACAGAAGTTAATGGATTTAATGCATTAGGTCTCATACCAAGATCAGCCATTGCATAAAAGGCATTTTTAGCTTTCTGACAGCGTTCTGAAATGCGATTTGTTAATTTTAGAGATCCATGCTGTCGAATTCCGAGATGTACAACACTGTCAACTTCGTGAATGTAGGATTCTCCCAGTAAAAACTTGACAGGGGCATTTTTCGTTTTGTTATTGTTAAATACAACGACATTGGATTTCTTACAATTTACTTCGAATTTCCATCTAAAGGAATACCTGTACACAATGTCAAGCAAATTTTGCAGATACATAGGCGTTAATGCAATTACAGATAAATCATCAGCAAACGCAGGATTCCCACATTTAGCATGGATTGGCGAATAGAGATGTAGGCTTTACTCTGAATTTTCAAGTTCTTTAAGTAAGTAATTTATAAAGATAAGATAATAAAATGTGGAAGCGACCCCTCCCTGTACGTACGCCGCGTTTTACCGGGACTGGGAGTGATTTATTGCCATTTGCCATGACAAAGCAATTCAAGTTGGTATAGGAATCCCTTATTATCCTCCATACTTTTCCAACTATTCCTAGATTATGGAGTTTATAAAATAGCGCATTGTGCCATACGCTATCAAAGGCACATTTAAAGTCAATGAAAGCCACGAATGCTTTACTATGTAGATCCGCGAGTTCGTTTATAGTTTCCTGTAGACAAAACGCGGCTGTAATACTACTACTACTACTAATAATAATAATAATAATAATAATAATAATAATAATATAATTTTATAATAATAAAGATAATAATAATAATAATGATAATAATAATAATAATGATAATAATAATAATAAAAATAACATTAATAAAATGCTGATATTTATAGTCACTTGATGTTCATGTCGCAATTCCAATGGAATAGTAATTGAAATTCAAACAAATCATTATATTGTTTATCTTTTACATTCCAGTTGAAAAACAACTTTGCATCAATTAAGCCGAACAAGATGACCTGTCATTTGAAAAAACATAATAAATTTATTCATTTTTGGAAATCAAAATCAAGTATTTTGCACTACAGTACAATGCACTACAATACAGTGTATATAATTTTAGTAAAAGTTTGGTCCTACCTGCTTTCCTCAACGATTGTGATACATTTCGACAGAGAGGTGTAGGGACTTATATACATAACACCCAGACAAGGAGAGGCGCGTGCCGCCCTTACTAAATACGGAAACGGAAACATAAAACAATTAATTCTGACTAATTTCTTAAAAGTCGTTAGAATATCCACACAAATTTGTGAAAAACAATATAACAAGGAAGTGAATTCCTAAGAGATTCTAACTTGGTAACCAAAATCTCCCTTTCGCACCCACTTTTATCTTCGTCAGAACAGGTGTGATTTGTCGGTATATTGTGCGGTGAAATGACTTAAAATCAAGCGTATAACGGTATTTCAGATGTATATCAATCAAAGCTTATCATAGCCTATGTATCTACAGCGAAGTGCGTCCATGTACAATTAATGCCTAACATTTTTAATTTATTTATGTAATATTGCTATCACCTGCTAGTTCTAGATGAGAACGTGGTAGGGACAAGGTAGTAGCATTGATTTTGTGAACAGTGTAGCACCAGATCTACGCTGTCCACCATTTATTGGCATACATGTTAATACTATTGTTAGCATATTTTGTCAACGTATGTAGATTCTGATAAGAATAAACGGGGCTACCTTAACCAACACTGTACAGAAATACTAATATGTATGAAGTTGTGAAGGTATCTGGTAATGTTCATCGTCTCGGAGGTATTTGGAATCACTTATAGTATATGGGGAAAACACTAACACCACTGTAGAGTTAGTTGATCGTTGGTACCAAACCGTTCTTGAGAATCATCCAGTAGCTTTGTACGACTTGGTAGCGAACAGGGAATGTCCGGTTCGATGCCCGGTCGGGTCATTCCAAAAGAAACGGTCGAAGTGGCTTCCCTCAGAGATGTGTGGGAAAGCGTTACAGCTTATGCATTGGTATACCGGTAGTACTGGTATATTACCCAGGAAAGGCCGCGATATAACTGAAATGTTGTTGACAATAGCGTAAAGCACCATACAAACAAACCATTCAAATAGGGATCAGAGTGTGTTGAGGCGCAAGATGATTTAGAGTCTGCTAGTGATGTGACCGGTTTGTAAACACGACGTATCAACATTGATATTAATCAGCGGGTTTCCGCGTTCCAGTCTAGAATATCATTGTCTCGGCATACCTTTAGTCAGCTTTAACCATTTCCCTCATTCAACATATCTGCAGCAGATAATTTTGAAAGCAAAAGGGCAAAATTGTGGAAAATCTCCAGAAATGAAAGTATTTTCATTAAGAAGTGTTGAAAACATGGTGTTAAAAGGAGAAAATGCTCATGTTGAGCGAAGGTTTCAGAAAACATCAATAGATGTGGGAAAGGGATAACTAAGGCTTAACGGAACCATTGTTTGGCATACAGTGAACGTGCGATACCTCGAGTACATCGTTTATTTCGAACTTATTCCTGGAACGGTTCTATCTTTTGGAGAATGCTGCTCCACTATCTTCTTGATATGATTATATCACAGGTGAGTTTTTCATAATGTTCATTAATGTACAAATGAGCCGTTCCACGAGCCAACCAACATTATGGACTCATAGTTATGTATCGACCCAGACTGCGTAGGCTAATCCGGGCCAACACCTTCCGTCTCAGTAGGAAAGAGGTATAGAGAGTAATGATTCCTGAAACAGAAAATCCACTGGAAGCGAAAACTGTCTCTCCGGGTTAGCCTGCGCGGCAGTGTTGGTTTTCTCGTGGAACGGCGACATTGAATCACGGAGCTGAGATCAATTTAGTATAACACGAGAGATCCTTCAAACACTTAATTTATGGATCCTTTTCGACTTCGAGATATCGCGAGTTAACTGTACTTCTTGTAAGAAGGGGGTGGGGGTCTTTTTGTATCTACGAAGAATCAAGACTCGGTTATGCTGGCAATTTCATTGCCCTCCTACGAATGATATAATGTTTTAAAGACTCAAACAAATCGTTTGGTAACAAAAACTCTAAAAGTATAGCATCACTTGTTTTATGCAGGTGAAACTTTACATGATGTCAAACCGGAGAAGCATGACGAACCTAAAACCGTCAGACGCGTCTAATAAATATGTTTATTGGTTATTTTTATAATTCATTCTGCTTGTAACATGAAGATGTACAACACTACTATGGAATTTTCACTGGTTAAATTTTTCCGGGTTCATACATTCTTAACTCGCAATATTTTTTACTAGGATTTCGACAGGTAAAACCTTTTACCGAACCAGGGACACTATATTACAGGGATATGAAACGCGTGCGGTTTCATCAGCCTTATCAGTAATATGTTGGCCTCGCTTCGTACAGGTATCGGCCATTTTGATTTACCCATTCCGATAGATAACGACCTTCACTTGCGTATGATAACGGTTACTTGCGTGTAAATACGGCTGTTTTCGTTGATTTGCTAGCGCTCTTTACAGTAACCTGGGCACAAAATATAGACTCCCAGCATATTTATTTCATATATACCTGCCACGATTCTTCGAATTCTTGAAAAAGAGATAAGCGAATTAAAAAAAAAATGCTGTTTTAGGGATTTATGACACTGCGTGTACCTCCCTGATATTTGAGAACGTCGAAAGAGAGATCTGTACTAATGGGTTAAAAAAAGCTGTCCAAATATGACCTTATAATTATCATATTTAAAGATAAATTTAGAGGTCTGCTTTGATATTCTCCGTTCCTTTTGTTTTTTTAAATGATTTCAATGCAAGCTGGTGATAATTAGATAAGCGCGTCATAAAAGACAACGTCGAAAAGATTGAATGTTTTGCTTTCGTCAGCTCTCAAGTTATGAATGTGACAAACAATGTATGATTATGTGCCAGTAAAAGTACTGACTGCTAATTACCCAGGTATTATTGAGCCAATTTATAACTATTACGTGTCTTATTTCTAAGCGGACGTTTACATATAATTGTATGTTTAAGACATTGTATGGATATCTGTTTGAAGATTGTGAGGTAATAAGATCAAAATGCATATAAAGATCAGTCTGTATAGATATATTGGCTGATCTTGGCCTGCACTGAAGGTCAATGCTTTTCAGTCTCTAAACTTCATTTTTGCACTGTTTGTTAATTTCTAGTTGAAAAAGGAAATAATATATGCAAAGTGCAGGACATGATCTCTCAGACTATATATATATGATGGTTGATCAGACAAAATACGAAACTAGTCATTAGAAGTAATTTCTACTTTTGCTGCAATGGTTTCAAAAAAGTTGTCTGCTTAAGAGATATCAGAAAGCGTCTGTATTATGGAAAGGTTCAACTCTTAAGCAGACTCTTTCAACCTTTTGTTTTATTATATATTTTGACATTGTATGGATATCTGGAGCGAAATGCAGATAAAAATCAGTATGTATAGGTATACAGGCTGATGTTGGCATTTATTATATCAATATAATGCTATTTTACTTAATAAATGTCTTAAATATATATATATATATATATATATATATATATTAATGAAGTTTGACCAGGGGAAATAGTGGTTTGGACAAAAGATTCAAATTTGTGTAAAATAATTTATTCTTTTATCAAGAAGTCTTAGTCAAGTGGTATTTTAATCTTTTCAAAATAAAAACAATAACTGGTTATTAAAAAATCGTTTGATGGAAAAACAGATTGTTATTGAAAACATGAGATTATCTCTTGATTGAGGTGGCCCAAAACAATAAAATATATGCCATTCTAAAGAGGTCTATAATATCACACTGACCAGATGGCAGGGTGACTTATGTTATGTAACATTATGCAATCATTTCCTGTCGTGTTCCATATGTGTTGGTTACATACTAATTAATTGGTTTTATAACCCTTTCATTGTTCATACAGGGAAATGGGCTAATTGGTAATTAAAGTCTTATTAATAACCCTTCTCAACATTCAAACATCTGCTGCAGACAAATTCGAATTCATACTTGGCCATTCATTTTGAAAATATATCTAAGATTGTAAATGTAATTATGATTTAATAAAAAAGGGCAAACCATTTTTTTAAAGGAAAAAAAATGCTCAAGAATCTTGACAATCAATTTGGATGCAGCAGACGACTTTTGGAAACAATACAACAAAAGGAGAAATTGTTCATAATGACTCCTTTTGTCACAATGATTTTAACTTTATTCAACACTTGTTCTTTAATATTTTGTCTATGATGTTCTAGGTCGTCTACTGTAGATTTGTTTTATGTGAGAAAGGGTTAACTTTCACTTTCATTCATATACCAATATTTTAATACATGTTACGTATATACATTCATTCATGTACATGTACCAATGTTTTAATATTATACTGTATATCATATAATTATTGATTTCCTAGGTTTCTTTGCTAAAGGAGTGCATTTGTTTTTCGTTTTCTTAGGCCTCCTGCCAATTCGTCCCCTTCTGCTGCCATGAAGTTTGCCCATTCTGAAATAAATTAACATTGAATAATGATTATACACTTTGCCTTCATTGTTAAAACAGGGATATATTTCATTGATTAAAAACTTAATATCATGAATTAATTGTTGGAAAGTTACACACAAATCTAGGTAATAAAGAAGTACCCATAATTTTCACTAATTGGTCGCCATTTGTTAAAATTTATCGCGTTTTTCTCAGTTTTTCTCAGTTTTTCTCAAACAATTCTAGGTGAATTTCGGCATACAACAGGTTTGTGAAAATAATTTAAACCAACATTGATCATTCAACATTATCAATCTGACCTTTAAATGTATATATATTGGCAATATAGAACCGCAAATCATGTTTTGTATAAACCCGATTCGTTATAGTTTTCACAAAGAATTCTAGAAATTGTAATATAGTGTCCCTGACCAAACGGATGGTTTATTTAGTAAAGCTGGTTATCATTAAAAGATTGTCAATGTTTGTTCAATGGCGTTTCAACAATATTTCAGTAATATCACGTTTTTTCCTGTGTTAATGTCAAGTAGTTCCGGTATTATTTATCCTGACAACGACTCATCTGTCGTTATGCTATCCTCGTAACCCTGAGCGCCAAGGAGGCAAGCCATTACCATTTGAGTCGTATTAGTAGTCCCAGTTGTAATGTATTCTAATATAGTTTGTTTGTATGGTGTTTTACGCCGCTTGCAATCAGGGGCGTAGCTTTGCAATAATCAATGTGTAGGCCGTCTCGTGAGAAAATCAACATTGTGGACTCTGCGTAAAGTATCGACCCGGATCAGCCTAAGCATGCCACACAGGCCTACCCGAATATACACTTTTCGCCTCCTGTGGATTTTCTGTTTCATGAATCACTACTCTATATATCTATCCCCCTAAGACGGAATGTGTCGGCCGGATCAGTCTGCGCGGACAGCGCAGGCTGATCTGGTCGATACATTACGCAGATGTCTATCGCCACAGCTGCATTTTGGGGCATTTTGAGAATAATATGTAGGCACTATTTTCAAATAGTTTAGGAGATTTATTATCGTATTTACAGGAACTTAGATCCAAACATAGACCGATCTTGGTATCTATAGGCTATTAGTGTTCTGTTGTAAATGTCAGGTAAAATGTGCCATACTTAAACATGCCAGATCATCATGTATACATTCCATAACATTTTCACTGATTCCAGATATGTTGAATAATTGTGGAAAAAACCCACACGCAATTATAAAGGAGATTCAAAATAATCTTATATTCCAAAGCAATTGATAAAAGATCACCCAAGATCACCCACTTTACTTTTAATAATATAAAGAGAGAGAGAGAGAGAGAGAGAGAGAGAGAGAGAGAGAGAGAGAGAGAGAGAGAGAGAGAGAGAGAGAGAGAGAGAGAGAGAGAGAGAGAGAGAGAGAGAGAGAGAGAGAGAGAGAGAGAGAGAGAGAGAGAGAGAGAGAGTAGATGTAGATCAGCTAGTGCATCCTCAGATTCAAGTCAAGATATTCATTTTTCACATAATAATATATCTATAGGTGCTACCTATTTACGAAAAAACGCAAGATAATTATAAACAAAAATTAAAGAACATACTTTGGCCATAAAAAAGGATTTATAAGTAATTGACTAGACAATAATAATGTTAATGTCATGTTTCTTGCATTATCAAAACATATTTGGAATTCGTATTGCTGTCGTCTATTATTACGAACAGAAAATAATAAAGTAAAAACTTTCAGAAAATCAAGGAATACATTTATAATGAACGAGGTTAAAACATGAGGGCTAAGATGATCCTTAATCGATCACCTGCATTATGGTAAAGAAGCAAATAGATCAGCCCTTTTCTGATGCCATCTGGCGACTACCTTTTTCAACCAGTCAATATGACTGGAACAAATTATGTAAGGGGTCACATTTCTGCTAAACCCTTTCCCTATTAGAGACAGTTTCTGAGGCCTATGCAACAGACGATTTAGGAAAAGAACAATTGCTCCTTATGAGAAAGTTATCCTTTTGCCACAATGTTTGATAAATAATTATACTTTGAATGAGTGTGGCAATAGCTCATGTATAGGAATTTGGGGTCTTTCATGTTGATACCACTTTTTTTGCGGGAAACGACGTCGCTCCATTGACGTTACGCCAAGATGAAGTGTAACGGAAATGACGTCACGTCCTTCTTTGGCAACGATACAGTCAAAATTTAGGTTCGGGCGTAGAAGGCTAATGCTGTCGGTTTTTTGACGAACGGGAAAACATATTTATGTTATTATGTTTTAACTTTTCGTACAAATGTTTATTCTCACATAACACAGCATTTTAATGATCTTAAATATCTATTTAAAAAAAAAATGATTAAAAAGACGACAATAATTTTCAATCCGTGTTTTTCCGCTCATTTTATACATACCCAAAATACCGATTTAAAAAAAATGATTAAAAAGACGACAATAATTTTCAATCCGTGTTTTTCTGCTCATTTTCTACATACCCAAAATACCGATTTAAAAAAATGATTAAAAAGACGACAATAATTTTCAATCCGTGTTTTTCCGCTCATTTTATACATACCCAAAATACCGATTTTAAAAAAAATGATTAAAAAGACGACAATAATTTTCAATCCGTGTTTTTCTGCTCATTTTATACATACCCAAAATACCGATTTAAAAAAATGATTAAAAAGACGTCAATAATTTTCAATCTGTGTTTTACGCCTGCCTTTTATACATATCCAAAATGGCGGCCCCCATGGATTTTTCCAGTTTCATTTCAGAAAGCTTCATGGGTTATTGAAAAAAAAAAAAAAAAAAAAGGTTTTTTCGTATTACTAACAGACAGTGTTACTAGGTTTACACCTAATAGGCGATATCTCTCTAGGACGTCAAACCTTTTGTTGCCTCTAACAAGCAACACCTCAACACCTCTCTAGGACAACTGCCTTTCGTTGCCTCTACCAGATGATACTCCGGCACAGTATATATTAAATTCCCGCTGTGATAAATGATGCGTCTTTAATAATCTAGAATTTATAAACGTCTTAATTAAACAGGTGCTTCCTAAAAGCAGTCAAGCAGTCAAGCACCAGCAAAGAAGTTTTGGGAATTGACCCGAAGAAACGCCGTGATATGACTGAACAACTATGGAACGCGTTGTAAAAATCTCACACATAAATACGGTATTTAAAGCACTGAGTGACTGGCAGTTATTTATTTAATATTTCGGCACAGTCTATACTCAGTGGACTGGAGGACACTGTTCGTAAAGATTTTCAGTCACTGCTTAAACAAATAATTTGCCTTACAAAAGGCTCCAAACCCTGGAAGTATTTTGTAGCAATTTCAAAGAGTTTTGTTTGCTAGTTTAAGCCAGTCCTTGATTGTAAAGAGTAATTCGTTAACCAAAAGCAAAGCCTATGAAATCACACAATAACAGAAATCAGTGTAATTACAAGAGAAAGTTAATGCAACGCATCAATGTCGCCGGATATCCATAGTGCAGTTATGCATAAAACACTAACATTATAGTAGTTGAATAAACAGTTATCAACTGAGGGGCATATTGGAACATCAGGGGTGGGGTCAAGTGAAAATGTATCATAACTTGCATTGTTTTGTCAACGAAGTGAATGATAATTGAAGCCTTTCATTGTGTATGATCAATCTCCATTCCAAAGTAGGTTGACCATACACACAACCAACTAATTATTGATCATAAACAGTAATGGAAATGAGAAATCTTGCCAATCATTAGTCTTAGTATGTATACAGTGCTTTCATTAAGGAATAATTATAAGATTTGTGAATTCCACATACACTTTTCCAGATGTTTGTCAGAATATTTGAATTTCATTATTTTTCAATAAAACCACAAAACAGACAATTTAGGATTTGCATGCAATAGCACGTCATTTTACCTTTCCTCTATTAAAGTCAACAATGGACACCTTTGCAGCAATCTACTTTTAAAACAATGAGATATAGGTTGAATCGCTGAAGACATGAGTTTTCTCTTTTTCTCAAAATGATATTAGCTTGGCATCCTAATTATATCATACTTTAACAAATGTTGAAATGTAGTCCAATATTTATAAATTAGACCACCTTCGAAATATAATATCAACTAAACAGTTAAATCTCATTGAAATTGTAGTATAATTTAAACTTAATTTCGAACATAAACTGAGCACTACAACATGTTAATTTATTTTAATTCTTTCCTTCTTTTTTTATAATGAAAATAACAAACTACTCATATTTTAAAATTATATTATGATGAGCGCCCTTGTGTCAATGATGCATAACATATGCAGATTGGAAGCAATATGCCTTTAGGGAATTAAATGACACATTTAAAATTGTCAACGACGAAATAATTTTGTACGAAAGACCCGATTCTTTCTTATTCGCAGAGGTGTCGTTCTTGAAACTCTCTTTATAGGCAGAGAGTGTTCGTTCAAAGTAATTTTTCTATTAAAACTAGTTTTATCTCGGTTTGTTCTTTTCTTCATTTGTTTCGAACCAAATAAACATTTTAAATCACCTACGATTTACTATTTGTAAGTGAGTGTAAAGAGACGGCTCTCTGCAAAGGAGATTGATCTACGCCGTTGGTATTCGCGAGTCACGCTTCAAGCAGGTGCGCGTATGTAAACAAATTAGACTGTGCGACGTAAAGGTTTGTAGTTATCGCCTTTTGAGTACATGTAGTATATAGTGTAAAATAAAGTATACCAGTCTAGCTAATAGGGACTGTTTTGTCTTCGTAAATAAAACAAAAAAACATAAATGCGAGTCAAAATAAAGAAACTGAAAATACCTAAAACATCGGAATATTTATTTCATTTTAGATGTGTCATTACTTAGTGTTTTTAAACAAACACAATTGTAATATGTTCAAGACATCTAAATGTGTTTCTTTCTAATAATAATCCCCCCTCCCATGTGATTTCCGAAAACCTATTAAAAATAGAAGTCGCGGGCTTCTGCCCGGCGACTAATGAGTATTTAGGATCGCAGTCGGTACATGTGCTGTCGAAACCTGAAGTAGGCGAAATTAATTGGCGCAAATATTTTAACTCCGTTGTCTTGAATAAACGTAGCCTACATTTCAAATTTACTGTTTATGTATAAAAAGAATCGTGTTTTGAACAATTGCTGAAACTAAATATGTAAACCTTATTTTACTGGAAACTATGCGATTTATATAATTCGCCTATTTATTTGTTTGTTTGTTTTTTACACAAAGAACGATCCACAATGGTTTGTTTTAAGTTACAATCTAGGTTAGTTAACTCTATTTTTGACAATACGTCTTTTGTCCCTTTGACTATACAGTTACATTTTCGGTCTAATATACATTTTGTTAATATGTAATGATATTACTGCAATATTTTAACGTTCCCATTTGCTGCATAATCGCCGCGGTTATGTCGATTGCCTATTGCAGTTCTATGCATAACCTTACATTTTAAAATGTATAGTTTATTTATTATATAACGTTCTTAGCATTTTCTAAAACGTTTTTTTTAAAGCTTATTGTTTCATTGACAAGTCGATGGTTATTCTACCCAGGGACATTATATTACATACAATAGTTTATTTGCGTAATTAGGCCTCCGGCCCACAATACATACATATTATATTACATTCAATTTACAATGTAGTAATGTACACAATCAAATTTCTTCAAAAAGCTTTGAAACATAAAGGACTATATTTTTAATAACTAATGGATTTTCATTTTGAAGAAGACAATAAAGATTCTGTAAGCTTGGTAACGCATTAAACCACGTATTTAGATACAAATCTCTAATAATCTTAAACTTTTCACAAACAAAGAAGACATGAAACTCATCCTCGATAACTAAGGCATCTTTTTGCATAAAGCAATATACACAAATTCGATTTTCTCTTTCAATATTAAAATGACGACCAAGTTCAACGTTAAGTTTGTGGCTTGAGCATCTAAAACGCGACAGAGAACGTTTATAGTAGAGTTTAATGTTTAAATTTAAATATTTTTCAACATTTAATAATGTTTTCACATTTTTGTACAAATCACACCTTGAAGAAGTATTTATATCATTATGCCACATGTGAAAGGAACAGTCTTTTAATCTTTGTTTTACTTGTTTTATGAAATACGTTTCATTACCTATATCGAAAGCCACACACAACCAAATCCATACTTAAATAGAAATTTTCTAACTTTTGTAACCCAATTAATTCTACCAATATCATCATACTTCTTAAGCATTAAATAGCACTGTTTTGGATATCTGTTAGGATCCATATGAATCAGTCTTACCCAGTATTTGATAAATTTAATGTGGTAATTTATAGCTAGAGGAAATCTCCCACATTCACCCAATGCCATTGCGTCATTTACAGATGAATTGATACCAAGAAAGTTTTTACAGAATTTTGTCTGGATTTGTTCTACACATTTTTCAGTTTCATAGCCCCAAATCTCTGACCCGTATGTAAGTATTGGAATAACCATAGAATCGAAAAATTTAAAATATTCTTTATGACAAAATTTACCAAAAGGTTTTTCAAATCGCTTGATTTGATAAAGAGACTTACGGGCCTGTGCTGCAAGTTTTGTTGTTGCTGAATGCCAGGATAACTTTGGTGTAAATAGTAAACCCATAAATTTATATGTTGAAGTTACTTTTATATGTTCACCCCTATAAACCCAACGTTCATACTTTCTTAATGGGCCTCCGTTTCTAAAAACAATTATTTAAGACTGTTTAAGGTTAACTACCATATCTGTTTCTGTACACAATTTATCTATGGTATTTAGTTGCTTTTGCAAATTGACGGCAAATAATAAACAAAATATATCAGGAATATCATTTGTTATGAAAATGCCCGTGTTACATGTTTGTTTAACATAAGTACACAATTCATTTATATAGATATTAAACATTATTGGAGAACTTGAGTCACCTTTTTTCAATCCCATGTTACATAGAATAGGATGCGTCAATTTTGAGTCTATTTTTACATGCGCCTTTATATTTGAATACATTGATATAATAATCTTGAAGAATTTTCCAGTTATACCCTTTTTGTTTAGACATGTAAAGAGTTTGTAATGGTTCAAGGAGTCAAAAGCTTTTTGGAAATCAACATAAAGTACATAAAATCTACCACCAGGCTTAGATATATACTTTTGAACCATGCTCTGGAGACAGAAGACATTATCAATCGCAGAATATCCGGCCCTAAATCCCGATTGTGATTCGTCTATAAGTTCGAACTGGTTCGACCAGGTCGTTAAATGAAAATATTTTATACATACTATTAAGAAGAGAGATCCCTCTGTAGTTACCTGGATCATTTTAGAACCAGATTTATAGATCGGTAATATTAAAGTTTCAGACCATGACTCTGGGAATATTCCCGTTTCAAGTATTTTGTTGAATAGTTTCACTAAGATTGGACTAATTTCTTGCAGAGTATTTTTGTAAAATTCAGCTGATATGCCATCTTTACCATGTGCCTTGCCAGTGTTTAATTTTAATATATCTATAGGTGCTACCTATTAACGAAAAAACGCAAGATAATTATAAACAAATATTAAAGAGCATACTTTGGCCATAAAAAAGGATTTATAAGTAATTGACTAGACAATAATAATTTTAATGTCATGTTTCGTGCATTATCAAAAAATATTTGGAATTCGTATTGCTGTCGTCTATTATTACGAACAGAAAATAATAAAGTAAAGACTTTCAGAAAATCAAGGAATACATTTATAATGAACGAGGTTAAAACATGATGGCCAAGATGATCCTTAATCGATCACCTGCATTATGGTAAAGAAGCAAAAAGATCAGCCCTTTGCTGATGCCACCTGGCGACTGCCTTTTTCAACCAGTCAATATGACTGGAACAAATGATGTAAGGGGTCACATTTCTGCTAAACCCTTTCCCTATTAGAGACGGTTTCTGAGGCCTTTGCAACAGACGATTTAGGGAAAGATTGTCGCTAAAAGAACAATTGCTCCTTATGAGAAAGTTATCCTTTTGCCACAATGTTTGATAAATAGCTCATGTATAGGAATTTGGGGTATTTCATGTTGATACCACTTTTTTGCGGGAAACGACGTCGATCCATTGACGTTACGCCAAGATGAAGTGTTACGGAAATGACGTCACGTCCTTCTTTGGCTACGATACAGTCAACATTTAGGTTCGGGCGTAGAAGTCTAATGCTGTCGTTTTTTTGACGAACGGGAAAACATATTTCTTACAGAGTTCCATTTATTTTAAACTTTTCGTACAAATGTTAATTCCCACAAAACACAGCACTTTAATAAATATCGATTTAAAAAAAAAATACCTCTTTGTACTTCCTCTGGAGATATTTCAAGATTTAATAAGAAGTCCATTTGTTCATTATAATAAATTGGATTATCTTCTACGGGAGTACAAATATCATTGTTTTTAAAGAGTAAAGATTCAAAATATACTAGCCATTCATTACTAGATACTGTACATGTATTCGCTGTTTTATTTGTCAATAATGTGCCTTTTACCATAGACCAAAACTCTTTTGGTTTATTACTTACACTTATAAGAGAGTGTCTTTTCTGAGATTGAAAATGAAGTTTTTTCTTACGACATAAAGTTTTAAATCTGTTACGAGAAACCTTATAGTTTATAAAGTCACTGTGGTTATTTGAAGAGCGATATCTTCTTAAAAACGAATACTTTTCGTGCTTAGCAACATTACAGTCAGAATCCCACCACTGTGGTTGAACAGCATTAGCATCGCTACTTATTTTTTTGTTCACCCGCATACAAATTGCAGAGTTTTTATATAAATCAAAAATACATGAGACAGCATTATTTACATCAGTATCAATAATTGACTAGGAAACGGATGAATGACCTAAGGGAAGTAACTCTAGAACTACTACTACTACTACTACTACTACTACTAGAGACAAACAATGCTATGATAATGTTGTGATAATGTACTACTACTACTACTACTACTACTACTACTACTACTACTACTACTACTACTACTACTACTATTACTACTACTACTACTACTGCTTCTACTACTACTACTAATACTACTACAACTACTCTTATTACTACTACTACTTCTACTACTACTACTACTACCACTACTACTACTACTACTACTACTACTACTACAACTACTACTACTATGAAACAATAACTGAACTTGAGGCTATTACGCTCACGTATTCATTAAAAGGGAAAGTGTTAATACTTGGTGATTTTAATGCGCGTCTTCGAGAATTAGGCAAAAAACATGATGATGCCACCAGTGACAAATCGTCATTACTACAAAAGTTCATGGCGAACAATAGACTTATAACACTTCATCACAGTGATGAAGAGTTCACATACATAATAATTAGGTCTAAGCTTGACCATATACTCATAGAACAGACACTTATAAACAAAATAGAACAGTATAAAACGTTACCAGAAAAGGACGTATTTACATCAGACCACATACCTTTAATTGCATCGGTTAATGTAACTAAACAGAAGTAAGTAAAATTAACCGATCGAAAGTGTATCGCCTGGGATATATGTAATGCATGCGAATTGCATTCATTTGAAAATACATTATCACGATACCTGTCCTCTCTAACTTCCACCTCAAAAAATGATCCCAATCATTTGTCTGATTTTATTGTAAGTAAACTCGGCTGACAATTGCCCACCGAAAGGTAAATTTAACAAACACACGAAACCGTATTGGTCGCATGACCTAAGACAATCACACGCTGAATCAAGGCGACTAAGGCGAATCTGGATTAACCACGGTCGACCAATAGGGGTCGAGTATGAGTCATATCAGAGATACAAATCTGCAAAACGCAATTTCAGGCGAAAACAGCGCATTGCTTGTAATCTCTTCCTCAATAAAACATTCGAAGAACTTGACAAAACTGCCCATTTAGACATAAACCTGTTTTGTAAACTGGTTAAGAGGAAAAAGAAAAATGTACCGAACGTATGTGCTGAAATTGTATACAAGAATATAACATATGCAGAAGAAAATGTAGCAAACGGTTTTTCAGAATTCTTCAAAGATACTTTTGATTTTACAGACAAAGTTAATTCACTGGCTAAGGATTTCATGAATTACAACTCAGTCGAACACAATGATACGTTTTACAAGGTTATGCCCCATTTACTCGCAAAAACGTTGAACATATTATAAAAGATTTAAAACGAGGTAAAAGCCCGTCACATGACCTTATCCTTAATGAGCATATCATACATTGAGGTAAAGTCTTATACAAATGTCTTACTGATTCTAATTCATGAAATTATTCCCGAAAGCTGGAGGAAGAGCCTCATTATTCCTATCTTCAAAGGGAAGGGAAAGAGTAAAAGTGACCCATCCAGTTATAGACCAATATCATTAATCCCGTACTTTTGTAAAGTTTTTTGAAAAACTCTTACTATTCAGAATCCAATCATTCCTTTCATCGAAGTCAATTATGTTCCCTCATGTCCAGCAGCAAGGGTTCCAGAAAGAACTAAGCTGTATATCGGCAGCTTTCAATTAACAGGAGACAGTATATGATCTGTCAGAAAAGAATAGTCCTACATATATCGCGCAAGGAGGAGTTGCTTCAACGTTGTATTACCTAGTTTATATAAATGAACATTTACATCAATTAGAGAACTCCGATTACAGTTTAAATCTAGGACATGATCTCAGTTGTGGTAACCCTTCTTTTGCTGATGACCTGTCTATTATCGCCTTATCCCCCAACAACTTGCAAGTCTTACTAGACATTGTATATCGATACGCGACACAATGGAAATTTGCGTAAGCGCGAGTAAATCAAGCATCGTAATATTTAATAGGTTAAAACATGACGCTTTACTTTCGCTTCTAATCGGGAACACATATATTCACGAACATGACCATGCTATACATTTGGAAATCAGTCAAGACGCATCACTTAAATTTTCTAATAGAATAAAAGACATTGTTTCTGGTTTTAAAACCAGACAAGATCCGACATGTGTGAATCTATGGTCGCACCTATCGTCTTTCATCTATAATTGACATAAAAAAGCTAACGTTTATGCAAAAACTACTTAGTTTAAGAATTGGATCACTGAGTAAAAGCTTGCCACTCAAAAAAGCTTTGGCTTTTATACAAAATTCGACAAGAGTCTCAAAAAGCTTTATCCCTGATATTTTCAGAATATTGAATATGTAACGTCTCTTAAATATGATCAATTAATGTATATTTGAATAATGCAGGACTTCTGCCGTCTAAAAGTAGCTGGAAATTAACAGTATATACTGTTGTCAATGCATATTAATCCGACAACTGGAAATTGAGAATAGGTGTCGACCCAGATTTTTCTAGATTTGAACGGTTGCACACTGCAATCTACCCAAGTGTTATTTACGATAATATTGCCAGAACAATTTCTAAAATATGGGTAACCATTCCGGATGTTGACAATCTGTATTGTAAACTGTGCTCTGCGTTTACCACCGATAGTATAAAACACTTTCTGGGCTCGAATAAAGCGAACTTTAAAGATGACGCAAGGTCATAAAGCACATATCCATGAAGAAAAGCAGTACATCTCTCTTTATATAACAGTGTATATATATAGCCATATTACTATGTGTACAATCACTGCATATCGACGCTTTATATCCATACTATTTGTTAATTTAACTCAAACTTGTGTTTATTTGATATTTATCAATCTCCACTAGAATGAATTAAAATGAATAACTAAATTATACTAATACTACTACTACTGCTACTACTTGAACTACTACTACTTATACTGCTACTACCACTACTGCTACCACTGAGGATATCGTATATGTGATGTAATGGTTAGAGCGTCCGCCTCGGGAGATCAGAGATAGATCCTCGGTCGGGTCATACCAAAGACTTAGTAGCATGGTAGTCATGAGTTCCCCCTCGGTCGGGTCATATCAAAGACTTAGTAGCATGGTAGTCATGAGTTCCCCCCCTGTCACTTGATATCATGACGACGGATGCATCGGTGTCAGGATCAATAATACTGGTAGTATGGGTATGACCGATGAGTAATTTTCTCCTTTTCCCAAAATATTTTCTATTATGTTCGATGACTTTACCAGCACGTATAGAAATTGTCCATCCTTTTGCTAAGATGTGTTCAAAGTCGTCTGCTACAAATTTGCTGTATGTGTGAAAAAGTTAACATTTCCACTCCTTCTGCAAATCTGCAGAAGACGAGTTTTAGACATATAAGCAATGGAATTATACTTATCGAATAGATATTAATTTCTCAGTTTGCCAACATGTTTCTGTCATGTCGTCTCCTTACAATATACGTCTGCGTTTGAGTAACTGTTCACAAAAAAAAAAAAAAAAAAAAAATAACGCTTCGAAAATAACAGATACATGACATGTACATTCTTGAACGCATTGCAGGAACATAAGCAATTTCTCATTCTGAGCGATGGTTCCATTTCCCTCGAAATTCTTCTGCTGCAGAAGCGTCAGATGACGTTGTAACAGTGACGAGGCAACAGACTGCAGGCGTTTCCGGCATCGGTGACTGGTTGGTGATCAGTTGAAAACTGTGCTTTTAGTCAGTAAACAACAACGCTCAAGTAGAAGAGACAATACACCAGTATGACATTGACTTGGTAAAAGTTCTAGCCGGTCGATAGATGTGCAACAAGTTCCCATGTAGACATGGCATTAGAAGGGTCCTTCCTTCCCTAAGATAGGTGTAGGACGATTGCGATGAACGCTGTACCTCAAGGACTTCAGAAGTTATGCTCACATAGTTAAGCTTGTAAAGACTCAAAACTTAAAATATTTGCTAACACTGACGAAGAAGTTGATACCACCGACACTCCCGGTGAGCTTTAACGCTTTAAGTGCTAGAACCGAGTTCATGAAATCAGTGTTACCTGTAAAGAGTCGGACCAGCCTGTGCACCAGCGTCGTTTGACCAAACTCTACTTTGTTTCTTTCAAAGGAAAAGCTGGACAGGTCCATTTTAAAACTTCAGTATTGAAAGGGTTAAATAGGGGGTGGAGACATAAGGAGGATGAACTATATGAGATTTTCCGATTATGGAGACGGTAATAATGTATGGAGATATCCCAAGCAGATTCACGCTATTTTTATGTTATCATAAAACGCATTTAACGCAGAAACAGGGCGATGTTTTAATATTTAAAGAGAGAATCGGATAGTAAATCATTCTTTAATCAATAAAGATAGTTTAACAGTTAAGAACACAAGTCATGCTTTTTTCGACGTGACCAACTCCTTGTAGAACATCAGAAACAATGGCATCCTAAACATATTACAGATTGCACAAATTATTTCAATTCTAATGGAAACAAAAGAAGAAAAGATTATGCTGTCAAATAGATAACAAGTCATTGCTGGATTATCTTTTTACCAGAATAAAGTTACTGTTATTGTGATAAGAAATAAATGCATAATAATTCGAAACTTTTTGAAACTGTCTTTTAATTCATATTGTGCAGTGGACTCGCAATAACTCAAAGTCGGAAGGGATCCATAAATTACTTCGAGTTATCGACGTGTTTGAGGGATTCGTCGATTTATGCTAAATTCATTTATGTATTTTCAGCTTCACAACTAATTTATACTTAAATATTTAATTTGAAAAGCAAGCTAATGACAAAATCTTATCCAGAAAGCAGGACAGTAGAAGCTCTGATTGATAGTCTGAGCAATCAGAACTGTTGCTACGCTGATTTCAAAAGACAAATCCGTTCCAGGAGTTGGATCGAGATAAAAGATATATTCGATTTATCAGATATTCGAGTTATCGCGAGTCCACTCTTTGTTTATCCTGTGGTTCTTATTCATGTAAAATTATTGTATTAAATGTTTTTTAATTATTATTCATGTAGCATCATTGTATTATATGTTTTTTTAATTAGTAGCACACGACACTAGCGTCTTCACCGTGGTTGCATTCATGAAGTCCAAAATACGGTTTGGGGCAATCGAGGATCGAAGTTTCTGTTCCGGTACAGTTAACCTTGCTAAGTAGGATTCTACCGGATCCAGCTCCAAACACGGCCATGTCTTCAGCTCTTCCCCCGTCACTAGAGAAAGAAAAAATATAGTTTATTTTGGTTTTACATCGTAATAAATAGTATCTGTGTTACATCATGGCGACGGCTCACCTACTATTCGAGATCCCTGGATGACTAACAAGTACTAGGCTAGGCAATGTGCTCTTCCTGTCCCAAAGGACACTCCAGCACGAAGGAAAGAAAACATTAACTGATTACCTAATATGCTATTTGAATCGTCTGCTTCATAAACATCTGAAGCCGAAATATGAAAGGTATGGAACTTAACAAGTATGGCATCGATACAAAAAATTAAAACATCGTCGGGAAAGATGAAATAGCTCGTTTCAAACATTTCCCATTTATTCACAAAATGTTTTCACAAACCGTAAGCTGCAAAGGCGTTACAGATCGTCTGTAAACGGAAATGGATAACTGATTGTTTTTCTAACATGCATATAGTAATCGTTGTCAATTAACGCTATATACTTCACTTCTGGAAGTTCACCTGCAGTTACATTCACCAACATACAACAAATCTGCTGTAGAAGATTTTGAACACATTAGTAAAACATATGGAAACTCTATATGAACACTTATTGAATCAATTTGAAAACATTGTTGCAGCAATTTATCATCATGAGCAATTTATCCATTTGCCACAATGAGTTCACAATTTCCTCTGCTGTAGAGGCGTTGGAAAGCATCTGCAGGTAGGAAAGGGTTAAAGTACGGATGCCCTGTACAATCGATATTCGAATGAAAAAGAAAATGATGATGACGATGATATTCAAAGATGAAAGTCAGATATCTTACCTATGTCCCAACATTCTGCAGACGACACTTGCGTCCTTATCGTCCCAGTCGTTATCACAGATCGTTCCCCATTCTCCACGATGTGAAATCTCAACACGGCCATGTTTATCGTCTGGCCCGCCTACCACACGGATCGCTGTAACAAAAACAGTTATGTTGGCGTATAAGAAAAGTGCCATATCCAACTATGAGAATCAGCGACTATCAAAAATCGATAACTTAAATTACATGGGATTATAGAGCAACTTTTTAGTTTTTACTCAATTACTATTTTATTTTGCAAAAATTTAAAAATGCACTTATCAAGTTTTCAAGACAAATATCTCCTGAATATAAATATATTTTTTTATTTGTTTTATAATAATAATATTTTGGTCCTTTTTAACTTTGAATACATTCACCCTAATTTCCCTCTTTATTACATATAAACCGTTTAGAAAACGGTATTTTTCCGCTAATTTTTACACGTTTTTCAGTGAATATCTTTTTTTAGAAATAAAAAATTAACAGGGCACTTACGGCTTAATGAAGTAAATTCATTTACCTTATATTTGACATATATTTTATTAAAATAAAGTAATACAATTTTGGTCCTTTTTAACATTTTCTACAAGTACTACTAACGTTTTAGGGTAACATTTACGTTTTCGTGATTGCTAGCGAAAGCTTCCGATGAGTACCTACCATTGCCGGACGATTTATGATGGCGCATATATCTATTTATTACCCCCGCTGTGCAGACTGTGTATATTGCGTTATCTTACATATATATTAGCATGTAATGCCTTTAACCTAAATCTGGGATGACTGCGTATAAGTCATCCTAGCCTAAATTCGATGCAATAAAATGTAAATATGGACACAAGCGGACGGATATTTGCCCCAATTACTTATTTAACATTTGTTAATATTATCCTATCTAAAATAAAATGGATGATTGTTATAACTATTCAATTGTTAAATAAAACCATGATCGATATCCATGCATATTGTATGACTTGTCCAAATTTATGAATGAAATTTTAAAACGTTTAATAATTTGTCATAACTCATTGTAAATGTAAGAATTCTATTAAAGTTTGTTTGTCAAACTGTTCAATTTGATATGTTTGAAATTGCATTTAACGTTGTTTAATAATTTGTCATAACTCATTGTAAGTTTAAGAATTCTATCAAAGTTTGTTTGTCAAACTGTTCAATTTGATATGTTTAAAATTGGTTTAATTCGTATAACTAATTTCATCAAAGGGACGTTGATTGGCGCTAATCAACGTTATGTATATTACGATTTTAAATTATCGGATTAAGTATTGGAAGTTGTACAACATTTTAAATATTTAGGAATATATTTCTACAAGAACTGATCTTGGTACAGGACCCATAAGCGAATTGCTCAATAAGCTTCTTATGCACTCCATAACCTTTTCATAATATTTAATCAAATGAATCTATATGCAAATGATAAATGTCGTTTATTTGATAGCCTGGTAGGATCAGTTTTAAACTACAATGCATCTATTTGGGGAAATGGAACATGTTCAGATATAAAAAAAATACATTCTAAATTCCTAAGAAAAGTCCTTGGTGTAAATTGATCTACGAACCTTAATGCATTAAATGGTGATTTGGGTCGATACCCTATGACAATAAATAGACAGTTACTTATGATCAAATATTGGATAAAAATAAAAACAAGTAATAATCCATTAATTGATCAAATATATGAAATGATGTATATCGACGCGGAGAACAATATCAGTTATAATGGTGCTAACTGGGCTTATAACATTAAACACACATATTATATAATACAGGACTAAGCTATATATGGATTTTCAGAAGTTTCTAGGAACCTTATTGAACTATTGGTTAACAGTCGAGAACCATATAAAAGTGTGTGGATTCGCCGGCTAATATGTGTTTTCACTGGTCGCAAAGGCTTTTAGGCCGGCCTTCGCAGAGAACCGCTCATATCTACCAATTAGAGCACTGAGTCTTAATTGAAATAGATCATCGGTCAGCAGACTCCGTAGACTTAAATTATGTGTACGTATCGGCTTTATTTTCCGTCGAGTTATGCCAATGTAAATGTAATAATATCCAAAGCAGTCCGTATAAATTGAATTCATTCTGAATACATTCGGACTATCAGAGCTGTGGTTTACTGTCCCCCGTGTATATTCCCAGAAAAAAACAGCTGAATGGAGGGACCTAATTGATACTTTATCTATTACAAACAACTAAAGTTCATGTGCTCATTTGATCCAACGAAACACAAAGCCACGTCAACTTTTAAAAAGAAACATTTTAGACAACAACAAAAACAACAACGATCACATTTGTCCTTACCTATTTCACACTTAACAGTGGCCACGTGTCCTGTCGGGCAAAGCGAGACCGAAGACAGGTCGGTATGCTCACAGTCGAAGATAGATCCCTCGTCTCCACCACACATCATATTGCTCATAAGATAGGGTAGACTGGAACGTGTTGGTAGCCATATGTTTCCAGATCTGAAATGGTCAGTGGATTCGAGATTACTCCTAAAGTCTCCTATATGTGTGATCATGTGTGAGCCGTCCCGCGAGAAAACTAATAGTATGGCCTCTGCGTAATGTATCGACCTAGATCAGCTTACTCAGTCCGCGTAGACTGATCCGGGCCGACACATTCCGTCTCAGGGGGATAGAGGTATAGAGTAATGATTCCGGAAACATAAAATCCACAAGAGTCCGGGTTAGCCTGCGCGGCATGCTTAGGCTGATCCGGGTCGACGGCTCATATTTCGTTTCACTCGAACCAATTCCTGAGATGAATTTACTCTTTTTTAAAACAACGTTGCTTGATATAATTTTGTTATCGTCGATGTGCTTTTTATAATAGAAATTTGTTAAGAAAAATTGAATTACGAAGCTAAAAAGATTTAAATGAGTTGAGCATAAATCGAGGTATTCCTCGAGCACGTCTATAACTCGAAGAAGAAATAATGGCCCATGTCGAGTTATATCGACTCCACTGTAATTAAGCCGTTTCGGGCGAAGTTGGTTCTTGTGGCATCTTTGTGTCGACTTGGCATGATGAGCAATTTATACTTTTGCCAAAATGTTTTCAATTAAATCCGATAATAACATGTATACTTTCATTTATTCAGATGTCCATTATCTTTGCATACGTGTATTTAAAATGGGCTGCTGTAGATTATTTGTATGTGGGAAAGGGTTAACATATCGCATCCATAGTTCTGCTGAGTTTAAGCCGGCAGTGAAGACTCCGGTGAGACCGTACGCACGCACAAGGGTACCCGAGCCTTAGATATCAGCAGAAACTCGGTTGACACATTTGACCTTGACCTTCAATATGATAATTTTGCAGTAGGATGTTCTGCTCATTCTCGTCTATGTAAATACAACGTTTAGAAAGCTGAACTCAAATACTATTATTTTAGGAGTAAATTGAATAGTCGCGGTCACGTGACTAATAGTTCATTGTCTTCGATTGGTGTTTTACGCCGTTTTTAACAGTATTGCAGTTATATCCCGGTGTTTCCCTCGGTTAATCACCAGTACTATCCGTTTTATTTATCCTGATACCGTTGTACCAGTCGTTATGCTTTTCCCCACAGCCTTGACTGTCAAGGAAGAGACTATTAATAACTACAATTTTTATAATATTCGGTAGGATCCTGCCGTGGATCGAACCCTGATCTCCCGCTACTTAGGCGGATGCTCTAACCACTACATCTCGGACAGTGTTAACCTACTGGCTGATAGCTAGGTCAGTGAACACTTTATTTCTATATAAATTGACCTGGCTTTGAATAAAGCATAGGCAAATAGAGTTCAATTTACATGGAGTATATATGCATGTACACTATGTGACTGATCGCAAACTAGACAGACTCCTTCGTGTTGTGGTGAGAGCGTCCTATAGGGGAACGAGAGTTTAGGGTTTGATCCTTGGTCGGGGCATACCTTTAGTTGTAGTAATTGCTTGGCTCTCAGACTGACGCATAGGTGTCGGTACTGGTAATCTATTCGTGTAACGGAATTATATAATGGAATTACTGAACTGTTTAACCCTTTCCCTCATATAGACGCTTTCTGACGCCTCTGCAGCAGATGGCTATTTGAAAACATAGTGACAAAAGAAGAAATTGCACAAAACGTGCACTTCTCCTTTTGCGACAATGTTTTCCACTTTTAGTTATAGGTTATCCATTTAATTATGGAGATTTTCTATGTTTTGACAAAATACGTTCAAAGTCGTCTGCTGCAGAATTGCCGTATGAGGGAAAGGGTTAAAGCGGAGTTATACACTGTTCAAAGCATACCAAGTAATCCCGATATACGACATTGCGTTGAACTCTAGGCAAGCATAAAAAGGATGGTATGACATTATCCTTTCATTGCACAAACGCAATGTTTCACGAAATTAACTCAAACACTTTTGCGAATAATTATAAATAAAACAGAGACCTAAAAAGAATTTTTTCTTGATAATAATGATGGTGATGATGATGATGATGACAATAATAATATTAATGAAAATAATTAATCATAGTATTAAAAACAATGATTATAATAATAATAATGATGATACTTATAACAATGATGATGATGACAATACTAATTAAGATAATTATAACAAATAATGATGATGAAATGATAATAAAACCAGACTTACTCAAATCCCATCATATTACAAAACATGTCGGCATCCCGTTGGTCCCAGCCAGCATCACAAATCGTGCCCCATCGCCCTCGTACATAGACCTCGGCGGTCCCTCTGTACTCGGACCCCTCCGTTATCCTCACGGACAGGTAATCTGTGGGTAAACGTTAACGTTGATTAGGGCACAAGCTACAGGAACATAAGAGCCCTTACATATTTAATCCATACCCACATAAGAGCCCTTACATATTTAATCCATACCCACATAAGAGCCCTTACATAGTTAATCCGTACCCACATAAGAGCCCTTACATAGTTAATCCGTTCCCACATAAGAGCCCTTACATAGTTAATCCGTTCCCACATAAGAGCCCTTACATAGTTAATCCGTTCCCACATAAGAGCCCTTACATAGTTAATCCATACCCACATAAGAGCCCTTACATAGTTAATCCGTTCCCACATAAGAGCCCTTACATATTTAATCCGTACCCACATAAGAGCTCTTACATAGTTAACCCTTTCCCACATATAGACGCCTCTGCAGCAGACGACTTTTGAAAACATGTTGGCAAAAGGAGAAATTGCTCGTTTTGAGCAATTTCATCATTTGCTTATATGTTTTCAACCTTTTTTCACTTATTGTACCTTCATTTATAGAGATTTGGTTGTTTCTGAACATGTTTTCAAAGTCGTCTGCTGCAGGTTTGCTGTATGTGGGAAAGGGTTAAAGGTACACGTTGACATTTCTGCACACTGTAGGTCAATATCAACCGAAGCATCTTCATCATTTTATCATATTTGCTGTACGGGTATCTGACTGCCAAACCTGCAGTAAATCTGAATATGAAAAAACTCCATCTCAAATGTGTTAAAAAAACCTGGTCATGTTGTGCTAACGCTATGGAATCAGATGTTGGTGTAGATTTAATCAAAGAAAGAGGGTGAAAGAGTATAAACATTAATAATGAATGACAACACAACAACACTGTCTAAAATTAGAAAGGACCTGGACCATACAGTTACAAAATGGAGTGATATAAATACATATGTAATTGTTAATAGACAAAGCCTAGGTTGTGTGAAAGCAAGAACAATTAATTAAGCAGTGTCAGTCCCCAAACAATAAACAAGTTAACCCTTTCCCACATAGTCATACAACAATTTTGCAGCAGACGACTTTGAACATATTTTGTAAAAAATTGGAAATCTCTATAATTGAATGGATAACCTATGACTAAAAGTGGAAATCATTCTGACAAAAGCAGGCATTGCTCGTTTTGAGCAATTTCTTTGTTTGTCACAATGTTTTGAAAAATCCATCTGCTGCAGAGACGTCAGAAAGCGTCTATATGAGAGGAAGGGTTAATTAATAGGCAACTTGTAGAAAGTTATAAGAAATTTGAAAAACATATATTGAAATAACCCAAACCAGAGACATATAAACACAGAGATAAGCAACACGATTGCCAATGCCATACGAAGAACAAAATACTTCAAACGGCGAGTGGGTTAAGCCACGTGATCAAACCACGTGTTCAAACCACGTGATCATTACAGTGGCAGCTGAAAATGAGGTGCCATATTTATTTTGTTGTGAAAGGAAGCGAGCGGTGGAAAATTGTTTTTACACATCCAGGAAACTAAATAAGGTAAATTGTTTGATAATTATTTATGTTTTTGATATTTATTAATGCATATGTATAGGAGAAGTATATGGAAAACTTGTTTTAAAAAACTTCTTTGCAAATATTGTGAAGCTCCATATTATGACAGTATTGACACCCATTTGTTTATGTTATATTCACAGCGAAGAAATAATATTTTCGGGTTCCTATTTTAGGTCTTACATAGGAAACTTTTGATGGTTGATTTTGTTAACATTGTTTATCATTTATTTGAAAGCTTTATCAAATTGATGTTGAAAGTGAAAGTACAGATTATACTGATTTGGAATATTGTCTTGCCACCGTCCACCACTAGAATAAGCAAAAAGATGTGTTAATAAATGACAATTTTCAAAAATTCTACTTCAATTTAAACCATTTCGTATTGTCGGGAAGACTTATATCTTTAAACGGTGTACAGTCTTTTAAAATTAATAATTCAAAACATAGGTGTTATGACTAAGATTTCTCTGATTTTACAATTTTACTTATAAACTGCACTGATTTTGAGAGCGCCTCCTTTTTTTAAATTGGTAAAAATGAGTGATTTCAATTTTCTTTTGTCAATTTGAATTAATCCATCCTGTCAGGGAGACTTATATCTTTGAAACGGGTTACACTTTTTTTAAATTGATAATGCGAAACATAGGTGTTAGGACTAAGATTTCTCTGATTTTACATATCAACTGCACTGATTTTGAGAGCGCCTCCTTTGGTAAAATTTGTGAAAATGGGTGATTTCAATTGTTTTTGTCAATTTGAATTTATCCGTCTTGTCAGGAAAACATATCTTTGTAACGGTGTACCATTTTTTAAAATTGATAAATCGAAACAAAGTTGTTATGACTAAGATTTCTCTGATTTTACTTATCAACTGCACTAATTTTGAGGACGCCTCCTTTTTTTAAATTGGTCAAATTGAGTGATTTCAATTTTCTTTTGTCAATTTGAATTAATCCATCCTGTCAAGAAGACTTATATCTTTGAAACGGTGTACACTTTTTTTAAATTGATAATGCGAAACATAGGTGTTAGGACTAAGATTTTTCTGATTTTACATATCAACTGCACTGATTTTGAGAGCGCCTCCTTTTGTAAAATTGGTGAAAATGGGTGATTTCGATTGTTTTTGTCAATTTGAATTATTCCGTCTTGTCAGGAAGACTTATATCTTTAAAACGGTGTACAATTTTTTTTAATTGATTATGCGAAACATAGGTGTTATTACTAAGATTTCTCTGATTTTACTTATTAAATGCACTGTTTTTTAGAGCGCCTCCTTTTTTAAATTGGTCGAAATGAGTAATTTCAATTGTTTCTTGTCAATTTGAATTAATCCGTCTTGTCAGGAAGACTTATATCTTTCAAACGGTGTACACATTTTTCAAATTTATAATAGGGAACGTAGGTTTTATGACAAAGATATCTCTGATATTCTTTATCAAATGCTCTGTTTTTAACAGCGCCTCCTTTTTTAATTTTAAATTTTGTGAGCGACATTTTTGTTTTGATGTGAAAAGACATGTTAATAGATTAGTGGAATAGAAATAGTTTCAGCTCTTCTATGACAATATTATTCCTAAGATATATCTAACATATTGATAAGTGTCCTGGTTTGGTGAATTACATAAATCAGTGATTTACTTATTATGCATTCTCTTAATGTTGAATGTTTTGTCTCCAGAGTAGCTTAAAAAATTCTCTATAAATAAAAGTATAATAATATAAAAGAAATGGCTAAAGGACAAATTGTTCATTATAATATGATACGGTTTAATTGATACAACTTGTTTCCAGATGGTAACCAGGTGTCAGGTGGTGACATACACGATTACCGACGATAGTACCAGATGTGAGGTTTGATTTGACATGTACACAGAAACACCAGTATCTTTCAAATAAATTTCAGTTCAAAGGAGTCAAAGTTTACTGCTTTTGATGTTAACTTTCAACTATTTTTTAAAAACCCTTTACACTTAACCACTCTAATTGACAGTTGATGTAACCCTTTCTTACCAATACGGTAAAGCGCATAAATCAAAATGTCTTCTTTTAACGTTTCCCATAATCTGCAGCAAACGACTTTTGAAAACAAGCATTATCTCTTTTTGCAACAAAGTTTTCAAATGATTTCAGTAATTGATCCTTCATGTATTGAGGTTTTCTTAATGTGTTCAAAGCCGTCTGCTGCAATTTTTGTTTGCATCTGGGAAAGGGATAAGAAAGGGTAAAGACAGTATTGTACAATTCGAACACATATAATTAGTGGCAGATGACTTTAAAATATGAAATATTTAATTGTAAATTATATTTTCAGACTAAGACTAGTGGCCCAAAAAAGAGAAGAATCGTGATTTGTCTCCCCCGAAAACTATTTTGGGAAAAAAAGACCTCTATAGAAACAGTGAAAACATCAAATTTACTCAATTACGTTACAGAGCTGCTGAAGGTGTCGTTATTGATAAACAATTACCATCGAAAAATTAACAAATTGATATAAGCTTTATGAATTTATCCCAAACAATTTGCAAACTACGTGTTTTAAGTTGGTCTTGTATCCGATATTATTCATTGTTTTAACATATATCTAAGGAATTTATTCATAAACCAGTTGTTGGGACATTCATTAAATGGATTAACTTGTATTATATTATTATATAAAGCAGAATTTCTTGCAATGTTGTCAGAGTGATCTATGGAAATAAATTGATATGTATGTGAAACACGAGTTTTTTTGTATGTTTATCCGAGAAGAGTTATACTCCAAATGAGAGGTAATTAAAATTCCACAGATGGAAGAAATGTATTGATGACTAATTAGGTAATAACTGTGAAACATTTTTCACAACCAATGGGCCCTTTTATAATGGAAAGGTGTGAAAACATTTACTCTCTGTCAACTTCTAATTAACAAATTTATCTCAAACAATTAAACAAAGTATAGTTGGCCACAATCATGTAAATATGTGAAAACACATACTCTCTGTCAACTTCTCATTATCCTGCCCCACAATCAACGAATCTGCAGCAGACGACTTTGAAAATATCTATAAAAGATAGTATGATTATTGAAATCAGTGTTGCAAAAGGAGAAATTGTTTATTATGAGTAATTTCTCCTTGTGCCACAATTATTTCGAAAGGCGTAGTTAAGTGGGAAATTATGTCAAACCGGAAATGTAATTAAATAAATAGGGCCTTTGCATTGACATAAACGACATAGACATGTACACCATACAATATTGGTTATCCATTTATTAAAACAAAACCTCGATGAGTCGCATTGATGCTTGCAAAATCGTTGTAATGCCGAGTATGATGGTAATAAAAAAAGAAAAGTAGAAGGGTAACATCCCATTTCATCTAATCCCATTTCGTCTACAGGTTTTTTAATTAGCGTGTTAGCAACGTCTGTCTCATTAATCTAAGTGTAGACGAAATGGGAGAAAGTGCAAAAAGTGTAGACAAAATTGGATTAGACGAAATGGGCATAACTATTTGGTTTTATTCACCCTCGCCATGCAGAATTACATATTTGGCGAGCAAAATGGGCATAAACCAGTAGAAGCTGTGTTTATATGTCTCTGCGGTCCCTAAACATAACGTTGAACAGTAGATGTTTACAAGTAATGGTGTATTTCTTCTCGTATTCCATTATTAAACTACCAAAGATAAGTAAATAAATATTGACGGATCAACAGACATATAACTAGTAATTTTTGTGGAACAAATAAGACTTCGCTTAGAATTCAGGGTATTAATTGTATACAACCTACGAAGTAAAACAAGTATTCCGAGTGAATAATCGGGGTCGTCAGACGCTTTTCATTTTCTATAAAGCGCTTGCAATACACGGATCAATTTACGCAATAATATCGATTTTGTTGGCTATACCCGTTCACTGAATCGTGATTTTGCTTGAAAATCCAGTGTCGCTTATCTCTGTGTTTATATGTCTCTGCCCAAACATATCATGTATTTAAGTTCAATAAGTACATATCTTGTTTTATTTTTTATAAGGTCAGGAGTTTAACAGACTGTAAGATTTCGGAAAAGGTAAAATTGCTCATTATGAGCAATTTTACCTTTTCTCACTATGTTTTCAAAAGCTATGATGTATCAAATGTCGTTTATATGGGAAAAAGGGTAAATATTTGCCACA
Organism: Serripes groenlandicus; assembly: GCA_031761405.1. Taxonomy (NCBI): domain Eukaryota; kingdom Metazoa; phylum Mollusca; class Bivalvia; order Cardiida; family Cardiidae; genus Serripes; species Serripes groenlandicus. The sequence goes on along the minus strand of JASEVX010000011.1, from coordinate 53,998,664 downwards.
CCCTGTCAAGATGTGGTTGTACCAGGCAAGAACAGAGGGTAAAACAACTACTCTTTTTCCCTCAATATCTCACTTATTGCTTCACTAAACCCTATTTTGTGGGTACATTTAAGAATCGTCTCATGTGATTTAATGTTGAAATTGATCACATTTACAAAGATGAGCCTTGATTTCATTATTCTTTGCCAGCTATAGACAGCCAAGACAAGTCAAAGTATTGCCATTGAATTTTATCTTGATTTTTGATCATTTTTTGTAAAAATTGTTTGTAACATACATGTATATTTTTGTGATTATTTTGAAAATAAGCACGGTGACACATATATTTCTTTGCATTTATGGATAGCTAATGAAATAATCTTGCTCAATATAAAGTAAGAACAAGTTCTTATTGGTATTTTTTTTTTTTATGTTTTAATACATAATTTGTTTAAAAAAAATCAAAAATTTACATGTCACTGGACTGCTTGTTATAGTTGTTCATTTACTTATTTTTTTCAATTTCTTCAAGGTTTTGTTTCAAAATATATTTTCTTAGACTGAGATATGATGTTAATGTTATATCATACTGGTCAGACCATGGCAAATTGCAAAATATATCTGAAAGTAGACATCTCTAGTCTTAATAGAACATTTCATTTTTCTCGACCAAAATGTAGAAAAATATATAAAACCTCATATTTTCTAGAGCCTGTAAAAAAAACAAAACCTGGTGACCCCATATTTTCTTTTTGTTATTTTGTTAATTAAGGTTTAAAGGTCACTTTAACAAATTTTCAGTAAAATCTTATTTAAATTTCATTTGGGAGCATATCCCTTTAAGCTCTTTAAATCTGTTGAAAACAAAATAGGCTAACATTGTCTTTTTTTAGGGTCTTGAAGTCGATGTATTTTAATATATATGTCCATGTGTTAAAACACCAAATGGTGTTACAAATACATTTTCATGCAGTATATGTACAATATAGGGGGATACATAAAGTGCAACAATCTTTATCCTCGTTATTTATGAGTTACCTGTGCTTTTAAGGGAGAAATGTGGTTATGGTATGGAAACATCGGACATTATTAGCCAAATGTGTGCATACAATATAGTTATTTGCGCATAAACTGCCTCTCTAACTTAGTTACTTTCGTGGGAACAACATTAGAACAATTCATGTTTATATGTTTGTGCGACGTGTATATACCCTGCAATTATGGACATTAGTTTAAGACAAGTTGGCAGCTCAGACTTCAAAGGCTATTTATCGAAAGGCTATGTATGCCATTAAAATATACCAGAACCTTTTGGATATTTTCCAACAAGAGAATTTTTGATACTATGATTATACGGTTTGCACATTTGAGGCAATTAATTTATTCCTAATATATACAACATGGTATTTACAGTAAATACAAGATCTAAAACATGTATGGTTCTTGGAGAGTGTTGAAAATTACCATTGTGTATATTTTATTTCTCTAATTGTAGGAGATATTTTGTGAATTGTAACGTCTCAAAAATACAAGATATACTAGATAATGTTATTTAATGATAACTCTTAAGATATTTTTGGACGTACTTGTTGGGCTACAAATGTTAAAAACTTGTCATTTACATATGTATTTGGAAATAAAAGGAGTATCCAAGATATTTGTGATGACGATATTTTCATCAAAATCTTTGAGAATCATTGAATGTTTCAGCAACAGTGGGTTGAAGCTTTAACTAATTCAAGACTGAGTTAAACGTTGAGAGGTTATATACATTAAAGACAAATACATTAATGCGGTTATCTAGTACCCCTTTTTGACTCTTCAAACAGTAGAAGAGTAGTGTACCTGTTACTTCCGCAAATTCATTCATTGTATAAAACTCTTGCCTGCCACTTTTTCATCAATACTTCTAAATAAATATGTAACAGGATCATGATAACTTTCATTTACCAATGATTTGAAATGGTTTTCCAAGTGAAACCTGTATTGCTTGGGTTTTAAGATAGGTTGGTAATCTATTTTATAACAAATTTCTTCTTTCAGAAAAAAACCCTGTTCATGGTAAATTTATACAATAAATTCCTATCGATGATTCTGAAAAAAGGTGCCTCATCAAATGTAAATGTGAAAAAAAAGTGTTTAAAGTCTTTTCAGAAAAAGAGTAAACTTGCAAGTTTTACGGGAAAAAAAAACATTTATCATGTTAATGTTTATAAAAGTCATAACACTATTCGAACTCACCATTTTTTTTTATTTAAATGGTACCATGATGGAACACCACATGTACACCATTTTGTAGCTCGTATAATAGATACATGGAAGTTAATCTCGATGCATCCCCTTGGAACAACCTTGCTATGCTTTGTATTTACATTGTATGTAATATATTCATGGCCAGTGGTCTTTAATTACTATTAAACTTTTTAAATTTGAATTCATTCAATTGATAAATGAGCCGTTCTACGAGCAAACCAACATTATGGACTCTGCGTAATGTATCGACCCAGATCAGACGCAGGCTAATCCGGCCGACACATTCCGTCTCAGGGGGGGATAGAGATATAGAGCAGTGATTCCCGAAACAGAAAATCCATAGGAGGCGATAAGTGTCTGCCCGGATAAGCCTGCGCGACATGCTTAGGCTGATCCGGATCGATACTTTACGCAGAGTTCACAAAGTTGGTTTATTCGTGGAACGGCTCAAATAGTTGATAACTTTTCTTACCGACTTCTTTTCTTAGTTCAGAAACCGTTTTGCGTTCAGCATCCAAATCATTTTTCAGCAGTTCGTCTACGTTCTTTACGGAAGCTATCTCAACTTTAAGAGTCTGGACGTCTGAGAACATGGATGTGACGCAGTTTGGCGCCACGGTATGAAGTTCGCGTGCGCATGTCTGTGTTATACTGGATTCCATATTAGCTCGGGAAGCGCCAAACAGAGCTTCTGTTGAGGTACCGAAGACCAGTAGACAAAATAATGTCGTGCGTAGGAGCAACTCCATCTTATTTATCCCTCTGTGTTTTGTTCTAAATCGTTAGTAAAGTAGACTGGACCTTTTTTAAGGTAAAATAAAAATGATAATAATAATAATGATGATAATAATAATAATAATAATAATAATAATAATAATAATGATAATAATAATTTTATACTACTACTACTACTAATAATAATAATAGTAATAATGATAAAAATAATAATAAAAATAACATTAATAAAATGATGATGATTATAGTCACTTGGTGTTCATGTCGCAATTCCAATGGAATAGTAATTGAGATTCAAACAAATCATTATATTGTTTATCTTTTACATACCAGTTGAAAAACAACTTTGCATCAATTTAGCCGAACAAGATGACCTGGTATTTGAAAAAACATGATAAATTTATTCATTTTTGGAAATCAAAATCAAGTATTATGCAATACGATACAATTTCTTCTACAATAAAGTGTATATCATTTTAAAAGTGTGTTCCTACCTTCTTTCCTCAACGATTGTGATACATTTTGACAGGAAGATGTACGAACTTATATACACAACACCCAGACAAGAAGAGACGCGAGCCGCCGTTACTAAATACGGAAACGGAAACATAAAGCAATTAATTCTGACTAATTTCTTAAACAGTCAGTAAAATATCCACACAAACTTGTGTAAAACAATACAACAAGGAAGAGAATTCCTAACTTGGTAACCAAAATCTCCATTTCGCACCCACTTTTATCTTCATCAGAACAGGTGTGATTTGTCGGCATTGTGCGGTGAAATGACTTAAATCAAGTGTACAGCGATATTACAGATGTATAAAAATCAAAGCTTATCGTATGAATGCGTCCATGTAAAATGAATGTCTAACCTTTTAAATTTATTTCTGTAATATTGCTATCACGTGCTAGTTCTAAATGAATCCGTGGTAGGGACAAGGTACTAGCATTGATTTTGTGAACAGTGTAGATCCAGATCGACCCTGTCAACCTTTTACTGACATACATGTTAATAATGTTGTTAGAAGATTCTGTCAACGCGTGTAGATTCTGATAAGACTTAACAGGGCGATCTGAACCTACACTGTACAGAAATACTAACCTGTATTAAGTTGTGAAGGTATCTGGTAATGTTCATCGTCTCGGGGGGTGTTTGGAATCACTTTTAGTTCATAGGGAAACCACTTACACCACTGTCGAGTTAGTTGATCGTTGGTTCCAAACCGCTCTTGAGAATCATCCAGTAGCTTTGTACGACTTGGTAGCGAACAGGGAATGTCCGGTTCGATGCCCGGTCGGGTTATTACAAAATAAATGTTTGAAGTGGCTTCCCTCAGGGATGTGTGGGAAAGCGTTACAGCTTATGCATTGGTATACCGGTAGTACTGGTATATTACCCAGGAAAGGTCGCGATATAACTGAAATGTTGTTGACAATAGCGTAAAGCACCATTCAAACAAACCATTCAAATAGGGATCAGAGTATGTTGAGGGGCAGGTTGATATACCTCTTCAATTGTAACTAATTTACGAGAGTCTGTTTGCTAGTGATGTGACGGGTTTGTAAACACAACGAATCAACATGTGTATTAATCAGCGGGTTTCCGCGTTCCAGTCTAGAATATCATTGTCTCGGCATAGCTTAAGTCAGCTTTAACCATTTCCCACATTCAACATATCTGCAGCAGACGATTTTGAAAGCAAAAAGGCAAAATTGTGTAAAATCTCCAGAAATGAAAGTATTCTCAATAAAACATGGTGTTAAACGGAGAAAATGTTCATGTTGAGCAATTTCTCCTATTGTCACCCTTATGTCAAAATTCATCTGCCGCAGAGGTTTCAGAAAATATCAATAGATGTGGGAAAGGGATAATTAAGGCTTAACGGAACACTTTTGGCATACAGTGAACGTGCGATAGCTCGAGTACATCGTTTATTTCGAACTTATTCCTGGAACGGTTCTTTTGGAGAATGCTTCTCCACTATCTTCTTAATATGATTATATCACAGGTGAGTTTTTCATAATGTTCATTAATGTACAAATGAGCCGTTCCACGAGCCAACCAACATTATGGACTCATAGTTATGTATCGACCCAGACTGCGTAGGCTAATCCGGGCCGACACCTTCCGTCTCAGGGGAATAGAGGTATAGTGTAATGATTCCTGAAATCCACAGGAGGCGAAAACTGTCTCTCCGGGTTATCCTGCGCGGCATGCTTAGGCTGATCCGGGTCGATACATACTTTAAGCAGAGTTCACAATGTTGGTTTTCTCGTGGAACGGCGAAAATGAATCACCGAGCTGAGATCAATTTAGTATAACACGAGAGATCCTTCAAACACATGCTTTGGAGTAATTTATGGATCCTTTTCGACTTCGAGTTATCGCGAGTTTACTGTACTTCTTGGTGTAGAAAGTTTTGTTTGTGTATGTTAAGATTGTTTTTTGGGTGCGGGTGGGGGTGTTGTCTTTTTGCATCTACGTACAGCGAAGATTCGGGTAAGCGGACAATTTCACTTAACCCTTTCCCTCATATGACAATTCGGCAGCAGACGACTTTGAACATATTCTATCAACAAATAGAAAATCTCTTTAATTGAATGGATAACCTATGACATAAAGTGGAAAACATTGTGTCAAAAGGAGAAATTGCTCGTTTTGAGCAATTTCTTCTTTTGTCACTATGTTTTCAAAAAGCTGTTTGCAGCAGAGGTGTCAGAAAGCGTCTATATGGGGGAAAGGGTTAAACAAACCTCACGGTAACAACAACTCTAAAAGCGTAGCATCACTTGTTTTACGCCGCTGAAACTTTACATGATGTCAAACCGGAGAAGCATGAAGCAAAATCGTCTAATTAATATGTTTCATGGTTATTTTGATAATTTATTCTGCTTGTAACATGAAGATGTACAACACGTTGCTATAGTAACTAACATTTACTATGGAATTTTCGCTGGTTGATTTTTTGCGGGTTCATACATTTAATTGTTACTAGGATTTCGACAGTTAAAGCATTTACCATTAAAACGTTGTCCATTTTTGTTTTATGTCGTTTCATGCCGCTCTTAACAATATTTCAGTAATATCACGTCTTGTCCAGTAGTTCCGGTATTATTTATCCTGACACTGACGCATCTGTCGTATATCCTCGTAACCCTGAGCGCCAAGGAGGCAAGCCATTACCATTTTTGTTAACCTTTTACCAAACGGATGGTTTATTTAGTAAAGCTGGTTGTCATTAAAACGTTGTCAATTTTTGTCTAATGTCATTTCATGCCTCTCTCAACAATATTTCAATAATCTCACGTATTTTCCTGTGTGTTAATGTCAAGTAGTTCCGGTATTATTTATCCTGACAACGACTCATCTGTCGTTATGCTATCCTCGTAACACTGAGCGCCATGGAGGCAGGCCATTACCATTTTTTTAAAAGTATTTCAGCCGTCCCGTGAGAAAACAAATATTGTGGACTCTGCGTAAATTATCGAACCGGATCAGCCTAAGCACGCCGCGCAGGCTAATATGGGCAGACACTTTTCGCCTCCTGTGGATTTTCTGTTTCAGGAATCATTACTCTATACCTCTATCCCCCTGAGACGGAATGTGCATGCTTGTATACCTTCACCAGAATGCATTGGATATGAGTCATTTAGTTAAAATTCATTGTAAATATGTATAGGATGAACTGTTTGATTTTATCATTTGACATTTTAACCATGTCTGATATGTGGAAAAGCGGTTTGTGTGCAAAATGACGGGAACAATCTTCGCGGAGATATTTATTTCTTGTAAAATTCATAACCACCACCTCAATTTATTTTAATTTGTATTTGATTAATTGTGGTCTTATGCCGTTTTCAACATTCTATCAGTTATATCACGGCGACAGTTGGGTAAACAAACCACTACTGGGCTAGGAAATGTGCCTTGCGCTCAATCAAGACCGCCACTCGAGAGCTAATCCTTGAGGCACGGTTGCAATTGCCCGACGTTAACCACTTGGCCCCGTCGCATTGCAGGGGGTTCAGTTTAAAGCTGAGAGGTTACCCTTTCCAGTGCTATATAGGGTGGTCTACCTATACATATAGAGAATGTTTAAACATTGATGGTTGAAACTGGTTAATTTACATGGAAATAAAGAAAACATTTTTTTTCTAATATTTGACCTTAAGTTAAATTCCATTCGTGTAACTGGTTGAAGCCGTTCAAATGACCCCTTGTCCACATACAACGAATCTATAGCGGTCAATTTTAAAAAATATTAAGTCGCAAATATGGAAAATATCTATAAATGACAGAATAATTACTGAATAAAGTTGAAACTATTGTGGCAAAAGTCTTTTGGTCAGATGCGATAAGAAATGCATGCTTATAAATTAACACATAAACAATTGTAAACAAATCCATTCGAACGTAAGAGTTGAAATATGTGTGGTTTAAACTACGCAAATACGCGTTATAAAAACAACTATATAAATAAAATAAAAAAAAAAGCGGATGCTGATTGTGTATCTAAAACTACAAACAGATAAGGCACATGTTTGCAGTGACAAATAACACCGGTGGTATTTTCAAGCAAGTGGCGACAGTCCCAAAAGTGAAAGTTCGAATCCGGTACAGTTGAAATAGCCGAAGCATGATTTGTCCACATCCTCACTATAAGCACCGTTGTTTACCACTACAAATCCGTTGCGTACAAGTGTGATGATAACAACAATGTAATTTATTATAGCGAGGTGGGAACATCGTGTGTTATCTTTGTATGGTGTTTTACCCCGATCCAGCAATGTTTAAGTTATACCACTCCGTTTTCTTGGTAAGAAACCAGTAAAACCAGTAAGAAACCAATTAGAAACCAGTAAGAAACCAGTACTACGGGTATGAGTAATCCTGTAACCGACTGATCAGCCGATTGATCAGGGGTTATGCTAACCTAACAATCCAGAGCGACAAGGAGAGCGGAACTCCATTACTACCAATGTTTAAAGTGTTTGGTATGACCCAGCTGGGGATAGAACCCGCGACCACCCGCTCCTGAGGCGGACGATTTACCACTTCACCTGTAAGGCAGGCAGGGGATAGAACTGAACTTACATCAAAGGGCGTTCTTAACAAGGTGACACATGATAATAATGAGCCGTTCCACAAGAATACCAATAGTGTGGACTCTGCGTAAAGTATCGACCCAGATCAGCCTAAGCATGCCGCGTAGGCCAACCCGGACAATAACTTTTCGCCTCCTGTTGATTTTCTGTTTCAGGAATCATTAATCTATACCTATATCCCCCTGAGACGGAACGTCCGGATTAGCCTGCGTGGACTGCGCAGGTTGATCTGGATCGATACATTACGCAGAGTCCAGAATGCTGGTTTTCTCGTGGAAATGGGTTATACAATGTGCATCTAAGCCGCGTCTGGAGATTCGCGGTTAGCCCCATCTTTGCCAGCCAAGGCTACTTCGTACATTAGTTTTAACTTATTTAGTTCTCAAATATTTTACATAGTAGGAAACATCAAGAAATAATAGATTGGATTGAATGTTCATAGCTTACTTTAGGTTCTTTCCAATAAAGATTTATTTACAGGAAGCACGGTGTATCTTTAACATGTTCAGAAAATATCAGTTTACTTTAGCTTTGTAATTTATTATACAAGAAACAAAATACAGAATAGGGAGTGAAGAGAGAACAAGAGAGGGGGAAGAGGGGGAAAGAGAGAGAGATATAAAGAGAGAAAGAGAGAGATGAAGGAGGGTAGATGCGCGTATGCCGGGGAGGTTAGTTAATGAATATGCATACAAGCTTCACATAACCTAACAACCTCTGCGGCACCAAGGATAGAAAAGTAATATTTAGAGAAGACACAAAGATATGAAGGCATACTAGCAAAACAAGTAATTATGGTAATGCGAAGATGGATTAGCCAGTTCATGGGGAAGTGTACAAGTTGGCATTTCTGAACAGCGTAGGTTCAGATCAGTCTATACATCTACATCATCTTTTTAGAACCTATACAGGTTGACAGAAACATATAACAAGCTTTTATAAGTAATACGTGAACAGTTGAGATCTTGATCAGGCTTTGCTAATGCGCAGGCAGATCTGGTTCAGCACTGTTCGAAAACGCCATTCAGTACAATTTTACGTGGACGGACTCATTTAAAGCTGCATTGGAACTTTAACATGGGCGCTACATTTGTAGTTTTTTTTTGTATCAGTAGATGCTATTATGTTTATATAACGTAAAGGCGGACAGTTTATACCTTCTGTTTGGCATTAGATTCACTTTCTTTCCGACGTTTGACAAAAGTCATTGCGACATGCGTCATTCGTCTTCCACCAATGGGCTAAGTCTATGTGGAAAAGCAGCCAGTTGCTTGGGAAGATTGTTGTGTGGAGTACTGGTGTGAGAAAACCAGGAAACACATGATGAGTAGATATACATGTAGTCATTACCAGATACATATTTAGGCGTTTTCTGCATTTTTAAATGAAAATGGAAGTATCAAGACATAAACATATTCGTTTGAAATGTGTAAGAAATAAAAATAGACTTTACGATTATAACTTATAAAATTTTCTTAGAAAATAGGAAATACGGTAAAAATGGACTTAAAAATGAAAAATTCGCGATTTTCCAATAATTTACATGGAATAAAGAAGGAATGCATGTTGTCTATTAAAAACAAAAATGGAAGTATCAGGCAATAAATCTATTTTTTATATCTTTACATTAAATGAAAGCAGACATTTTGACCTTATAGAATTTTTTTTATAAAATATTGTCATCAACCAAATTAATGACTTTATATCAATTTTAAAGATCTGTCCCTATATAATTCTATATAGCCTAAATATCAGGTCACCGGCAGGTTAATGTAAATTGTATCGATTTCAAGGGGAGTAACTCTCTCGATTAAGCCAGTCATTTGACCAAAATAGTGCAGTATGGTGAACTGGCCGCCGTGATATGACTGAGAAATTGTTAAAAACGCCGTTAAACTCCAATCAATCAATCAATCAATCAATCATTGGCACTAGATTCGATGATATCAGGTTGTAATTAAAACAGAAGAAACAACAACCTTACTATATTTATTTGACTCAAAATAATCAGGCACATCGACAAATCGAATTGATTTTATCATAACCTTTAAGTTTAAATAAAATATTTTCCCGATAGACTTCCGATAATAGAAATATATATATATATACATGTATTTAACCCAGCTGAAAAAAAATCCGACCTGACCAGGGTTCGAGTTCGGAACCTCTTTTTTCCCGGAGGCGAACACTCTATCACGTCACTACAAAAGTTACCTCTGTAGCAAGGCAGTATACGTGTATCCCCCTTACGTAACATTGCTACTCCGTTTCTATCTATAGGACAGACCAATCTACTACATGTACAGACATAGTTACAACGTCAAGGAATTGATGAGAACGTCTTTCTGTATAAACACGCTAAATAGCAAACACAAACAATAGACAGTGGTTCGGAAGATGAGCGCCGGTTACTTGATCCAAATGAGCCAGGTAATAATCCCGTGGAGACGGAGGGTTGCCGTTGGGCGTGTCTCCATGGCCAATTTTACCTTTATAATTATACAGAAATCGCGAGTGATTATTGCAAGCTAAAAATACTCGTTTAAGTAATAAATAATGTTTTCAATCTAAACAGAAAGGAAATTCTGAAAGCTATTTTCTTACATTGCATACACTTTGTTTTTTGAGAAAAGATGAAAGATAAGTTTTAACTTGCGTAATCAAAAAGGCATTCGGAATATGTCCTTATTAGAATTGCTATCAGTCGGACACGTTACTTAAGTAACAGAAATGAAGGTTAATGAATGTAACTTCAAAGCTTTAAATTTGAGGCGGCATCTTAACCCTTTAAGTATCGTATTCCCGGAAGTAGACCCTTCCATTTTCAAAGTCGGGCGACTCCATTTTCCGTATAATAAGATTACTGGAATGTTTTGATGACTAAAGGCAAACAATGCTGATTTTCAGATGAAACCTCTCGTTATGTGTTGACTCACCTGAATGTGTATTTTTTGTAAACACCTCACTATTGTCATTGGCGCTGAAAAAATGCATGCGTACAGTGTGGGTTCGGGGGAGCACATGCATCCACACAGTCTCACCAGAGTCTTCACTGTCCTCGTATACGTTATGCCCCGGTCACATATTCACGGATCGTCTTGCCGGATCCACTACGGATGGAAATTCACGGATGACCCCGGAAAAGACTATATCCGTGGTCCGCTACGGATGCACCACGGTTTGACTACGGGTTTTGACGGATCAACCAAGGATAATGCAGAAAATGGGCTAGTTGACAACGGGGAGTGATACGGATTGCTACGGTTCGGTACGGTTTAGTACGGAACGACACGTGTCACGGCGTATACACTGCGGATTAACAACGGTTCGCTACGATTTTAGTACGGGTTAGCACGAATTGGAACGGTCTGGCACGGATAAGAACGGAGTCTCACGGAGCGCCACGGACCTGCCACGATAAGCAATCCGTATACATAAACTCCCGCGCTCGCGTTTATTCCACAACTTCAGGCCTAAGGACACCCCGGCCGAGGATCGAACCCGAAACATCCGGTTATAAGTCCACTGAGCAATAAAAGTCGAAACAAATATCGTTGAAAAATATTAAAGTTGAACTATAATGTTGAAGTGAAATAAAATATTCTTAATTTTGAAATATACATGTACTTTATTTCACTTCAATTTTAAGATTTCAACTTTAATATTTTTCATCTTTTTTTTTCCAATTTGTATTGTTCAAGCATATTATGTTTCAAATTCATAAAGGGAGAAATACAGACAGAAATAAAAGGTTGATATTAACATTTGTAAATGATGTTAGTGTATGTGTTTTATGTAAGTACAAATAAAAAAATAAGTCCAATAATTTTAATAAAACATAAAAATATCCAACACAATTCGACCGTTCTGAAGTATAATCTTTTATACCATCCTATTCTGCCATGGCACCGCCCCGACAGGTGAATTGACGTAGTGTTTAAGGTACAGCCTCTGCTGCTTCGCTTCCAAATAGTCTAAGTTGCCACCCCTGGTGTTCTGCACATCGTCCATGTTAACACCCTCTCTCCAGGCTCCGGGGATGAGATTGTGGCTAACATCCTCTTGATCCATGAGAGGGTTCTCTTCACCAGGATATCTGACCCTCAGGATGTTGTGAAGGCACACACATGCGAGGTCTATGGCATGTACTGTATCAGGATCCTGCAACATGACGGAGAGCAAACACCGAAATCTGTTTGCAAGGATACCAAATGCATTTTCCACAACTCGTCTGGCCCTCGAGAGGCGGTAGTTGAAGATCCTCTCGCCATTGGCAAGACCCCGTCTGGAGTAGGGCTTCATGAGGCAGGTGTTCATGCCAAATGTATCGTCTGCAATGATATAGTAAGACATCGGTCAGTCATCACCGGCAAGGGGGCTGCTGGTGGGATGCCGATTACACCCCTTTCAATGGCGTTTTTCAGCTCACACTGGTTCCAAATCTGAGCGTCGGAGCAAACACCTTGTGCACCAATATTCACCCACCGGAACTTGTAATCGGCGTCGATTAGGGCCATCAGAACTATTAAGTGATATCCTTTATAGGTGTAGTATAGAGAGCCACCGTTCTTAGGACACCGTATGTCAACATGTTTGCCATCTAGAGCACCGAGAGCATGTGGGAACTGCCATTTTGCAGAAAACTGGTCGGCTATTGCCTGCCACTATTCAGGCTCAGTAGGAGTGTCGATAACATCCCCAGCATATGTTGCAATTATGGTCTCGCATACGTCCTGAACAATACCAGAGATGGTATTGTGCGCCACCCTGAAGCCATACATCAAGCCTTGGTCCACCATCTCTTCTGTCTCCGGTCACCTCTCAGTCTGTCCTGAAGCAGCTCCACCATGGCCCTGGCATTTTGTGTCATATCAATGTCCAGTTCCAACCAGTTAAGTGCCAGCCTCAGTTGTTGGTTGTTCATGTTGGTTGTTGTTAGACGTATACTTCTTGGATGAAACATATATGAAGTAGGGCCCTATAAACTGGAAGTATTTATTTTATACAGAAGTCTGGTGACAGAACGGGGGTGCACGACACCTAGATGATATAATCCGTAATAAACTGTAGTGGACCGTAGTAAGCCGTATTATACCGTGATGTCACGTAGTAACCCGTAGGAATCCTTGAGAAACCCTGGTAATCCCTACCTATCCCTAATAGAACGTAGTGCGATCGTGACAAATCCGTAACAAACCGTATTGTATCCTTGGCTAATTCGTGGTGTAACCGTACATGTACGTAGTTCACCGTAACTAACCGTACCGATCCTTGGCGACTTGAGTCCGGGGATGTACTACGAATATGTACGGTTTATAACGGATTCCAACGGATAAGTACGTTCTAATACGGATATACAAGTTCTACTACTATTGACCCAGGATACAATACGGACAGCTACGGACCACTACAGATTGCCACGAATGATGCCGGATCGTATCCGTGGCTAATCCGGCGTCCGATCCGTGAATGTGTGACCGGGGCATTAGATATACCTCAGTGCATATATTCTGACAAAACACTTGAGGATTAGCCTCAGTAGTTCTAATTTAAATAATGTCCAAGAAGGCTGTCATAATTTAGGTCAGATGGAAGCAATTTATTTTCCATAGGCATATGGCTCTTTCCCAATCGAAACCCATATCAAAAATACCAAAAAATAGCACAAACGACTCAATGGCTAAGTTCATGACAAACTCAAGGAGGGTAGGGTCAGGGGGCACGAGTTTCGATGGCGCATGCGCAGACACTTGGTTCTCGTGAACGCACATCTCCACTCTGGAGTCAAAATGGAAGCCTCCGTGTTGTATCCACTTATTTCATTATCGACATCAGAAAGCTCGTTTTCTTGTTGTCTAAATTACGGATCGCAATTATTTGCAAGGCCCAATTAAACAAATCCTTATGTATCTGCCTTACAAATAAAAACATCACTGATTACTGAACTCAGAGGTTCATATTTTAGGATTATTTACACACCAGCATCAAGAATTGCCACCCTCTGCCATTTTGGAACTCTTCTAACTCTCGCTTGAAGCAGGGTTGCAAATAGTCGGGGTCAGAAGTTCATATGACGTCACTAGGGTTAGAATTATTGCCGTTCATGAGGAACCCGTGTAACTCTAGTCGGAACTCGGGTTCGTCGTGAACTACGCCTATGTATGACCTTCTCTTTTGTTTTACCATGACGTCACATCTTTATCCCAAAGTGAATTTGACTTTCAACTTCAGAAAACATAGGTTGTTTTGAAAAATGGCCTTAAATATAGCTTAAAGCAAACAATGTTTTTGTGTTTCAAATCTGTCATATATAACTTTATAAAAAATACTTACAACTTTTATCAAAATCACTACTGTCCAATGGGAGACAACATCGGTCTTATGAATTCAGCTGAAATTGTCTGCCCGGCACAAAAAGTGTCTGTACGGCAAGCAGATCCGATTTGCTTCCCTTTGACCAGAGAATCGTCACTATATCGCTAGATGCGACTCATATCATTTTTGGACAAATAGCACGGCCACCCACCGAGATTTGTCGACTCATATCTTGAAAGTAATAATTCCATGTGTTGTTGAATCGTTATTAACTTATTACTATTATGAGACGAATCAAGATAGCTCTGGCTTGAACGAAGATAGTTGTCAATACACGGGTTTTGATTTCGAATTTCGGCTTGATCAACAATTCTTCCGATGACTGTCAACAAGTCACGTGTTTTCTGATTTTTTTCACACTGATTAATATGAGTATAGGTGCTACCTATATCGAGTAAACATTTATTAATCGGTCAATAATTTCCCCGTGAACTGCAGTTAGCCCCTTGCTTGCAGCATGATCATTCATTTACGTCAATTACGAGTCCTACCGACATAAGCAAAGAAAATAAAAGAATGTCACACATGCACACATTTTGTTGACAGTCATCGGAAGAAATATTGATCAAGCCGAAATTCGAAATCAAAACCCGTGGATTGACAACTTACTTCTACATACGGCTAGGGTGCCAATAGTTCAACCTCTAGTCTGAAGTTTTTTGCATAAACTAGAATAAGTCACACACACACACACACACACACACACACACACATATATATATATTGGCACTCTATCCGTATGTAGAAGTAATAATCAAATAAACAGCCCAGTCATGGAAATAAATGTACAAGTGGGCTATTGTGAACAGTTTAGGACCTGATTAGCCTATGCTGATCAGGTTATGCACTATTTACGCTATCACGTATACATATCTTGTTAGAATCTTGTGTCAAATTATGCATATTCTGAAAAGACGAATCAGTTGTACATGCTGATATGTACCCTACACTGTTCCGAAACTATCGTGTACCTGTTCCATAAGACAGGCTTATAATGACAATTCATTGATTGGAGAGTTTAACGTCGTATTCAGCGCTAGTTCGGTTATATCCCGCTGGTCATTTCACCTAACCTGTGTGTCCAGGTTTTCTCGCACCTGTACTCCACATATTCTTGCCACTGGATAATTGGCTACCTTCCCTCATAGGCCATTTAGTCCATAGTTTAAAGACGCATAGCGCTAGTCACAATAAATGTTGTCAGTCATTGGAATGAATGAATGGCCGTGGCCGGGGTAACTGATTGATTGTAATTTAACGCCGCTGTCGCCGCTGTCAACAATTGTTCAGTCACATCGATATCATGGTGGCCAGTTCACCCGAACATGCGTTTCCTTGCTTTCTCAAATTAGTACTCCAGACAACAGTGGCTGCTTTTCCACATAGCTTGTTAGCTAATTGGCGGAAGACGAATGTCGCCTGTAGTGGCCTATATGTTGGGTAATCACTATGGGAAGCTTCATTCAATATAGGAGCTGTAGCAGTTGCTACGATATAATAAACGGGGGGGGGGGGGGGGGGATTACAAATGTGTATAACCACCCCTCTGGCCACTTCAGGCCACTTCAGTACCTGAATCCCGAACATTTATATGTCAATATATATTCATTATTTTCTGATATCAAGAAATTGATTTCCTGATATCAAAAAATATCAAGAAATATTCTCTATTTTTCCTTATCAGATGATTTTCTGATATCAAGAATTCGAATTCCTGATATCAGAAAATGAATATTTGATATCAGAAAATACTCTTTATTTCTTGATATCAAGAAATCCATTTTCTGATATCAAAAAATCGAATTCCTGATATCAAAAAATAAGGAATAAATAGTAAAACGGCGCCTCATACAGATACATCCTTGGCCAGTCAAATAGTCTCTTCAAAACTATTGTTTGGATAGAAATGGGTGTATACCTCACCATAATGCACTGAATATGTGACAATCGAACTGGAACTGTTTGTATTTATCATTTATAGTATTTTGACCTCGTATGATAACGAAAATAGGGTATGTGGAAAAAATGATTGTGGCCGAGTCCGATTTTGTGCAAAATGTCGTTAACCATCTTCGTGGAGTGATTTCTTTCTTGAATAATACATAACACGTACCCCACCCCTCGCCCCATTTTGAAAGGAATTATGTTATAGCTGAGAGGTTACACTTGTCAAGGACATAGGGTATCCTTTATGTAAAAACTTATTGAAAGTATGATTTTATTGTGGGATGAAACTTGTGAATTTACATGGAAACAAAGAAGAACTTTATTTGGTATCTTTTGACCTATACAAAGACCTAATTAGGTATTTGACCTATATAATCCCTTACTATGCAACGTTTATCAGAGAATATCTACGTCAATGTTTCACAGCTGACTACTGCAGTTCAATTTTTTAACAATATGTGTATCCTATGAAAGTATTAAAAACATTGTGGGAAATGGAGAAAATGATCAACTATGAACAATTCCTTCCATTGAATTGAGATTGTTAAAAGCGTCCACGCTAATCAAGGGACTTTCTACCTTCCTGGCTGTATTATAAGTTAGATTTACATTTTGAATGCAAATATTCCGGTCCAGACCACATGCATTGTAAATGGACTTGTACATAATAATGTATTCAGTCATTATAAAAAAAAACCGTTAGAATGGCAGTAGCCTATATAGACGTGTTCGAGTCTAAACAAAAAAACAAGGATCAGACGTATTGATTACGCTTCTACTTTGTTCTTTTCGGCTTATTATAATTTTAACAAACTCTATTTACTAACACTTTATATCATTAAAACTCTTTAATAATCTGAAGTATTTACTAAGTTTTTAAATGAGACGATGTGAAAGTAAGTGAGGTCATATTTAGCCCCGTTCATCCTCATCCAACCAAAATTCGGTATTTCATTTTTCGTAAATCCCGCGAGACAATACGAGAATTCGGGAAAAAAGAAAACACATGAAAGTTTGGCGGCATTGTTATAAACGATAAATTTGCCAAATCAGTACTAATTCGTCAAAATATCGACTTAAATCATGGGACCGAAGAAACGAAATGCCGAAAATGAAGCTGGCGTGAAGAAGCCCAAAGCAAAGAAGCCAAGGAAAAAGAAGGACGAGTTTGATTCCGAATCTGAAAACGAACAGGAACAGGAACAAGAACAAAACAATGGAACATCGACCGAAAATTATGAAGAGAACGATACAGCATATGACATTGTAAGTAAAGAGGACTGTATCAATCGAGTATGGTCACTTGTTTAAATAACAGATGTAACTCAAAACTGTTACACTTTGAAGGCTGATTAAGATGTCATCGCTTTGATTTCTAGACAGGCGGTTTTTAAAATGGTCCACTGCACCCGAGTGACCTCTCTTTATATTGAATCTTGATTATGACTCGAGACGTCTTCACAGCCCTATGAACAAAGATCTTTGTGATATAATTAATATGTCTATTTGTTACTTATATAATATGAGTAAAGGGGGATGTGGTACCTATTTCGGGTAAACATTTATTATGTTTTATAATTGTATATCGTGAATTGCGTGAATTGCAGTTAGGCCCTTGCTTACAGCACTATCAGTGATTTGATTATAAGTTCTTTACAAGTCCTACCGCTCAAAGCAAATAAACTAAACATCATTAAATGGTTAAGCATATATTAAATTTTAAATTATGTCCCAAGATTTTAAATCTATGAAATAATGAAGACTGGTACAAAAAATAAAGAACTACCAATGAAATTATTCTATAATTTATGGAACTACATTTGTGAAGAGTCACACTATTCATTTCTGTCGTTTTCCTTTTGGGTATTTATTCATCATTGCGTTACAATAATAGAAATTAGAATGAGGTCATACAGAAATTTGCATTTTGTAACTTACGGTTAGTCAGTAAAACCTTATCAGTATTGATTTGAACTCATTTTAAAAATAGACTGCGTGTGTAATTACGCGTAAATGATCACATATAAAATTACTTGTGCTCGTTCCTTTATCAAGTACTTATTATCATATTTAATTATTTCCTGTAGAAGTTTTTTGTTACAAAATTTCTTATCATCCAGTCAAAACGTAGCAGTATCGTGACTGCATTGAAAAAATCCACTCTGTACACAATTTTTTGATAGACTGTATAGCAATTTGCCAAGTTTATATACATTACCGTCCTATTCACTGTCTTTCTATGAAGCACTAATTTGTTAATATGAGCAATTTTTCCATTGGCAACCATTAGAGCTGCAACGATTCACTTCGTATTCGTTTTGATTCCGATATCAAACATGTTGATTCGATTATTTTCGATTCGATTCATGTTTTACTTATTGCTGCTATTTAATATTTAGTTTTATATTAAAAGGGTGTTTAATCATTGCAATTATGAAAAACTACGATAGTGTTTCATCAAGAACAAATTTTAATTAACAAAACTTCCTGTCTACATATTTTAAATAACAAAAAAACATCACACATTTATAACAGAAACTATTTGTTGATAAAATTTAATTGAATAACAAAACGTGACTGAATATGTTTGAGTCAGATTTTGTTTTCAAATTGTTGATATATTTACTGTGACAGGTGAGAAAAAAAAAATACAAACAAAATTATTGTTTACCGAAATAACCTGCAATTAATAACACAAATGTTGACACTAAAACAATAACATAAACAAGAAGTCACCTTAGAATTGGTAAGTTTATGAAATGTTCATGCAAATTCAATCATTAGGATAGTTATTCCAAAAAATATGCATGCACATCAATATTTTCGTCGTCCGCCATTTTGAAAATCGGGACGATTCGCAAAAATAAATCAAGTATACATCCCTTGGAAAATCTCCATCATTATCAAACTGGTAAGAAGGAAACAAAGAAATCTATCCTATGTACAAATTCACCGTAACTGATGCATGGGATAATTTAAATTCCTCTTTCCACCTATGTGGAAAAGCAGCCAGTTGCTTGGGAAGATTGTTGTGTGAAGTACTGGTGTGACAAAACCAGGAAATGCATGAGTAGGTGAACTGGCCGCCGTGATATAACTGAGAAATTGTTAAAAACGACGTTAAACCCCATTCAATCAATCATTCTTTCGAGACGAATTTCCAAACATGCATGCAAAAATATTTTTGTCGTCCAAGTAAATCAAGCATACATCGCTTCGAAAATCTCGATCATTGTAAAACTGGTAAGAATCAAACAAAGAAAACTATCCTTAGTACGTTCAAATTTACCGTAGCTGATACATGGGATAATTTAAATTCCTCTTTCGAGACGAATGTCTGCAAAAATATTTTCGCACTCCGCCATTATGAAAATAGGGAATCACATGAACGATTAAATCCTAGATATTTTAAGTTTTCATATATATTCACCAATCAAAAATGAATGTTTTCGGGAAACCAATTCTGATTAGATGATGGGAATTGTGGATGTTCCCCTTCTTGTGGGTTTTCCCCATAAATTAAGGTGATTAATCTGTGTTCCCGCACAGTAAGGGTTAATATGCGAATCAAATTGAATTTTGGGGTGTCTGTATCGATTCGGCGAGTTTAAAAACGGTTTTTCGATGCATCGGAGCGAATCGTTGCACCTCTAGCAATCATGTATTCAAAAGTCATCTGTGCAGAAGCGTTAGAAAGCTTCTATGTGGGAAAGGGTTAAAAGATTGCACCATTTATTAAAGTTTTCAGTTTATCTTCTATTGATAACCATTTAAATAAGTTAACTTCTGATTATACAATTTTTTACCTGCAGGGTCCAATCTAGGAGAGGGGATCGTGCTAATTCTCACACTATTTTCAACATTCCCCCCTAAATTAGTATTAAACGTGTTTTTTTTTACATCAACAAATGCCTCGTTTTGTTCATTAAAACGATTTTCGGATAAAATTCCCCTCTTGTTTTTGTATCCTAGATTGGGCACTGACTTCAAAAAATAAATATCATGGTTATTTTTCTAGTTTAACTGGACCCCTTGATAAGTCCTGTCGCTGATGTTAGATCTTGACATTTCTTTTCAGACTCTGGAGGGCTCCATGTTGAGTGGGACATTGTTGATGTGTGGAGGAATGAACTGGGATATGGTGGGAAGATCCAGTGTTCCAAAAGGAAGTATGTACATTAATCTTTATAAATTTATTTAACCCTTTCCCACATACAGACGCTTTCTGACTCGTCTGCAGGAGAAAACTTTTGAAAAGATTGTGTCAAAAGCAGAAACTATTTTGAGTACAGGATTCGGATTCGCAGGAAAGGAAACTACTGAGGACATAGTTGTAGTATTTGACTTAAAAGAAAATTAGCGGTAGCAGCCCAATGCAGGGTTTCGTATCTCTAAATAGATGCTCATACTGATTGACTGAATGTACTTCTGTGTGCTTAATTATCGCAGTTAATGATTTGCTGCATTCTCATTGGCTTAAAATACTCTACATATCGAAGAGCGCCATGATGCGATTTGTTTAAAATTGCTTGCTTTATTCAGTGCTTTCATTAAGGGCAATTCCAGGAATTTTGAAATTCCTGGTCCAAATTTTAGGAATTTTTGTCAGAATTTTGGAAGTTTTGTATTTGTCGATAACAAGACGTTTATTTATTTATTTACTTTTTTTAGATAAAATAAATGATTTTATTAATTTAACACGTTTTCGTAGGCAAACATTGATTTAGGGAGAAGTTGGGGGACTTAAAGGAGAAATGATATTTCTGATGTCATTGATATGTGTGTCATAACTGGGACGTTTTGGTTACACATCTATTTAAACAAAAATGAATGTTTATTTATTTGATTTTAATAACTATGACAAAGCAAAGAGTCGTTTGAGATACATCTATTTAAACAAAATTAAGTGTTTATTTATTTGATTTTAATAATGATGACAACCGGTAAAGCTTTGCTGGCAATGTCAACAAAAAGTCCAGACCGAATAGGGGGATGAGTGGTTCGCTAATTTCTCGCGAACAATTCAGCTGTTAATCGTGGGAAATGTCATTATCAAGATATGGCAGAGAAGCATAACGTCGTCTAACTAATATCTATCAAATCAGCACGTTCAATTCCCTCAAATTCTGCTTCAGTCGAAATTTCGAAAAACCTCGGCAAAAAATTAATTGACATCCGCCATTTTGGAATCTCGGAAAGTACCTCTTCAGAATAGATTGATGACGTATTTATTATTTCAAATCTGACCAATCAAATTCATTATTCGGGAAGAAATCCATTAGGAACGAGGCTGCATATTTTCCAAGCAGTTATATGCATACAGAATAAAAAATAACTTCAATTTATAGTTTCCGAAGTGATAATCGGTATTAATCATCAACAAATATTATTAACAGATAAAGAAAGCGTCCGAATTTTATAGTTACCGAAGTTTCTCGTCTTCAAATATTTTTAAAATATAAAGAAAACGTCCGACCTAATTAATTAATTTGAAAGAAAGACCGTCATGGGATTAGGCAAACTTTTAATCCAATTAGCGTAATCAAGTTAAACTACCTTTCTTTACATTCCCTACAAACAGAGAGGTCGTCAAGGTCATGTCTGGTACACACGATAAGAACTCGGGTAACCGTGTAATCGTGCGTGTGACAATTATCGATTTTTTTACACGTTCACCTCTGCACTTTCACCCTTTATACTTTATTTAGGGT
The DNA here is from genome assembly GCA_031761405.1 of Serripes groenlandicus. NCBI lineage: Eukaryota > Metazoa > Mollusca > Bivalvia > Cardiida > Cardiidae > Serripes > Serripes groenlandicus. The sequence goes on along the minus strand of JASEVX010000011.1, from coordinate 53,976,558 downwards.
TATTCTGAAACGTCCATGTGTAAATTTATGGACGTTTTTGGGAATTTCTGGACGTATAATAAACGTCCAGTGCTCACTTTTCGGACGTTTTGGGGATTTTTTTGGACGTATATTACGTCCACGTCCGCTTAATGAAAGCACTGTTTATTAATTTCATCTGCTTGGTCCAGTTTGACATGAGGTCAGGTCTAGTGCATACCAAAATGTACTGGACCGCTGGTCAAGTTATAAAAAAGTTAATTTTGAACTCTGGCCTAGTTACGTTTTTGCTCGATGTTTTTGTTCATATCTGTGCTCGCTTGTGTTTCAGTTTCTCAAAATAGACGCTTATGATATCTGAAAGATGCATTTGCTACTTATAACCAGTAATATTTGTGAACCTTGAAAATAATTTATCATTAACCCTGTCCAAAATATAGCAGATCTGCATCAGATGACCTTGAAAACATCTGCACAGATGTATGGAAATTATGTACAAATATAAGTATAGTAATTGAATAGAGTTATAAAAAAATACATTAAAATGTGGCAAAAGTGGAAACTGTTCATAATAAGCATTTTCTCTTTTGTCACAATGTTTTTAAAAAGTGTTTGCTGCAGAAGTGTCAAAATACATTTATATGTGGGAAATAGTTCAGCAGTTATAATTTTGTAGTACAAGCTTCTCAGTCTTTCTAGTGGGGACAGACTCCCTTGATAGTCAGCAAAAAATGATGAAACATAATTGAACTTTTAAAAATGACTTGACATACTTTATGCGACCTGTTTTTAGCTCACCTGAGCTTTGCTCAAGGTGAGTTATTGTGATCGCCTTTTGTCCGGCGTCCGGCGTGCGTCGTGCGTCAACTTCTTCTCCTCAGTAACCAGTGGGTCAATTTGGATGAAACTTCACAGAAAGCATCCTACCAATGACCTCACCAGAATTCCTTCAAATTTTTGGGATCCATGCAAAATTCTGGTTTCCATGGCAACGAAACCGAAAAAACTTCAAAATTCTTCTTCTCCCAAATTGGTTGGCAGATTTTCAAATAATTTTGTAGAAATGTTCCTTGGATGACCCTCTATCAGATTCCTTGAAGCCGTGTTGATTGGTCGAAAAACATGGCCGCCAGGGGGGGCGGGGCTATTTTGCCTTATATGGCTATAGTGAAAACTTAAAAAATCTTCTCCTCCGAAAGTGTGAGGCCGATTTTCAAATAATTTTGTAGAAATGTTCCTTGGGTGACCCTCTATCAGATTCCTTCAAGCCATGTTGATTGGTCGAAAAACATGGCCGCCAGGGGGGGGCGGGCGTTTTTGCCTTATATGGCTATAGTGCAAACTTAAAAAATCTTCTCCTGCAAAAGTGTCAGGCCGATTTTCAAATAATTTTGTAGAAATGTTCCTTGGGTGATCCTCTATCAGATTCCTTCAAGCCATGTTGATTGGTCAAAAAACATGGCTGCCAGGGGGCGGGGCTATTTTGCCTTTTATGGCTATAATGAAAACTTAAAAAATCTTCTCCTCCATAAGTGTCAGGCCGATTTTCAAATAATTTTGTAGAAATGTTCCTTGGGTGACCCTCTATCAGATTCCTTCAAGCAATGTTGATTGGTCGAAAAACATGGCCGCCAGGGGGTGGGGGCTATTTTGCCTTATATGGCCAAAGTGAAAACTTAAAAAATCTTCAACATCTTCTCCTCAGTAACCAGTGGGTCAATTGGGATGAAACTTCACAGAAAGCATCCTCTTAATGACCTCACCAGAATTCCTTCAAATTTTAGGGATCCATGCAGAATTCTGGTTTCCATGGCAACGAAACGATTTTTTTTTCAAAATTCTTCTTCTCCCAAACTGGTTGGCAGATTTTCAAATAATTTTGTAGAAATGTTCCTTGGATGACCCTCTACCAGATTCCTTCAAGCCATGTTGATTGGTCAAAAAACATGGCCGCCAGGGGGGCGGGGCTATTTTGCCTTATATGGCTATAGTGAAAACTTAAAAAATCTTCTCCTCCGAAAGTGTCCGGCTGATTTTCAAATGATTTTGTAGAAATGTTCCTTGGGTGACCCTCTATCAGATTCCTTCAAGCCATGTTGATTGGTAGAAAAACATGGCCGCCAGGGGGGGGGGGGGGTCGGGGCTATTTTGCCTTATATGGCTATAGTGCAAACTTAAAAAATCTTCTTCTCCAAAAGTGTCGGCCCGATTTTCAAATAATTTTGTAGAAATGTTCCTTGGATGACCCACTTTCAGATTCATTCAAGCCATGTTGATTGGTCAAAAAACATGGCCGCCAGTAGGCAGGGCTATTTTGCATTATATGGCTATAGTGAAAACTTAAAAAATCTTCTCCTCCAAAAGTATCTGGCCGATTTTCAAATAATTTTGTAGAAATGTTTCTTGGGTGACCCTCTATCAGATTCCTTCAAGCCAAGTTGATTGGTCGGAAACTATGGCTGCCAGGGGGCGAGGCTTATATAGCTAAAGTGAAAAAAAAATAAAAAATCAGGTGAGCGATTCGAGGGCCATCATGGCCCTCTTGTTATCATTGAAGACTCCAGGAGGATCAAGGGTTCAAGCCTTTGGTGACCACATCTAGGCAGACATATGATTTATCTCTGAATGAAAACATTTAAGCAAAAGGAGTAATTGCTCATAATGAGCAATTTCCCATTTTGCCACAATGCTTTAAAATTCGTCTGTTGCAGATGCGTCAAAATATTTCTAAATCAATACATGTGGAAATTTTGAAGGTTTAAGAATGATGTAACATATTGTGAGTTTTTAACAAATTCTATCATACTTAATTTGAGTCCTGTTTATTTCAGTGAAGATTAAAGGTGGACCGAGCCTTTGGCGACCACATCGTGTTGCAGGTTTCACAGATGTTAAAGTCCGAACAGTTGTTTCTGGTTGCTGTAGTGCACACAGTGTCATCATTACAGCTGAAGGGTCAGCACTTAGTTTTGGTAAGCAAATTAGTGAAACTTGAACAGAGCTCTAGAATATGGGGGGATTTTATGATCTTAACCCTTGCCCCCCATACACAAAATTTGTAACACAACTTTGAAAACATAGTGACAAAAACCTAAAAGTTCGCTTAATTTTTTAAAAAAGTTGGAAACATTGTGGCCAAAGAAGAAATTGTTCATCATGAGCAATTTTATCTTTGGCCACTATGTTTTCAAAAGTCTTCTGCTGCTATTGGAACAAAATTCGACTGCAGGTGGGAAAGGGTTAAGTCCTTATTCGAAATCAAAACCCTATGTTTCTGGTGTTCAAAAGAATATTCTCAGAATCGTGTCGTTTTATTGGGTAATAAGCTAAATAATGCCTTGCAAAGAGCTGGTCACTCCGACTCCTAGGGTTGTGTAGCATTTCTGTAGATAAAGATAAGTCCACTTGATGTATTCAAGGATGTTGAAAGTATCAAAGTAAGATTTTTGTCATTGCATGAGATGAGGATTGTGTTATTTTGGGTTCCTTCCCTTATATGAAGTAAATGCAATTTTTGCAAAATGTTTCCTGAAACTTACGGTACCTGTACCTTTAAAGCTGGTTCAAGTCAACATCATCGGTAACATAAAAACAAGCCCCTGTCAGTTCCTGATTATGTAACTGCATATGATTTTACAGCGTCCGATAACTTAGGACGAAATTTTCGCTTTGATCAAGTGAATTGGCGAAGTCGGACAATTTAAGACGACCACTTCGCTCAAGTCGCCCCCTCGCGAGAGCCCTGTGTGGGAATGGGATATATCATTGCCATGTTGGTAGAATGTTTTGTATTTTTTATAAAATATTTTAATTTATTGCAGGACGGAATGAGAAGGGACCTCTTGGGCATGGTAATTTAGAGCGAGTTGATAAGCCTGCTATCATTGAGAGTCTGAGTCAGTATAATGTTATAGACGCAGCTTGTGGTAGAAACCATACCCTCTTCCTTACAGGTACGTTTTATGGAAATAAGAGTGTTCCAAGGGACATCTGTCACCTGGCAGTTTAATAATAGAAAAATTGTAAGAAAGACAAAGAAGAAGTGATCCCTGTGTATCACGCTGTGTGATACAAAAACTGTGACCTAACTTTTTCCCACAAACAACAAATCTTTATCTGCTTCGGGCGACTTCGATAATACCTATTGAAAAAAACCATTTTATTAATCCTTTCCCACTAATAGACGCATTTTGACACATCTGCAGCAGCTTAGATGTTTTCAAAGTCGTCTGCTGCAAATTTGCTGTATGTTGGAAAGGGTCAATAATAGAAAAGTTGTAAGACAGGAAAAAAAGAGGTGATCCCTATGTATCACGCAGTGTGATACAAAAACTGGCTTTACCTATAATGAGTATTCCCACATACAACACATCTTTATGTACAGCAGGCGACTTCGATAATGCCTCTTAAAAAAAATGAAAATCTATTAAAGTGACACTTTGGTAATTGAATAGAGTTGAAAACATATTGCCAAAAGCCTTGCCGATATGATTTTAGAGCTCTAGATAAGGGGCATTTTGCATGTTTTAATATTCTTATTTGCCCCTTTAACCCTAAAACAAGGGTAGGCGCAAAGTGCAATATTTAAAAGCTGCATGTAGGCAACTACACTGAAACCAGTTGTTATCTGGTAAAAATGAACATTTTGCACAGTTGTTGAGCAAACCAATCAACCTTAAACTTAGAAATGATTCACTAAAAATAGACTAATCTGTTAAATGGGACAACCTTGAAAGTTCTATCTTACATCAAATCTTGCATGCTTTTGTTTGCATTTTGTAGACCGTGGTCATGTGTATGCTAGCGGAGACAACAAATATGCACAGCTTGGTATTGGCAACCAAACACCTCAGGCTACTAGTGCAACAAGAATTAAATATATCGGACCACCAGTCAGAAAGGTAGCCTGTGGGGGTGATTTCAGTCTCATGGCGGACATTCGTGGGAACCTTTACTCATTCGGTTGTCCAGAGTTTGGACAACTAGGTATGTTTATTCTGTTTCCTACTTACAAATCAGCAGCAGACGTCTACGAAAACATCTAAGCTAAAACATGGGAAAACCTTAAAAAAATAAATATAAATTTCTGTAAAAATGTTTAAAACACTGCCCTACGGAGGAATTGCTTGTTCTGAGCTATTTCTCCTTTTGTCACAGTCAGGTGGCTCTGGGATAACTTTGAGCCAATTTACACAATTTGAGACATCTGCTTTATATGTGCATTATAAAACCTTTAAAAATCTTCTTGTCCAAAAGTACCTGCCTGATTTAAAGATAATTTGGCAAATATTCCTTTGAGGACCTTTTCCTGTTGAAAAACATGGCCGCAAGGGGCAGGGCTCGTTTTCTTTTTATGTGCATTCTAAAAACTTTAAAAATCTCCAAAAGTGCCTGCCCGATTTAAAAAATATTGTCACAAATGTTCTTTGGGTGACCCTCTTCCAAGATTGTTGGCCGGATTGCTCTAGCAATTCCGGTCTATAGATTGGCGATGTCTGTCTGTCAACATTTTGGTTAAAGTTTCAGGTTGAGGCAAAATCTTAGCACTGGAAAGGGTTACAAACTTGAAACTTTGCCTGAAGGTAAACCAGTAACAAGTTCTATTGATTTCTATGGTTACTTTGACCTTGGTTTGTCGATTTTCAAGGTCGAATTGCCGGCAATCTAGCCTTACCGTCTTCAGCGGTTTCTTGTTGTAATATATCTCAGTGCAGTCTGAATTGTCCATTCTCCAAGAAAAAGTCTTTATTTTTAGAGCTAAACTCTATAAACAATGTTTTTGGATGTGTAGAATTTTGTAAATACCACTCACCCAAGTTACTTGACTGACAAATCTAGTTTTCTTCACTTTGAGAAAAGACAATAACATAAATTCACTCTACAAAGTATTCAGAAAAAAATGGTGCCTGAATATATGTCTACTTTTTGCCTTGGTTTTATATGGTGATATTCTAAAATGAATATAAGCTTTTTTAATCAACATTCAATTTCATTTCAATCTCTAAACTTAATGTTTAGTTGTCGAAAAGGGTCGTTAACAAATATTGAGGCATCTGCAGTACGCTGGAATGTTCCTTTGGTGGTCCTCTTTCAGAAATGTTCAAAGATATAAATGCTATACAGGTTGCTACGGCATCAGCAAGGGAAGAAAATTTAAAATATTTATTTTCTGAGCTCGATTCTTGATTTCAAGATAATTTGGTAAAAAAAATTCTTGAATGACACTACAAAATTTGTTTAAACAATATTGGTTGACGGCACTAGAAAAGTAGCTAAATGACAAAACTAAAATTTCATTCTTATTAAAGTTCTCGTCAAGATAAAATAGCAGAAATGTTGCTTTAGTGACACTGTACATAATTGTTTCCACCATCTTGTGAGCCATAATATGGTGTCCAGGATTTTGTGTTACATCACAAACGCCGGTGTCCTCATTTGGTGTGATGTAACATGACACCAAGAACTGCACAAAGTGTGTTACAGAGTTCACAAAACCATTGGCCATAAGTGCAAATTTCAATGACTGGGCATATTTTATTTTATTTTCAGGACACAATACAGATGGAAAATATTTTGTTACTAGTAATAAATTAGCGTTTAAGTGCGAACTCGCGCCAAGAAAAGTGAATGTATGGATTGAAAAGTCCCGAGATGGCCGTGTGTCACCAATTGTGGATGTTGATATTCGAGATATTGCCTGTGGAATAAATCATGCAGTATGTATATTATATTTTAACCAGCCCCAGGGCTGTACAAAAAAAAAATTCAGCCACTTGTCCAAGACAAGTGACTTTCAGAATGCCACTTGTCCTGCTAAGATTCTCACTTGTCCCACTTTTCTGCACACCAAGTTTAACATGCGACAAATTTAAGAATTGTGTGGTAGCCCGGATCGCGGTTTCTTGAGTGTTTTAATTGTTTTTTAGTGGGTTTTTTTCTAGTTCTGTATAAAGATAACATTAAGAGCACACAATGTACATGATTTAAGGGTAGTGACCAATTCAAATAACATTTGCAAAAGACCTGTAGTGCAGCACTTTTCAAATTGAAGATAACAAAATAATAAGGTCACCGATTTAGGTCCCTCACCGAAACAGGGCAGTGTTCGATACGAGGGTCAGTTTTACAAAGAAACACATATTAAATAAATTCAATTTTATTAACCAAAAGTCGAATTTATCAGGTTCAATGTAGTTATTAAATAAAAGAATATTGTCCAAAAAAATGAAAGACAACAAAACGTTAAATTTGTTTCATGTGTTGCGGTCAATCTCATTAAAATCATCTCCTATTAACGCTACGCATTTACATTTAGTCAGATTGGTGTTGCGGTATTATTCGCAACATAGCCGCCATTTTGATGATTGCGCAATGTTAATCATGGTTCCCTACTTTGAGAATTAGAAATCGGTAAACAGCGTTGAATGTAAACATCGGGGTCGTCAGGTCGCGAATGTCATTCACCCAATTTCTCATTTCATCCAATGAAATTGCAACTATTAAGGCATATGATTTTTTCCCGCCGCTTATGCTAATTAATTTTGGTAAACAAAGCCGTGATTGGGCAATTATCATACTCGGGGGAATCATTTATATATTTCATTCCAAACAATTTTCTTTGTGTCCCTGATATTACGAATATTATGTCGATCTTGAAGGTATTTCAAATTGATAAACGGCAAGATAATTTTTAGCAGTCGTCGTATTGTCTTTAATTTGGATCAAATTTATTTTATTAACTTCTGCATGGCGAAAATTTCTTCCAAGTCTTTCTGAACCGGTTTGCACCAGTTTGCAAACATCGCATACCGAAAGTAGAAATATGGATCAAAATACATTTAAGGGAATATTTTAATGAGACCGATCCATAGGTAATTCCCTAGCTTTCATGAAATAACACAGCCCCAAGAAACAATTGTCACTTATGATTGGAGAGCCTTATTGGATACATATATATCACGTCAATCAACTATTACTGACGCGATTTGGTTGGCTGAAATCACTCGATCTGACAGGTTGGTAACTCCGCCTACTGTTATTGATTTGTTATGGTCACGCGCGAGTGGTTTTTAGCTCGCCAGTACGAAGTACAGTAGAGCTTATGTGTTACCGTCGGCGGTGGCATAGACACCTAGGTTTAAGGTTTGTGTTTAAGGTTTTCATTTGGGTTTTAAGGGTTTATACCTTTAGGAACCATTTGTCATCCATCTACGCACACCACTACACCCGTCCTGACCCTGGGTCAAGGTCAAGGTAATTTCTACTTGGTTCTACTTGGTTCAGTTACAAGGTTTAAGGTTTGCGTTTAACGTTTAACATATCACTCTGCATTCACTGTTATGACATTGATTGCTTTCATATTTAGTTTATACATTTAGGAACTATTGGTCATCCATCTACGCACACCACTACACCCGTTCTGACCCTGGGTCAAGGTCAAGGTCATTTCTAATTGGTTCAGTTACAAGGTTTAAGGTTTGCGTTTAACGTTTAACATATCACTCTGCATTCACTATTATGACATTGATTGCTTTCATATTTAGTTTATACATTTAGGAACTATTGGTCATCCATCTACGCACACCACTACACCCGTTCTGACCCTGGGTCAAGGTCAAGGTCATTTCTACTTGGTTCAGTTACAAGGTTTAAGGTTTGCGTTTAACGTTTAACATATCACTCTGCATTCACTATTATGACATTGATTGCTTTCATATTTAGTTTATACATTTAGGAACTATTGGTCATCCATCTACGCACACCACTACACCCGTTCTGACCCTGGGTCAAGGTCAAGGTCATTTCTACTTGGTTCAGTTACAAGGTTTAAGGTTTGCGTTTAACGTTTAACATATCACTCTGCAGTCACTATTATGACATTGATTGGTTTCATATTTAGTTTATACATTTAGGAACTATTGGTCATCCATCTGCGCACACCACTACACCCGTCCTGACCCTGGGTCAAGGTCAAGGTCATTTCTACTTGGTTCTGTTATATGGTTTAAGGTTTCTGTTTAACATATCACTCTGCATGCATTATTATGACATTGATTGCTTTCATATTTAATTTATACGTTTATGAACTATTGGTAATCAATCTACGCACACCACTACACACTTCCTGACCCTGTGTCAAGGTCAAGGTCATTTCTACTTGGTTCTGTTACAAGGTTTAAGGTTTGCGTTTAACGTTAACATATCACTCTGCATTCACTATTATGACATTGATTGCTTTCATATTCAGTTTATACATTTAGGAACTATTGGTCATCCATCTACGCATTTCACTACACCCGTCCTGACCCTGGGTCAAGGTCAAGGTCATTTCTACTTGGTTCAGTTACAAGGTTTAAGGTTTGCGTTTAACGTTTAACATGTCACTCTGCAGTCACTATTATGACATTGATTGGTTTCATATTTAGTTTATACATTTACGAACTATTGGTCATCCATCTACGCACACCACTACACCCGTCCTGACCCTGGGTCAATGTCATTTCTACTTGGTTCAGTTACAAGGTTTAAGGTTTGCGTTTAACGTTTAACATTTAATTTAATCTAAATACCACTTTATAAACAGCACCCCTAGGCAAGCTCCATTGTCATCTGACAATTCTTGTTCGCATGTAACATACAGTCAAATTTATACACGACAGACATGTGTGTTAGTAATTAAGCAGAGCTACCAGACACAGGAATTTACATTCACTGTTACGTAAATGGGTGGATATAATGAGACGTAGATTTTTGGAAAATGCCACTTGTCCGGGACTGAGATGTTGCAATTAGCGACTTGCCCGATGCGATTTATGACTTGTCCCGGACGTCGGGCTATGGGATTTGTACAGCCCTGAGCCCAGTAGAAAACTATGTGACTGTTAACCAGTTTGGATGATTTATAAGTAATGATTCTTATTATCATTACGGCTGTTCTGGGAAAAAATTTAAAAGAGGTGGGGGTTGTAAATGACCAGCAATTTTAATTATTTTTTGGACACTCCAAGACAATTCATAATTGAAAAATACACTCCAAATAAAAAAAAAAATCATCAATCCACCCCCCCTCACTGAGACGATTCTTTTAAGTACCCATAACATGAGGTGTGTGTGTCAAACAAAGATTTTTGAATTTGTAATACTCACCTTATCTACAGCTATGTAGATCTTATGACTTTCTACTACAGGCTGTCTCAGATTGTCTATTTTTGCCACATGCAAAATCATTTAGAATCAACAGGAGTGAAAACCAATAAATATAAATGAGATAGATAAGTGGTGATTGCAAAGTGTTTTGAGTGAAAAGTAGCCATTTTAATAGCTAAAACAGAACATTTGTCATTTTGTGTTGCAATTTAACTGGACAGAAAAGTGATATATATATATGAATATTTAAATGTATGGGGCCAATTTCAGACACAATTTTATGCGGTTTTATCAGATCAAATATTCGTACGGCAAAGTATTTTTTTCTTCATTTTAATGAGATTAGTCACAAATATGTTCAGGCTGGTTTAACTTGAGCAACTCTTATACTTTTAACAGTTTCTCACGAACAATAAATCTGCAGCAGAACAATTTGAAAACATAAAGATAAAAAAAGATATGGAAACATTTCTCCTTTTGTCGCAGTGTTTTCAAAAGTCTGCAGTAGACGCGTCAAAACTGTATTTAAGAAAGGGTTAACAGAAAAAAGGAGGATGGATGCATTGATATAGTCTTTATAATTGTTGGGCATGATTAATATTAACATCCAGAGCTTTAGATTTCATGTTCTTATATCCTTATTTGACCTCCAAACCCTTTGTTGTTGGTACTAAACTCTTTCCTAAATACAATAAATCTGCAGCGAACGGCTTTGAAAATATTTTGGCAAAATCTCCACAAATGAAAGTTAATTTATTAAATAGAGTTGAAAACATTTTGTTAAATGGAGAAATATCATGAGCAGTTTCTCCATTTGCTGCAATGTTTAAACGTAGTCTGCGCAGAGGCATCAGAAACCGTCTATATGTGGATAAGGATTACAGATTTAAATGAGCAGTCAGAGAAATATTCCCCTGTCTGCCGACATCTCACTTTTGTCTTAAAGACAGAAAGTTTAATGTGTTCCTCCCTTGTTATAATTACAGGTTGCATTAGACTCGAAGAAGCGTGTATTTACCTGGGGGTTTGGGGGTTATGGTAGACTTGGCCACGCTGACAATAAAGATGAAATGGTACCTCGACTGGTTAAATTTTTTGAAGGTCCAAACAAAATGGCCACAATGATTCAGGCTGGATCTGCCTTCACTTTTGCAGTTAATGAATATGGTATGGATTTATTCTTTAAGCTCACCTAAGCACAAAGTACTCGAATTGAGTAATTTTTTGTCACTGTCCTGTATCTGTTGGCATCTGTATAAAATAATTTCACTCATGTTTAAACGTTCCAGTCCGTTGCACAAAATGGGCACCAGAGCTTTGACCAAGTTGATTTTTAAATAACATTTCCTAAAACATAAGTCCAATTGCATAATAAATTCACATATGTTCCTTTAATGGCCATCAACCATAATGTATCAAACCATTTCATCTGGTGCACAAGATGGCTAAAAATAAAAACAGCTTTATATGACATGTTTCAAACCACAGGCTAAATTAAAAAAAGAATTACACGAATATGCCCAAAGTAGCTGTCTCCAGATTTGTTAAAACCCTTCTGAAAAGCTGCACAAGATAGCTGCTGGTGATCTGACAAAGTAGAACTATTTATATGCAGCAGACGACTTTTTGAAAACATAGTAACAAAAGAAGAAATTGCTCAAAACAAGCAATTTCTACTATTGTCACAATGTTTTCCATTTTTAGTCATAGGTTATCCATTCAATTACATATTTTCCTACTCGCTCACATTTGACAATCAATCTCAGGAGAGCCATACAAGGCCATCATGGTACTTTAAATACCCGACCATTGTAAATTTAATTTAGTTTTTTGCCGAGTCGTTCTAAAAGTTGTCTTCTGCAGATTTGTTTGTTGGAAAAAGTGTTTAACCCTTTCCCTCATACGACAATTCTGCAGCAGACGACTTTGAACGTATTTTGTCAAAATATAGAAAATCTCCATAATTGAATGGATAACCTATGACTAAAAGTGGAAAACATTGTGACACAAAAGGAGAAATTGCACGTTTTGTGCAATTTCTTCTTTTGTCACTATGTTTTCAAAAATCCGTCTGCTGCAGAGGCATCACTCAGACGATTCTTTCTATTACACATGACATAAGGGTTAAATATTCATATTAGGATTTGGGGATGTGACATACACTTTTTATCTGTTAAAGGACAACGCTCGGCTGAAAACAACCCGCTTTGATATGAAAGATATCGATCTCAACTAAATTTATTTTAGATGCATTTCATTAACAAACACCTTATAATCAAGAAATTGCAATTTTAAGACGACTAAAAGTGCTTTTCAGTTCCGGTAATGGGCGCGGCCATTGTTTGCTTATCAGTCGATCGCGAGACATTCTGATAAGAATCGTGACGTCATAACCCCTCATCGGTTCATTTATCACACAGTAAAGTATACACATAGCCGGTGGTCGAAATTAAAAATTAAACATCGTAACTATAAAAAGAATTTACAATAGTTTGTGAAATACTTTAACGTAAAATTACTTGCTCAAATAAGAGTTCTTGGTGCATATATTTGTTTCTGTAGTGTACTAAATCGACTAAATCATGACCCCTTCGTGAAGGATATTGTGGGTGGGGTAGTGTTACGAAAACCATACAGTTTTGTTACTGGAATTTGTACAAGCGAATGAACAATGCCTCAGTGCCAGGCAATTCACTGCACAAACAGACAGGGAAATGGCAAGAAAAGCTTCTTTCGGTTTCCGAAACCTGAAAAGGGAATTGAAGAGAGAAAATTGTGCAAAAAATGGATTGACAATTTGAAAAATGGAAAACTTCGGATTGAAACATTTCGTGACTATAAACATATGGTAGTGTGTGAAGATCATTTTACGGAAGACTGTTTTTCGGGGAGCTTCAGTAGTACAGTGTTTGCATCAACAATTAATATACTGAAAACATCATGCCTTTATTTGTTAATAAGGTGTTATAACCAATATTCAGTTAAAAAATACATGCATGCAAGTAATTATATAAATATATAAACATATCCACATTGTGACCACAAAAATTTGTAGGGATTTTTTCAAACCTGAACTCGTGTGATTGATCAAGTAATCAGGGACACTCTATTACATATAAATTATAATTGTATTGTTTTGTAATATACTGTGGTGAATCAACCAGTTCCAACTCCAGGTTCAGTTATTAATTCTTTCCAATGTTTGACAAAAGTAATTTGTACCTGGTATAATCATAAAGCTGTTAAAGGTTTTATATGCTAGCATATTACACCGTTATTTACAGACAGTGATCAATATAAAACTGGTCAAAAAGGGTAATTTCTAAACAGGACCAAACTAATACTTATTATATCATTTATTTACAACTAGTATGAGAAAGTAAAATTAAAAGGATTTATCTGAATTTATATAATTACAATACTTTTACTTAAACCCTGATCCCCTGTGTGCAACTTGTAACATAAATCATAATATATATATATAGAGAATTCAAGTGAAGTTTCTTCTTTTGTCACCATTGTTATTTGTATCTTGAAGTCTGCATCATCACAGAAAAGGTTAGCTCTACAGAACAATTAGCATAAATTAAAATATAATTCTTTATAATCTACAGCATATGACTTTGAAATTATAAAATCCAAAATACAGAAACTCTCAATAAAGGATATTTTTATCAATAAATATTATTCCATTATATGGACAGTTTCAGTTAAGAAACACTGTTTTACTGGAATAGAGAATCACTATTATTTATAAATCATTTGTTTTCTTCAAAATTAAAAAAATTGTCAAATCAAAATCATCATCATCAAGTAACTTACAAGCTGATAAGATTACATCAAAGTGTCATAAAACACACTAGTGTGCCTGTACATCACAGCCAGATGGTCACACAGCAGGGGACCAACCATAAAGTACTGTCAATCAATGATAGTATTCTTTTGTTATGCAAGGGTCAGTCCAAGCACACCACCCTCTGCACAGCATGGGTCATAAATTTTTGTATTTTTTTTTGTTATTAAAAGAAATGCCATTTATAAGCAAGAAAATTTATTAAAAATAAATCAGTTGATAATAACAATAAATGTTATATTTTACTTTCTCCTGATTTTCATTCTTTTTTAAAGTCATATAAATATTAAAATCATTCATGCATATCCCCATTTTAATTCAAGGAGACCACTTTGAAAACATCTAAGCAAATTTTGGGTAAACCTGTAATAACCTTTTTCCTCATACTACAATTCTGCAGCAGACGACTTTGAACAGATTGTGTAATATTTTGTAAAAAAATGGAAAATCTTTATAATTAAATGTATAACCTATGACTAAAAGTGGAAAATATTATGGCAAAAGGAGTAATTGCATGTTTTGTTCAATTTATTCTTTTGTCACTATGTTTTCATAAAGCCATCTGCTGCAGAGGCATCAGAAATTGTCTATATTAGGGAAAGGGTTGAAGGATATAATATATGTAAGAGTTGTAAACGTTTTGGCAAAAAGTGTCTGCTGCAGAAATTCTCAATAATTGCATGGAAAACCTATGACTAATAATAGATAACATGATTGCAAAAGGAGAAATTGCCATGTTAAAAGTTAATCATTCATTGATGTGTTCTTGTTTATTCCTTTTATTTAATTTCTCCTTTATAATTGCATTGACAGAAAAGTTTCGAAAATGTACGTTTCGTATATGACTAAAGATATTTTATTTAATTGTAGTATTGTCTTATCACATTGTGCGGTAAAACTTTATAAAACAGCATATATAAGAATTATTCTATACATTTTCCTTTTAGACGTTTTGACTCCCGTTTTTTCTTGTTTATCAATTCGACGTTTTGACTGTTTAAAAGATAAGATGGCGATCTGAAAATTTTCTAATCTGTGAAAAACGAATGAGGGGTTATGACGTCACAGTAAGCTATAAATAGACCAATATGGCGGCGCCCATAGCTGATCGACACGACGTGAAAACACAAACTTTAAAAGCATATATCTTGGTAGTTACAGCATATAAAACAAAATTAATTACATCAAAATGATGCATTACTGTAGGGCTATTAAGGGATATAGTTTAGACTCAGCCAAGCGTATTCCTTTAAGAATGAAGTTTTTTATACACAATTGCAATGGGTTTATGTTCTATGTGTTTAACCCTTTCACATATACAGACGCTTTTTAACTCGACTGCTACAGACGACATAATGATTCTCCTTTTTCAACAATGTTTTTAACTTTATACATTAATTGCTCTTTCATTTATAGAGATTTTTTCATAATTTTGGTGATATGTTTTCAAAGTTGTCTGCTGCAGATTTGTTGTAATGGAAGTTGGAAAGGTTTAAATCATAAATGACATTTTTTCAGGCGCTCTGTACCTATGGGGTCAAACCAAGAAAACAGGGGAGGCAGCTATGTATCCTAAACTAGTACAAGATCTTATGGGTTGGAGGGTTAGGAGTATTGGATGCGGGTAAGTCAGGGGCTTAGATAAGGGGGTTGAACAGGGGTTTTATCCTGCAATATATCTTTGTATAAAATACCTGTTAACAAAGTTTGTCAGGGGTATACTGGAATTACTGTGTTTGTCTTAAAGTATAACATGCTGATTCTGTTGATTGATTGATTGGGGTTCAACGCCGTTTTTAACAATTTCTCAGTCATATCACGGCAGCCAGTTCACCTCATGTTTCCTGGTTTTCTCACACCAGTACTCCACACAACAATCTTCCCAAGCAACTGGCTGCTTTTCCACATAGACTTAGCCCATTGATGGAAGACGAATGACGCATGTCGCAATGACGTGAAATGTCATGTCAAACGTCAGAAAGAAAGTTGGCCGAGCCGGGATTCGAACTCACAACCCCTGCATTGACAGCCCCCGTCGTTGCAGACCGAGCTACCGGGACTCGACTTGATTTTGTTGAACAAACTACTTTAAATTGAGGGAGTCTTGAATTATAGATGTAGAAGTTAACATTTTGGATCATATCTGCTCTGATGTGAATGCCTTATACAGGTACCCTCAGATTAACCTGTGCATCAGCCAATCAAATTGTCGCCTACGAAATAGTTAGTTATAAAAAAGGGGAGACAACTCATATAAATAAACGAGATAGATAATTAGAGATTATCGAGGGTCGGATTGTGTAGAACTGACTGGGTTGTATCATCTGATTTTATTGGACAAAATCCAAACCTGATCATGAATATTGAAGTGTATTTGGTTAATTGGAGACGACATGTTATGAAATGCTTTTAAATACAATATGCATACAGCAAAGTATTTTGGTCTGATTTTAATGAGATTGAGTTTTTTTCCGGACATTTTTCTAGTTAACTATCTTGTTACAGGAACGGGAGTATAGTGGTAGCTGCTGATGAAAGTGTTGTCAGCTGGGGAGCGAGTCCAACATATGGAGAACTGGTAAGTTGCTTCTCAGTCAACTATGTCAACATTTTTCAATATACAATAATACTAATTTTCTGCAGCGGGTGATTTTGAAAATATCTTGTCATAAATATGGAAATGAAGGAACAATTATTGAAAAATTGAAAACATGTGGCAATAGTCTTCTGCTGCATAGCTGTCAAACAGCATCTGTATGTGGGAAAGGGATTAACCTTTCCCTCATACGACAATTCTGCAGCAGACGGCTTTGAACATACTTTGTCAAAAAATAGAAAACCTCTATAATTGAATGGATAACCTATTACTAAAAGTGGAAAACATTGTGGCAAAAGGAGAAATTGCTTGTTTTGAGCAATTTCTTCTTTTGTGACAGTGTTTTCAAAAAGCCTTTGCTGCAGAGGCATCAGAAAGCGTCTATATGAGGGAAAGGGTTAAGAGACTTATAAACATCTGAAATTAACATCTTTGCCTCCTAATACCATATGAACCAGTGCATGGTCTGCACAGTCTGATATAGATCTATATTGTTAACATATTCCTTACACATGCTTGTTAGAACTTAGAAGATTCTGTCATTGTGTGTGGAATTGAACCTTCACTGTTCTGAAATGAGCCGTCCCGTGAGAAAACCAACATTGTGGACTCTGCGTAATGTATCGCCAGTTCAAATGCCAACTTGAACCTTTTCTCGTGCACTGGCTCATAAGGGAGAGAAATTCTAATAGAAGTAAAGAGTAGGTTTCTTCCCTTTATCTAGGCCCTATGTTGCGTGCTCAGTGCCTGATTAACTACTTCCCACATAGAATATATTTGTAGCAGACAAATTTGAAAACATCTGTACAAAAATATGAAAAGTCTTTGTAAGTGGATGTATAATTATTGAATAAAGTTGAAAACATTTTGAAATAGGAGAAATTGTTCATAGTGAGCAATTTCTCCTTTTGTCACATTGTTTTCAATAGTCGTTTTCTATAGAGGCTTTAGAAAGTGTCTGTACGTGGGAAAGGGTTAATTATATGTTTGATGATAGACATCGGGGAAAAATAACCTACTATTTTTCATTTACTTTCCAAAATTCAAATGACTGTTATTCCCACATAAACAAAATCTACAAAATGATTAACTTCTAGGCAAAATGATGTAAAATCTCTACAAATGAAAGTAGATATTGAAAACATTAAGGAAAATGGAGAAATTGTGTGTTTTTGCAGAGCCCTGATATATCAGTCGGTAACTTTGCTGTTTGTTAATCAAAGAGTTGTGAATTAGAATCACAACTCGACCAACTTTTCACCCATCATTTGACAAAAGTTGCTGTGAGAAAGTTAGAAAACACTTGATTAGGTGATGTATGACATAATTTTTTTTGAAAATGGTGTAAAACCACAATCAATCTAATCCTTTTCCCATAATGTTTTTGAAACCCTTCTGTCAGAATGGGGCTGCAAGTGGGAAAAGATTAATTTGTTTACACAGTTGCCCTTAAATTTCTTGTGCAAGAAAGCTGGGAATCCCAAAACTAGGTGGACTTGCTGCTGTGATATAACCCAAATACTGTTAACCCTTTCAAGAATGCATTTTAAATTGGACTTGTCAAGCTTTGTATTTAAACGTGAAATTGCTGATCATGTTATTATCCCCTCAGCTAACGAAGTTTGCGATGGGGATATAGTAACAGGACTGTTCGTTCGTCCTTGCATCCCTCCGTAATAACCTTGTGACCACTACACTGAACGTCCTTTCGACCGATCTTATTCAAACTTGATATACATTTAGGTTAAAGGTCAAGGTCAAAATTGGACTTTGAATACCGAGGGGTGCATCTGCTTTGCGGTGCCCTTGTTGTAATTTGATTTAGAAATCTTCTATTTTTAGGTAGCAACTGGTTTTACCCGTTTGATTGAGTCAAAATTTATTTATACTCTTAGGGACATAGTTTTGGGATATTAAGGTGTTGTTCTACAGTTTAATGATGATATGATTAGCTTATGCTTATGAAGCTTAACCCTTTCCCTCATACGACAATTCTGCAGCAGACGACTTTGAACGTATTTTGTCAAAAAATAGAAAATCTTCATAATTGAATGGATAACCTATGACAAAAAGTGGAAAACATTGTGCCAAAAGGAGAAATTGCTCGTTTTGAGCAATTTCTTCTTTTGTCACTATGTTTTCAAAAAGCCGTCTGCTGCAGAGGCGTCAAAAAGCGTCTATATGAGTGAAAGGGTTAATTGGTTTGGGCTTGACGTCGTTTTAAAAAAAACAATCATTCAAATCACGGCTGCCAGTTCACCTTCTCAAGTGTTAAGAGATCATCATTGTTATCCTCATAACTAATATTTTCAGGGCTATGGAGAGAACAAACCAAAGTCCTCAACTGTTCCCCAAGAGATGAAAACCTTGGAAGGTGTTTATGTTCATTCAGTTGCATTGGGACACGGACACACAATGATGATTGGACGCTGTGACACGGACGAGGAGAAGGAGAAGATTGAGAAACTGCCGTTGTTCACACCAGTATAATCCTC
The DNA here is from genome assembly GCA_031761405.1 of Serripes groenlandicus. Lineage (NCBI taxonomy): Eukaryota > Metazoa > Mollusca > Bivalvia > Cardiida > Cardiidae > Serripes > Serripes groenlandicus. The sequence continues at coordinate 53,957,489 of JASEVX010000011.1, read as the reverse complement.
AACTATCTTAATGTTTTGTCATATTAAATAAACATGCAACATTCTAAAAGGCAGTAGGTTTGCTCAAATTTGGCCTTAATCTCATCCCAGGACATTTTTACCTTTCTCACATATATATTCATTTAGACATGTCTGCAGCAGTGACATTTGAAAGCAGTGTGGTAAAAGAAGAAATTGCTAAAAATGTGCAACTTCTCCTGTTACCACATTTTTTTCAATAACTTTTATTTGTAGGTATTTTCCATATTTTGCCAACATGTTTTCAAAGTCATTTGCTGCTATTTTGTTGTATGGTTGAAAGGTTAATTTAGAAGTTATGCAACATTTGGTAATATGTGAGAGAGGTCTTAATTAGGAGGACTACACAGATCTTTTCCCACACTACCCAATCAAACCCTATGTTGTTGGTACTAAAATATTCCTCATCATATAATTTAGGAATAAACCAAAAAAAAAAGGATTTTAGAATGCAATATACACACCTTTTATAGAAGTCGAGCGTGGAAATTTCTCTGAAATGATTGTATTGGTACCTAAGATCAGAAAAATGTCCATTTTGAGCAATAATACTGCTTTAATGTCGTCTTGTCACGTTAATAACCATGCAACAAATATAGAATCATTCAAATAGTTTCAGTAAGGTTAAATAATGTTTTGCAACTAGCATTAACCAGCCTTTTCTCTCATAGATAAAATGTGGAGTTCTGAATTTGTAAAAAAATATGTAACAGGCATTTTGTATCTGACAATTAAAAGGCCTTGAGTGCTAAATGAGTTTAAATCTTCTGTGTATAAAGCAGTTGTTGTAAATGTGGAGATACTTTTTGTTTGCAGGTTTATTAAAATCGGGTGTAATTTTCGTACTTATTATTACTGTATCATACAAACTCATAATGGTCATTCACTTTACATTTTACATTATTGTCTCGTACATCATGAGCCTCGTGACATGAAAACTGGCCTTTAAAAAGATCTGAAATTAATATCAGTTGCGATCAAATCTTGTGTACTGGAAGTTGTAATAGGGAACCAATCTCTAGTTTTCCAGGAAGCTTGTATGACTTGATTGCTAACGGGGAAAGTCCTGTTCAGAGTGCTTGATAAAGGAAATGTTTTGAAGGTGGGTTTTCATGTGATGTGGGTCAATAGTATCTTTGTCATCCATGTCACATCATTTTCATTAAAAATAAATTAATTGTCATTATTTCATGATTTGTCATTCTGTCACTTTATAATAACATCACAAAAAGCTATTTTTTTCCCCAAGTTACCCTTTCCCAATTGTATATGCAATTGGCAAGTCAATGGCTTTTGAAAACAAAGGTAGCAAATGGGGGAAATTGCTAGTAATGAGAAATGTTTGCATTTGCCACAATGTTTTCCAACTTTTCAATAATTATACTCTCATTAATAGAGAAATTTCCATATATTCGTACTCGGCTGTTGCAGATTTGTTGTATGTACCATTCAATATCAAGATGTTATCTCACTTCTATCATACACTTTCCCTTTAATATAGTTGATGCCAATTCAGCTGATGGCATATAATATTATGAAACATATGTTGAGAAAATTAGAAATTTCTTAAACCTTTCTTAAATTCATCAAATCTGCAGCAGATGTCCTTGAAGATGTTTTGGCAAAAGTACGAACAACCTCTATAAATGAAAGAATAATAATTGAATAGATTTGAAAACATTATGGCAAAAGAAGAAATCGCTCATTATGAGCAATTTCTCCTTTTGCCTAAATGTTTTCAAATATTGTCTACTGCATATCAAACTTTGTCTGTTATTGGAAAGGGGTTAAATTGATCCTTGATTATGCAAAAGTGCTGCTACATTGTTTCTCATGAATTATCCTATTGTTTATCATGACTGAACAAATCATAAAATGTTTCAGTTTTTGTTTGGACCATTTTGTTTGTGTTTTTATGCTCCCACATGGAGGGTTGTTTAACCCCTTCCCACATATAGATACTTTCCGACGCCTCTGCAGCAGACGACTTTTTTGAAAACATTGTGACAAAAGAAGAAACTACTCAAAACGAGCAACTTCTCCTTTTGCTATAATATTTAAACTTTCATTTAAAGAGATTTTTGCCCAGGTGATTTCAAGGTCATGTGCTGCAAGATTTTTTGTATGCGGGAAAGGGTTAAAGTCTCTTTTGTCTGTCTGTCTGATGATTTTGATAATTTTTGTTACATGAATACAGCATCGCGAGGTAAGGGTGGAGTGCACTTGGGCAAGGCAAATTTCCTAGCCTAGTACTGGTTTGTTTATCCAGGAAATATGAAGAAGTGAATTGTGGCTGTGAAATGATATCGAAAACGGCGTAAAATCACATTAAAACGAAAAACAAAATAGCAGAAGATATGACTTAGTCCTACAGTCAGTATGGCTCCGAAAGAATGTTGTGTAAGTACTGGTGTAGGAAAGCCAGGAAAACATGGGTAGGTGCACTGACCGCCGTGATATGACCAAAGCTGTTGAAAGCGGCGTTAAACTCCAAACAAACAAACCTACAGTCAGTAACGACGAGGGCTATCATTCCAGGGGTCCTGGGTTCAAACCCTGGCTCGGCCATACAGCCTTTTAGACGATTGATAAGTCATGTTATCTAGGTTCATTCGTCTTCCTCCAATAGGCTCTATAGTATATGAGGGAGGGTAGCCAGTTTTGTGGGAAGAATATTGTTTGAAGGAGTGGTGTGAGAAAGCCTTGACATCATGTTGTGTGAACTGGTCGCCCTTGATAAAACTGAAATACCATTTGCACTTTTTGGGATAAGATTGCATGGATATGCAGACAAATCTGAAGGTACACGTTGTAAATAGGGTTGGTCAGTTTTCTTTCAACAATACTCTGAAACTGTTCCCTTTAGATGCTAGTTATGTATTCATTTGGTACCGTAAAACTGTGCTGTTGGGAAATAAAAGGAAAACAATATATAAGTGTGTACATCTGCGTCTTATGGACACTATTCAAATAAATATGATTTTACACATCAATGGTTTGTTTCTTTGGTGCATGTATATCGATGGCTTGGCGTGAAATGGTTGTAACTAAAAACCTAATTTGAAGACCCTGGTTTAGGGGCAATTTTGACCCCTTTGTAAACAATGCAAATTTAGGTCCAATTGCTCAGAACGAGCAATGGCAACTAAATTTTCATTGTTTATCAAGAAAAATGATTTTACGCTTATAAAGACATTATGGCGAGGTGATTAACCTTGGTAAAAAAAATACCCATTTAAATTACAACCGTTCCACGCCAAGCCCTCGATATGTTTTATGCACATTCACTGAATGGTAAGAATCTGACAGAAAGATTATGATCAGTCGACCCTTTTCCACATGCAAACTCCTTTTGAAGAATCTGAATCAGACATTGAGTTTTGAAAACATTGTTGCAAAGAGAAATTGCTCATTTGAGCAGTTTTGTTTTCTTGCAATAGTGAATTCAACTGTTCGAGTATTATGCTTTTTAATACTGCCTGCTGCTGGTTTGTTGTATGTTGGAAAGGGTTAAAAGATCACTTTTCAACGTTTCTTTGAGTGAACCATTGATACTATTATTGACTGTATTTACTTTATTGGTTTCTGTTGTTTTCTTGTTACATGTTCAAATTTCAAAAAAATCACAAAAGATTGTTTGTAATTACAGTAAGTGTCTCAACCATATCAATGTGTTTTAGCTCCCATGAGCACAGTGCTCAAATTGAGCTATTGCGATCACCTGTGTCTCGTGCCAATTTTAACCAAACTTGACTAGAATGTTATTTTGGTGGTCCACCTTAAAATTATACAAAGACTAAAATACTATCTAGAACTGGTTGCTGTGGCTTCAGATGACAAATTCTTTAATTTCCTCTGAAAATGCTACTCTGACAATGTTATAGAAACTTCCATTGATGACAACAATTGTTCAAACCGTATTGATTGGTTGGTTGAACAATATGGTTGCTAGGTAGCTTCAAAAAGGGGTAAAAGGACAAAACCGTAAATTTTACTGTTTAGAAAGTGTATGTCTTATTTCAAGATATTTCTTGCAGAAATGTTCAAATATGTGATTTTTTATTGAAGAACGTTACTGTCAAGCAGCATAAGAAAGGGGGCAATATTACACACTTTTTAGTATTTCTTCTCCTCTGAATCTGTTCGTCTAATTTCAAGATCATTTAAAAGAAGTGTTCCTCCTATTCTCCAAAACTGCTAGTCTTATACGCGGCCAAAGATTGATTGTTTGGTGTTTAAAACCTCTTTCAACAATTTTTAGGTTGTCTGTTTTTTCTGGGTATTGTAATACCCTTGGCATCGTCGTCACAAAACTTTAATCTTAACTCAAAACCATTCAGCATTTTTGATACACACCTTTCTAGGAACAATAGGCATGTCTATACTAAGTCGCATAACTTAAATAATTGTTCAGTAATGCCCCTTTTTCAAGTGTTGGTGTTTGCTTGCGATGTTAAATTCTTTGGTATGACCCAGCCGGGGGGACTCAAGTCCAATAAGCAATACATGTTATCATGTCTATCTTGTTTCTTATTTTTATTTTACAACCCCCCTCCCCCAAAAGCACACTCAAAGAACTCAAGGTCAGCAATTCAGTCTCTTGTCCTTGTTGTTTCACAATCCCCCCCTAAGAATGCATTCAAAGAACTCGAGTCAGGTGAGCAATACGGAACCACATGTCCCTTTTATTTCTTTTTGTTACAGTCAAATGTTAGTTATTGGTTTTTTTCACAACCCCCCACCTCCAAAAACATTCTGTATTAATTAACCCTTTCCCTCATATTGACGCCTCTGCAACAGACAGCTTTTTGAAAACATAGTGGCAAAAGAAGAAATTGCTCAAAACGTGCAATTTCTCCTTTTGCATCAATGTTTTTCACTTTTAGTCATAGGTTATCCATTGAATTATAGAGATTTTCTATTTTTTGACAATTTATATTCAAAGTCGTCTGCTGCAGAATTGTCGTATGAGGGAAAGGGTTAAGTGAGAGCATGCAAAGAAAGCCAGATGTATTTAGTTATTGAAAGGGTCATAGGTATTGTACTGGATACACTTTGTTCTTGAAATCCATATTTTCAGCTTTAGGTGTGATGAATTGAAATGCATGGGTACTCGTATAAAACTGATGTTCAATTTCGTTTATATTTAATTTAATTTAAAATGAACAAAATCGCAAACAAAGCCAGTAAGCAAATAAAAGAACGTACTCGTATTTATTTAAGTTTGAATTCATTTGACAAATACATTTTAAGAACTAATATTGGCTAAACTACCTCATTTTTGCTTTTTGTTGCTTTTGTAATAACTGGAAACTTTGACTGCTGGAATTGATTTGTTAAACCCTTTCCCTCATATAAACGCTTTCGGATGCATCTGCAGCAGACGGCTTTTTGAAAACATAGTGACAAAAGAAGAAATCTCTCGTTTGGCCACGATGTTTTCCACTTTTAGTCATAGGTTATCCATTAAATTATGGAGATTTTCTATGTTTTGACAAAAAACGTTCCAAGTTGTCTGCTGCAGAATTGTCGTATGAGGGAAAGGGTTAACCCTGTGTCACCAGCATAGTGCACAGTGTATCCTCGCCATCGGCCCAGCCTCTATAATGTCATATAGACTTTTTTTTTTTTTAAATTCAGCTTTTAAAAGGGTTTAACATTTTTTACCTGATACAAATGACATAATATTCCATTTGAAAATAATGTGGAGGAATAGTATTAAGTCCTGCAATTTCTCTTTTTCTGACATCTTGATCTCAATAATGCTCAAATATTTGAAAGATGTTACTATTTTTATCTACAGAATGTTTTCAAAGCAGGCGAATCTAAATTATCTAATCAGGGAAATGTTTAATTAATTAACTTCGATTTTCAATTATTGTCAAAACCACAAGAAATTAGGAATTTGATACATTGACCAAAATTATTCTTAACACATACAAGAAATTATGAGCAATTTCTTCTTTTGTCACAATGTTTTCAAAAGTTGTCTGCTACAGATGCATCATAATCAAAATGTGTCTTATCTGATAATCAGTAACATGTATATAATTGCAATTCTCCACCTTTTTAATTCATTATCTACATACTGATGAAAATCGGCCTTGGAGTAAACACCCTTTTAAAACATAGTGAGAAAAGAAGAAATTGCTCATTGCAGGCTGTTCTGCCTTATATAGCTTTAGTGAAAACTTTAAAAATCTTATTATCTGAAAGTGTCTGGCTGATTTTCAATTTTTATTTTTGTAGAAATGTTCCTTGGGTAACCCTCGTTGAGCTTCATTCCAGCCATGTTTATTGGTAAAAAAAACATGGCCGCCACGAGTAAGGGCCGTCTTGCCTTATATGGCTCAAGTAAACAAAATCATGGCCCTCTTGTTTCAAATATTAGACTCATGTATAATTATGTCTCCCCCTGTATACAGGGGATATATTGTTTTTGTCCTGGGCGTCTGTCTGTCTGTCTGTCCGTCTGTCCGAAATCGTGTCCGCTCCATATCTCCAAGACGGCTTGAAGGATTTTCATGAAACTTGGCTCACATGTTCACCTCATCAAGGCGACGTGCAGAACCCGCGTCTCGACAATATAGGGTCAAGGTCAAGGTCACGCTTGAAGGTCAAAGGTTTGAGGCTTTATTTCGTGTCCGCTCCATATCTCCCAGACGGCTTGAAGGATTTTCATGAAACTTGGGTCACATGTTCACCTCATCAAGGCGACGTGCAGAACCCGCGTCTCGACAATATAGGGTCAAGGTCACACTTGAAGGTCAAAGGTTTGAGGCTTTATTTCGTGTCTGCTCCATATCTCCCAGACGGCTTGAAGGATTTTCATGAAACTTGGGTCACATGTTTACCTCATCAAGGCGACGTGCAGAACCCGCGTCTCGACAATATAGGGTCAATGTCAAGGTCACGCTTGAAGGTCAAAGGTTTGAGGCTTTATTTCGTGTCCGCTCCATATCTGTCCCAAATTTATAGCTTGGAATGTTTTGAGAGATTTTGACAGATATTTGAGGGGAGACATCTGTTTTTTGCAAAAACAATTCTAGTTATATAATTATTCCTGTATTTCTGTATTTGACTATTCCATATTGAAATAATTTGTAAAGGGAATGTTTATGGCCACTATGTGAAGTTGTGGGCCACAGGCATGGTTTTAGAATCCACGCATCAGTTCCAGAGTTATGTCCCTTGACAAACAACATTCAAACAGGGTATTTAAGGAGGATGGGCATCAGTGTCTTCTGGACACATTTTTTTTTATCTTCTTCGTGTTGTGTTCATGTCAATATATTACATTTTGCGTTCAACTATGTACATAAGTAACTAAAATGTTCCATACCATCATTTTGATCTAATAAAATATGACCTAAGAACATACATGTGATCATTTTTGGTGACCTTTCCGGGGACAGCCGACGTAATGACCCCAGATATTGAGGTTCCAATTGAAATGGGGAACGTCTGTGGTGCATTCTAGGCCATATCTTGGGGTTATTTTAGACGTATTTAACGTCGGAAAAATACGTTTTTGACACACAGTATTTACCGGACGATCAAGAAATGTGTTTTCCAGTGGTGTAGATGACGTTTTTCGTTTGGAGATTCACATTATTTTGATACAGACGTGCATGACACGTCACAGGAAAGATCGCGATTGTTGCGGGCTTCTTCGCACAGGGTGTTTGCTATACGGATGAGTTGTAAGCTCACCTGAGCACGAAGTGCTCAAAGTGAGCTTTGGTGCTCACTAGTCGTCGTCGTCGTCGTCTGTCTGTTTACATTTTCCTACGAACATCTTCTCCTAAAACAATTGACCACTTTCAAAATGATTTCTCAGGAATGTTCCTTAGGTGGTCCTGTTTCAAATAATTCAATAATCAATTCAATGCAGACCATTGGTTGCATCGGCATTACAAAATTATTTTGCACAAATGCTCCTTCGGTTACCCTCTACTAAGATTGTTCAAATGATTCCGATCAGTTGGAAAAACATCGCCGCAAGGGGGTGGAGCTTGTTTTCCTTATATGTGTTTAGTGAAAACTTAAACAAAAGTATAGGCCTGAATTGGGTGTCATTTCAAGATTATTAAAATTAATCCGATCCGTAGAAAACATGGCCAACGGGTGGCGGAGCTTGTTTTAGTTATATGTATCATATGCATATCAAATGGACCAACCAACCGACCACAGTGCCACTCAAATATACCCGCTTCAAACTTCGTTTGTCGGGGGTATAAAAATAACCAAGTGAATATCAAACAATCGGGTTACCGACATAAAAAACCGGTTAATCGTATAATCTTCTAACCGGTTAACCGGATAAATTCATAGATTACCAATATTCACTTGGTTAATTTTATAATTTTATGGATAAAATGACTAAAAGTGGAAAACATTGTGGCAAAAGGAGAAATTGCTTGTTTTGAGCAATTCCTTCTTTTGTCACTATGTTTTTAAAAAGCCGTCTGCTGCTAAAAGCGTCTATATGATAGAAAGGGTTAATACGGTTTTTGCAAGTAATGCAGATCAGTTGAGCCAGCTCGTAACAAGCTGTCTCACATGATATCGGCATTGTTTGCATTTAGTTATCAAACTATTCAAAAACTCTTTTAAAATGAAAAATGGATTCTTCCGATTTTGAACTTGGTAAAGCCTACTTTAGGCAATTCGACGCTGAAAGAGTTTATACAATCTGTATACAGTGCATTCCAAATGTTGTCTCTCGAATCGTTATTGATTGTTGTACTCTTTGCTATACTTCTGTTGTCTAGGAAGTCGTGCAGAGTACTGATGCAAAAATAAATCCAGGACACACGTGGATCTGTGGGAAATATTCGCCGTGGTATAAATGTAATTGTGTTGAAAGCGACATAAATCTTCATTCAATTAACCAATTGTTATTCTATTACATTTTCTATATGGAGCGACATATACGGTTCTTTTTGGAGATATTCGATTTCAGTACATATATATGCCCAAAATCCCCCATAAATTGATTAAAATGTTTACCAGGAAGGTTTTTAGATGTCGATTCTTTCCCCGTGAATCATTTGTCCTATACCAAATCATGTCAAATGTTGCCCTAAAGATGCCATTTATCAAGTGTTGGGGAAGTGTCAGGTACTGTACCAAAATAAGGTAAACAAAGACATTTTAGGAAAAGGCGGGGTCACGTGCTAACATTAAATAACTGTGACCTTGATCTTTAACCCCGCACCCATGTGAAGGAGTTGTCTACAGTTACATTTCCTTGTGTGTTTCACATTGACAATGTAGCCAGCCGTTAATCTAGAGGTTGTGAGCTCAAACCCCAGATCGACCAACATTCTCTCCGACGTTTAACCAAAGTATTCCACCATTGGGTTTACTGTATATATGGAAATGTAACCGGTGGCTTTGAAAGACTTGTTTGGAGTTGTGGAGTGAGAAATAAATGGGTAACTGGCCGCCGTGATAAGACTGAAAACAATTGCTGTTGAAATTAAATGGCGATAAAACCCAAACAATCAATTGTTTCACCTTGATATATGTAAGAAAGCGAATGTACTGTCATTTATGATGACCCTTCCATGAGTCACGAGGCTATTGATCGACTGAATGAGTGATTGATTTTATGTCGATTTCAACATTATTGACATCGTTAATATGGTAAATGTCCTGTATCCCCTGTTGGTTTATCAAAATATTAGAAGTAAGAAGAAGTATCATAGCAATATTAATTGATCTCTAAGAAAGGGAGCCGACACTGCTAAAAATTATTTGGTGTGACCCGACCGGGGATCGAATCCAGATTTCACCACCCGAGGTGGACGTTCTAACGACTAAATCACCAAGTAGACTGGATCCGCGTTTAACATTATTTACAATTTAATTAAACGACATTCTTATATAAGGGGAGGTAACCAATCTAAATGCCGAGGAGGATATATTAATTCAGAAGTTTATGAGTCGATTTCGGGTCTCACTGGCACCACGCTTCGATATCTTTTACAGGCATATTGGTCATTCGGAACACCTCGACAGACTACATGTTTGATGACAGGTGCCGAATGGTATATTGGTATACTATTAGTTCTGATACACGTCCAGTTTTTTGCCAGAAGGTGCAAATGACAAACCTGCGTTCGATGAAGACTGAGTGTTCACTTTTCGAAGATGCATTAAGGCCCAAAATTGCGAGACGCAACTCAAACTGTTGTTAGATTTTGTTGGAGAGACTCCATGATACTTGGACAACTAGATGGCAAACGGGGAAGATCCGGATCAGAGGCACAGGTTGACAGGGCACGTTGATAGAGCTATTCGGAAGTTGATACAGCTATTCACTGGTTGATGGATCTATTCGCAGGTTGAAAGAGCTATTCGCAGGTTGAAATAGCTATTCGCAGGTTGATAGGGCTATTCACAGGTTGAAAGAGCTATTCGCAAGTTGATAGAGATATTCGCAGGTTGATAGGGCTATTCGCAGGTTGACAGAGCTATTCGCAGGTTGATATGGTTATTCGCATGTTGACAGCGCTATTCGCAGGTTGATAGGGCTATTCACAGGTTGATAGGGTTATTTGCAGGTTGATATAGTTATTCGCAGGTTGATATAGCTATTCGCAGGTTGATAGGGCTATTCGCAGGTTGATAGAGCTATTCGCAGGTTGATATGGCTATTCGCATGTTGATATGGCTATTCTCAGGCTGATCTGGATATTCGCAGGTTGATAGGGTTATTTCACAGGTTGATATGGCTATTTGCAGCTTGATAGGGTTATTCGCAGGTTGAAATACCTATTCGCAGGTTGATATGGCTATTCGCAGGTTGATAGTGCTATTCACAGGTTGATAGAGCTATTCGCAAGTTGATAGGGCTATTCGCAGGTCGATAGGGATATTCGCAGGTTGATAGGGCTATTCGCAGGTTGAAACGTTCAGTTGGTGGAATATCGTAACGTATTGGAAATTGAATGCATGGGTTTGATATCTATCTATTTTGGATGTTAACGGCACTCCGGTGTGACATCATTTAAATAGACATAGACATTGACATCTTTATTTCTAGTATCTAGGCCACCGGCCCATACTACAATATACAACTACTTTGACACCTTTGCAGCATCTGAATATATGGTTTCCTACTTTTAATTGCTTAATTTGTCTTCAACTGTACATGAAAATAAAGCAGACGTAGATATTGTTTCCTACTTTCATGTTCCTTCTTTGTCTTGAAAATAGTTTAAGCAGACGATGATTAAATATACATTGACATAAACATACACTTAATCCTTTCCCTCATATAGACGCTTTCTGACGCCTCTGCAGCAAACGGCTTTGTGAAAACATAGTGACAAAAGAAGAAACTGCACAAAACGTGCAATTTTTCCTTTTGACACAATGTTTTCCACTTTTAGTCAAAGGTTATCCATTCAATTATAGATTTTCCATGTTTTGACAAAATACGTTTGCTGCAGAATTGTCGTATGAGGGAAAGGGTTAAGGGTTTCTTTTCTTTTTTAATAGTGTGTGTAGTCAGGTATGTATAACATGTATGGGGTGGTGATGATTCTAGTGAGACTTGGTACACGGATGACCAGGCTCGCCTAAGTCTTCACTGTACGACGATGCATTAAACCCCCACATCACTCAACTCGTCTTATATACTATTATCTATGACAACCAATGTGGAAAAAGACTAACTGTTCATTATATAAATATATATATATACTAACAATTTAAACTGTGCTAGAGACCACCTTTGTTTTTAGCAATTCCCTGTCTATAGTAACCACTTTTTTAATTTCCCAATTACCCATTTTCTGTATAAATGACCCGCAATTAAAGACAACCTGTGAACAAAGACCAGATTGGGTTGGACTGTATATCAATAATATCATTCCGATTCCGATAGCCTAGTGGATAAAGCATCCGCTTCGGTAGTGGGGGGTTAAAGGTAGGAATCGCATGACGGGTTAGAACACCGCCAGCTTGTTAAATAATGGAATTTGATGCCTGCCTTGTGCGTGGCATCTTCGAAAGCCAATGGTGATTTGTCCATTACATTACCGTATGAGAGTGCCAATGTCTGGATTCGGGAACAAAACGTGCTCAGGGACCAGTAATTTAATCAAGTTTACGACATTTTGGAACATGTGGGATGTGTCGTAAAATTAAGATGAATATAAATATGTCAATGTCGCAAATGTCCCGTTTCCCTAAAACAATGCTTTATCTGGAGGTATACTAGTATATTGAATAGGTGGATTGTAATATCAGTATTGACTTGTTCACTGACTGTACCGTAGTGGATGACGACAGTGGATCGGTATGTGATTCCCCGCAATAGTTCCGATATAGTTTTACACATAATCTACTGATCAAACAAAAATAGCAACCACCGACTCTTTGAGAAGAATGATTTCTTTTTTCATAGGCTATTTAAGACACTATCCCCCGTATCCCCTCCGCAGTTTCCATCGCTTTGATCGTTGAATGAATTCACGAGAAAATACATTTGTTATTAGATTTATTGAGACATGCGCTTGATTTTAAAATTAACCAAGAAAACGAGTTGACAAAAGTCTACTGTATGTTTTGAAATCTCTGTTGATTTTTTTACTTCAAATTCGTGATCTTCTGACGCGTGGATGACATTTAAGAATACATGGGGGAAGGGTAAACTATCCCGTAATCAGTATATTACAGCGCCTCCTGTCGAGTCACGTGGCGTTAGATGTGATTTCTACGAGATAAACCGAGATTTTGAGGATAACTCAAATTAGTTCCTATTTTTAGCGCCATTCCAAATTGCGTCGAAGATTTAATAATAAGAAGACAAATCGGATATGAATTAAAATGTTTTGTAAAATACCGCGAACTGAATCTTGTCTGTGTTATATTAGCCTATACATATAAAAAAACAAAAAAACGTTTGAGAACATAACTAGCTAACAAAACTAGCGAATTTCAGAGGACGAGACGCAGAAATGTCATCAATAACGACACATTACACAAGTTGCATAAGGGCTCACTTATCGGGATGGGAAACCCTTACATCTATTTAGGAGCGCATGGATATAACCCTTTCCCACTTGCAGACGCATCTCCCGACGGCTTATGAAACAATTAATATAGAAAAATAGAAAATCGCTCATGACGAGCATTTTTTCCTTCAGCAACAAATATTTAAACTCTGTTCAATAATTGCATTTCTATTTTTAGGGTATGCAGAGGCTTTCAATGTCGTCCGCTGCAAATTTGTTATATATGGGAAAGGGTTAAAACGGCGAAACTATTATCGTTACTTTATATCATTATAATCATTATTAAATATTGATCGACACGTGATCTTTAACTTGACTTGACAGACAGAAGACATCCTCTCTAATATACCACTAACAAAATAACCCATGCTAACTAACCACTTTCCTGATACAGGCCATACCAGGGGTTTATACACATTGTCACACATCGAGTGTCCGGCACTCGATGCTAGTGAAAAGCTGTAATTTAATTGGTTGATAAGGCTAGCACTTGTTCGGATCCTCGGTGTTACGACAACCTGACAATCTGCTGCAGACGACGTTTAAAATCAACAATGGAACGTGTCGAATATTTTTTTTTATAAATAATCCTTTTCAGATGAGTTCGTGTTTTTTCTCCAAAAAGGTGTACCATGACAGGTAAATGAGGTAATGAAATGATTTTTTCATCGATGATTTAAAAGGTTTTCCAAAGATGATCCCTTTGGCTGCTGGAACCTGTCTGACCAGACATTTTACTGTTGGCAGTTCCATTTTAATTATTCACCATAGAAAGGTTAAATCACTATTAAAATATGTTACCCTTGAATCTTTTGTCGGTTTAGGTGACACGTGTCCCGTCCACAGAACATTTATTCCGTGTGATTAAAGAATACAATGCCAGGCATGTTGCCTTCTCTAAGGGCTCTACCTTGATGCTCGCAAGCAAGGATCGAACACGGAACACCACGTCTCGCATACCCCAAGCTAACCACTCGGCCACTGCGAGTTCCCCTTTGTATAAGATAAATGGATAAAGTAAATCTAAGTTAATCCTTTCCCAAATACAGACGCTTTCTGACTCCTCTGCAGCAGACAACTTTTGGAAACAATGTTACAACATGAGAAGTTGCTCATAATGAACAATTTCACCTTTTGCCGGAATGTTTTCAACTTTATCTAAAAGCTATACTTCCATTAATGCAGAATGTATATATTTTAGCCCATATTTGTGCAAAGTCGTCTGCTGTAAATTTGTTGTATGTGTAAAGGGTTTACGACATCATCACCACCTTGAAATTGAATTGACCTAACTCAGATTTTTACTTGTCACTTTTGTAAATGTCAACGAGCATTGTCCCTGCCAAATACTTCCAAATGGAATATTTCACAGTAATTAGTACTGCAAATTAGCGAATAATAGCCAGTTATATAGAATCACTTATGAATAGATAATTAAATCTAAGAGTGACTCGTTTTGATTTTTAAACATTAATTTCACAAGCCTTACAGGGAAATGTTAATTTCGATATAAAAACAGAACATTTGAATATTGTCGCCAGATTTGTAGTCCTAACTCCTTCGGCGATATATTCACGCTTTTAGTGTGATCCGAATTTAGGACGCATTTAAAGAGAGGAAAGTATATATAGAACTGTCGCTTTTAACTCTTTCAGCGCCAAAGGCAATACTGAGGTTTTTGCAAACAATACTGATTCAGGTGATTTAGCTCGTAACGAGCTGTCTCACCTGAAATCAGCATTGTTTGCCTTTTAGTTATCAAAGTCGTCCAAACGTTTATTACATGATAAATGGAGACACCGGATTTTGAACATGATAGAGTCTACTTTAAACAATTCGGCGCTGAAAGAGTTAAATTTATAAGACTTCAAAAAATACGTAGAATTGATGTCATATATATGTGTGCGATGTTCAAGTTCGATCCACATTCGTTCACCACATCTGATGTTCTAATACGCATCGCTTCTTTACTGATTCTTCAACAACACACAACTTTGAAAACATAAAAGCAAAAGTATTGAAAATCTATATAAAGGAAACTATAATGATTGAAAAGAGTTGAAATCATTATGGCGAAAAGAGAAATTGCTCATTAGGATTTAAGTGCTATGCATTATTGCAGTTTGGATTTCCGGCGACAGTGATGCCTTGCATCCACTTTCTCTTGTTATTCTCTTTTATTCCCATTCAAATTAAACAGTCACTTTTTATACGTTTAAATCTATCGATTCCTAATACTTTTCTTGAGATATGTACAGTTTTATAGTGTATTAATTGTCATTTCAGAATACAAACACATACATATTCGAAGGAACATATGTGTGTCGCCTGCCAAAAAGTCACCAACAGCGGCGTACAAGTGTTTCCTACGTGTCGCCTTTCCAAGAAATGCGACTCAAAAAATCAAGTCTATTTACTTTGAATAGAGAGGTTATGTACATGGGGGTAAATACCAAAGTTTCTTCACAGACTTTTTCAAGGAGGTAATTCGCAGGTGAGTCAAGTCACAGGAAAACAGAACTTGGGCATGTGGCAACCAATACAGATCCAGATCAACCTGCACCTCCGTGTTATCTGATCAATGATCTTTCCTGGTCATCATCGGTAGCGACGCGGGCTGTCAATCCAGGGGATGCGAGTTCGAATCCCAGCTCGGCCAACATTCTTTCCGACAAGCGCCATTAGTCTATGTGGAAAAGCAGCCAGTGGCTTGGAAAGTATGCTGTGTGGAGTACTGGTGTGAGAAAGCTAGGAAACACATGAGAAGGTGAACTGGCAGCCGTGATTTGAATGATTTTTTTTTGAAAACGACGTTAAGCCCAAACCAATTAACCCTTTCCCTCATATAGACGCTTTCTGACGCCTCTGCAGCAGACGGCTTTTTGAAAACATAGTGACAAAAGAAGAAATTGCACAAAACGTGCAATTTTTCCTTTTGCCACAATGTTTTCCACTTTTTGTCATAGGTTATCCATTCAGTTATGGAGATTTTCTATGTTTAAAGTCGTCTGCTGCAGAATTGTCGTATGAGGGAAAGGGTTAATCTAGTTTTAAGCACTATGTCAGTTATATCACGGCGACAGTTTACTTATTCATGAGTTCTGGGTAACCAAACCAGTGCTAGGCTAGGGAATTCCCCTTGTCCAAGCGCACTTCTACATGACGGCCGCGACTTTGGATCGAAACCGGAAAGCCCTGTTCCAAATACCCGGCGATAAGCACTCGGCCACGGCGGATTGCTCGACCAACTAGTTAAAACATTCATACAGTCTATAGATAACGTAAACGCTTTCCCACATAGAACAAATTCTGCAGCAGATGACTTATTGAATTATTTTATGCAAAATTCTGGAAAATCTATCAAGGGAATATTTATTAATTTAAATGAGTTGAAAACATGGTGACAAATGGAGACAAATGGAGAAATTGCGCATTGTGAGCAATTTGTCCTGTAGCCACAATGTTTTCAAAAGTCGTCTGCTGCAAATGCGTTAGGAGGCGTCTGTTCGTGGAAAATAGTAAATATTTACTGAAAGCTTTCCGAATGACGATTTTCGTGTGGACTAGCCCGAATGATGTTTAATAGGCATACCAATCAATGTAATTGTGGAGAATGTAATTTGTTGTTCTAAATTTAGGTTGATGGATGAATTAACCCTATCCAACTAACAGGACCTTTCAGGCACATTTGCAGCAGACAACTTTTGAAAACGTTGAGGCAAAAGTAGGAATTGCTCATAATGAGTTATTTCGCCTTTGCCGCAATGTTTTCAACACTACAGAAAAATCAACGTTTTATTTATAGAAATATTTCTCACTTTTGCCTCGATATTTTCAAAGTCGTCTGCTGTATATTCATTGTGAGTGGGAAAGGGTTAACTCTTTCAGCACCGAATTGTTCAAAGTAGACTCTTCCATGTACACAATCGGGTGTGTCGATTTCTCAATTTATGAAAGTTTTGGACTATTTTGGTAACTAAAAGGCAAACGATGCTGATTTCAGGTGAGACAGCTCGTTACGAGCTGACTCACATGAATCTGCATTGTTTGCATAAACCTCAATATTGCCTTTGGCGCTGAAAGGGTTAAACGATAAGTAAATACTAAGTGAGTGCGAGATCGTTATCAGTTGCCAAATATAGCACAAGTATCGATAAAGATAGAGTAATCCATGATCATTACTGTAAAAATATCCCGATACCATCTGTTTTCAAAGTTACATCTTCATACCAACGGAAGTCAAGGTCAATCAAACGATTAGAGAATTAGTGAATGACTCATCAGAAAGTACGAATCATTTCATCATCAAGAATTCAGACAAAACAGTTAAGTGTGTATCCTTAACCCGTTACCGCATACAGGCGTAATTTCACGCACCTGCAGCCGACTTGAAAACATTTGGGTAAAAGGAAGAAATTGCTTATAATGCGCAATTTCTCCTTTCGCCAAAATTATTTTCAATGATTAGTCTTTCATTTATAGAGATTTTGCAGTTATGACTAGATGTTTTCAAATTTGTCTGCTTAATATTGATTGTAAGGGAGAAAAGAATTAAGGCCAACGAACGTTTAAATTTGTATTATGCTTTCAACAATATTTCAGTTATAGTTTATGTGGTATAATTATAACTAGTACTGTAAGTACTTTTCGCCTACTGTCATAAACCACCTCGTTGGTGTAGTTGTAGAGCGTCCGCTTCGAGTGCGGGAGGTCGTAAGTTAGATCCTTGGCTTGGTCATACTAAAGACTTTAAACTGGTAGCAATGACTGCCCTTCTTTGATCTCAGGGTTGCAGGGTTAGCATTACGACTAGCTGGCTGGTGTAAGGATAAATGGACCTATAAATAGTAGTGGTAACTTACCCAGGAAACGCCGTGCTATAACTGAACAATTGTTGAATGCGGCCTAAAACACCAAACATTCATTCTCACTGTCATGAGTGTATCTCCGCAGCCATTCAAAGACCCAAAGCGGGAACTGGTTAATATGGTATTACCACTTTCCCACATACAACAATTCTTCGACTGACGGATTTAAAGACACATGGACAAGAATATTGAAAATATATCTTTAAACGGTGTATACGTATTTAAAAGAATTGCGAAAATATATTGTGGGCAATGTTTCATTTTGCCATCATTATTTAAAAAATCGTCTGATGCAGATGTGTCGAAATACGTCTGCCAATTGGAAAGGGTAAATATGGTTTTGAAAATATTAAAGCGTTTATACACAGACGATGATACTATATCGTCTGTTTTCTCTGCCTGTGTAGTCTATACAATTTTTGGCTAGTCAGATGGCTTTTTATTTAACCAAATATAGAGAGAAAGTATCACACCTTTTATAGGTTCATTTTCGGGATAGGGGCTTTTCGCCTCTATCCCACTGGTAGCCTGCTTTCGAAAAGTCGACTTACGGCTACAACCATGCATTACTATTTGAATTCCTCAGCGAAAATCGAGTTTTTATTAGTTATAACCAGCTTTAACACTGATTTCATTGGTTCGACCGAATCACGAACAACACTCCGCTTGCATTAATTAATGAGACAAAATAGTTCCAATGAGTGAAACACACTCTGA
Organism: Serripes groenlandicus; assembly: GCA_031761405.1. NCBI lineage: Eukaryota > Metazoa > Mollusca > Bivalvia > Cardiida > Cardiidae > Serripes > Serripes groenlandicus. The sequence goes on along the minus strand of JASEVX010000011.1, from coordinate 53,938,855 downwards.
CCTATGATTGACCTCAATGTCAGTGTTGTAAGTTAATTTCAACATGAAATATAGTCCTAGATTTCAAAATACTAGAAATGTAGTCGAAATAGGTTTTTGTCAATTAACCTGGTATTGGCCCTTTTCGGAGATTTAATTAAACTGCAAATACATTACAAATACGATAACATGTTAACCCTTTCCTAAACACAAACGTGATTTGACACATATAACCAGTCTTCTGTAGTCAATACTGTACGTGTTTTCTCTGTCTGTGCCGAGCCCCGGTAGCTCAGTTGGTAGCGAGGCGGGGTGTCAATCCAGGGGTTGAGAGTTCGAACCCCAGCTTGGCCAACATTCTTTCAGACGTTTGACAAAAGTCACTGTTACAAGCATCATTCGTCTTTCACCATTGGGATAACAGTTTATGTGGAAAAGCAGCCAGTTGCTTGGAAAGTATGTTGTGTGGAGTACTGGTGTGAGAAAACCAGAAAACATATGAATAGGTGAACTGGCCGCCGTGATATGACTGAAGCATTGTTGAAAACGGCGTCAAACCCAAGTCAATCAATCAATCTCTGTCTCTGGAACGCTTTGAGGCATTATCCGGCGTCCGACCGGCTGCCTGTCTGAATGTGTATACGTCCGTCCGTCATGGTTTGCATTTATTGGTCAAAACGTTGTTTCTGTTTGGCATATTAATTTCGAAGTGGTCACACTTATAATTTGTGATCAGGAGAACGGCAAAATACTATGTACATAACTCTGGTCTGCTTATTTTAGTAATCTCCATGTTTCCTTATTTAGTTCAGCCATTTTCTCAATTAACTTCAATTGTACCCATTTAAAACTTGGTTTGTAGGTAACTTATAACCAACAGATGTGCAGTGCACAATTTCCAAAACGTTAGCATGCTGTGTTTGGAGTGTGTATATTTTTTCTTTCCATGTTCTCACTTATTATATGACTTTCGTGTGCAACACATGCGTTCCGTGAAATGCTCTTGTTCGTTAATACGTGATTCCCCAAGCTTTGTACTTTATCCGGAGCGACTGACTGTCTGTTCGTTACGGTTTGCATTAATGAGTCAATACTTTGTCAAATACTTCTGTTTGGCAGATCCATTTCAAAGTCGTCAAACTCATACATTGGGATGAGGAGACCGATGCAATATTTCGATCGCAAATCTGATCTGTTATTTTTGGTATAAACTCATTTTGTTCCTATATTTCTTTGGTCATTGTCTCAATAGATGTTCAATGAATCAGTATTATACTTCGTGTATAGGAAACTAATAAGCTACAGATGTGCAGTGCACAAGAGACATAACTCTAGTATGCTTTCGATTGTCTTTCATTTATGAGCATGATTCCAATATACATTGTGGATCTTTAGTGTTTTCTGAACTGGAAATATTTTAATTAAGGGTCGCTGCTCCGTTTCTTGTCAATATTATGTCCTTCGTGATTTTTTTTGTTAATACAATATAAGGGTCAAACTTTGATAAATGAGGTATTGGTTATTGGCAGGCAATCTGTGTTGTTTCAAAAATATTTGATTTAGTTTGTTTAAAGGTCGATGATTTATTGTTTCAACAATGTTTGTCCATATTAACTATGCCATATATTTTCAACTTAAATATGCCCCTATACCATCATCGCTTTCAGCGCTTTGATTCTATGAGGCGCATCGTGCGATTTGGGGTCTCGTTGCAAATACGCACAGTGAAGACTGGGGCTAGCCTGTTAACTCGCAGTCCGACGAGACTATCCTCTGTCCGCCTTAACACACATAGACGTCCCACTTGCAGACGCGTTTTGACATACCTCGAGCAGTCGACTTTGGAAAACATTGCAATTTCTCCTTTTATCACACTGTTTTCCACTGTTTTCAATATAACTCTATTTACATAGATTTTTGCGGGTATGTTTTCAAAGTGACCTGCTGCAGATTTATTCAAAGTGACCTGCTGCAGATTTATTGTTTGTTTGGTTAAGAATCTACACATATTTCAGTAATAACTGTATATTCTGTAAAATATTGAAAATGCATGATTCATTGCAATTTATTGAGCCTACTTTGTATTGGAAAGCCTAATTCCAATGCATTATAGTTTGTTTAGAATGTAAAAGAAATATTTCATAGTAATTTGTACTATAGAATATTGAAAATGCACTTACATTCCAGTGCAAATTGTACAGTCAACAAAACACTTAGACATGATATGTCAGTGCAAATAGTCTTTAACGTACTTTAAATGCATATTTCATCGATCTTTGATCAAGACCTGTCTTTATCGCATTGCACAAGCACCGTGGAAATTCTAGAGAACGATAAGCTTACCACACAAGCGTGCAGTGTTATCGTAAAGTTCGAAGTATTTCTGAACCGCTGAATGTCGGTATTGTTTTTGAATAGTAGTGAATGCAGTTCGAAACAAGAGTTGACGGAGGACAATATAGCTCGCCTATCAGGGCCATCTTCTATAAGGGCCTACTTCAGAACAGTTATAGCATTAGGTAAAGTCACACAGTATCACCTATTGCAAGATAAAACACCTTTTCAATACTTGCATGCAAATGTTAACCAAGTCCATACAGGCCCTTTTTGGCCTTTTAAATCTGTAAATTTGTTTATATACGATAAGCAACAGCATACTCAGTGTCTGAGAAAAGGCCTTGCACGCAAAATTCTAAGTCCAAAAACGGGCACAATTCAGTAAAAATCCATTCCAGAGTTATGGGATTTGACATACAAGGTCAGCTAATGACCCTGAATAAGTGAGTGAAGTTTCAAAGCAACAGCATACACAGTGTCTGAGAAAAGGCCTTGCACGCAAAGGTTTGACCAAAATTCTAAGTCCAAAAAGGGGCCCAATTCAGTCAAAATCCATTCCAGAGTTATGGGACTTGACATAGAAGGTCACTTGATGACCTTGAATAAGTGTTTGAAGTTTCAAAGCAACAGCATACACAGTGTCTGAGAAAAGAACATGCACGCAAAGGTTTGACCAAGCTGGCAACGCGTACGTCAACGAGGACGCCAACGCGGACGCCAACGCGGACGCCAACGCCGACGCCGGGGTGATTACATAAGCTCCCCTATGTTTTCGAATAGGCGAGCTAAAAAGGAGAAATTACTCATTATTTCCATTGTTTTAATTCTGCATGCTATATGTGTAGAAGACGTGCATGTATTATCACATTAAACCATCATGTATTTTTAATGTGCCGTTTTCAAGTAATACCATCCCTCCGTGTCATTCCTGAACCCCTTTCGTACGTCATCATAATATGTGAGCCGTGTCATCCGATTTGGGGTCCAATCTGCTGATCCGTTAAATATATATGAGCCGTCCCGCGAGAAAACCAACAGTTTGGACTCTGCGTAAAGTAACGACCGGATCAGCCTAAGCATGCCGCGCAGGCTTATCCGGATAGACACCTTTCGCCTCCTGTGGATTTTCTGTTTAAATAATCATTACTCTATACCTCAATCCCCCTGAGACCGAATGTGTCGGCCCAGATTAGTCTGCGCGAACTGCGCAATACTTTACGCAGAGGCCATACTGTTGGTTTTCTCGCGGGACGGCTCATATTCAGACGGTTAAGACTCTGATGAGACATTCCGGATGGACATGCTCGCCTGAGTCTTCACCATACATAAAAGCATTACGACCCCAAATTGACAGACGTGTCCCATTTTATAATATCTCGGCATAAAGGTGAGGAGTGGGTTAATTTTGACGAGTATTTTAAAACTCTTCACGCAATATTAAATGCATAATTTATGCAGATATTTTACAATCCTTGATTTTTGAGAAATTCTTGCATACTTAACATGTTCTCCTTTTTAAAGTCGTCTTCTGCAGATGCATCTTAATGTGCCTGCATGTTGGACTTGCAGTTCATTCTCCCGTTCAAACTTGTTCTATATATTTACACAGTGCGGGTGCACAGGCTATCCGGATCTATACTGTTCGCAAAAGACAACGTGTACCTATGCTCATGCACTGAGCACATCCTGAAAAATGTAAACTTTGGCATTTTTGATCAGCGTAGTCTCAGATCACACTGTCCAACTGCTAGCTACGAGTCTTATCCGAATATTTACAATACGATATACTTTTCTAAACATGTTTATTCAAACAATATAATATATGAACAGTGTATATCTGGAACAGACTATGCGGATGCACGGGGTGATCTGGATCGATACTGTTAACAACGCCCAAATAGTACCTGTTCCACAGAATGGGCTCTTTTTATACTGATGTCAAGGATAGGCTAAGGAGTACATAAACAAAACCGCGTTAAAATAATTAAACTTTTACTGTCATGCACTCACACAATCTTGGTTATATGAACTACGCCATGCGAATAACCAATCCTCGAATCTTTCTTATACGATTGTGCAATGTCAAAACAAAACTTCAACTTATCCTGGCTAGATATCTGACAATGACATATTTGACTTTTTATCTGCAAACATCTTATTATAACTGATGCATTGGAATATTTCGATATGTGCAAATCATTTAACCCTTTCCCACATACAACACATCTGCAGCAAACGACTTTGAAAACATATCTGATTTGTTTGTGTGGAAAATCCCTTTAAATGAAAGTATATACAACAGCAACAGACCTGGGTCAGCATGAATATCCACACTTTTGGAATAAATTATTAATAACTTTTTCATTCAACATGATCAGCATGAATATCCACAATTTGGGAATACATTATTAATAACTTTTGTATTCAACATCACCCGCTTCGGTGGTGTAGCGGTAAGAGCCTGTAGAGCGGTAGACCCGTGGTTGGATACCAGAGTCTATCCGACTGATATAAGGCTTCCCTCCTAGGTGCACAGGATTGCGGGGACTCGCGCCGTCTGTCCAGACGCTCTACTGTCGGCTGCTCAACATTTCATTGATATTCCTAGAATTGGCTATGGATTCTTCCAAATGCAAAGATTAACAAATTCATTTTAAAAATTCATCATGGAAATGGTTACAATTTAAATTTAAAGTTTGTCTTGTTTAATAAGATGACTTTCGTGTGTCGCTGATCATAAGATAATTTGCGAATTGTAACTTGAACTTGTTATTAACAGAAATATACGCACTATGTTTTAATAAAATATAGACCTTTTTTTCTATTATAAGGGTTATCGTGGTTGTTTAAACTCTTTTCAACATTTTGACGTATCTTTTACAGTTGACTCTCGAAAACAATGTGGCAAAATGAGGGATTTCTCCATCTGATTCAATGATTTTATCTCTATTCAATAGCTGTTCCCTCAGTTTAAGAGATTGCCAATAATTTGACATCGCAATTTAAACAAGCGTTTTCTGCGGATGTGTTGTATGTGGGAAAGGCTTAAATGTCTGTAGAAAATTAATAAATCAAAATTATTACGAAATGTGGTTAGTTTTCTGTCCGGTTATTTGCAAGAATTTAAGTGAAAAAGCCATAAAATGCTTTTAAGATGTATGGGTTTGAAACAATGAAATTTCATGAATTTGCACCCCTATTGTTTTACGGAAGGTGGGTGTGTCAATGATGTTACATTTAGGTAACTCAACCTAAAAATAGAACTTCTCTGGCATGAAATATACCGTTTGATTAGTTTGATTAGTGCATTACTGTTACCGTGAACCCTGTTAGCTATTTATAAACTTATAAACAAAGCGGAAACATCTGGGGGGGAAAGTTCAAACTTGAATTAAAAACATCGAGACAAAAAGGCGTACTTATGTTGTGAAGCAGATTTCATTGCGGGAAATAAATGAGATATAGTTCATAATAAGCATCCGTTTCTCACACTGTTTTTAAAAGTCAATTGTCGGTAAACTCGCCGATGGTCTTGATCAGCAGAAGGAAGAAATGTGTTTCTAGTCATCATGAGCATAGTATTTCAACTTTTGCCAATATGTTGGTTTTCTCGCGGGATGGTTCACATGTCAATGAGAATTAACGATTGGTTCAGGTGCAAAACATTAGCGCGGAATTCAGACAAACGTCGTATAAATGTATATAAAATGATGTTTGTGTTTGTTTGCTATGTGGAAAACATTGTGGCAAAAGGAGAAATTGCACGTTTTGTGCAATTTCTTCTTTTGTCACTATGTTTTCAAAAAGTGACCATACCCATGTAATCGTTAAATCTCAATTGCTTGTTTGTTGACGATGAATCTTTATGTGATCGAATCAGTATTTGGTTCGCGAAATTAAATAAAATTACAAAATATATATTTCTAGGATCTATCATTTTAACTAATTTTCTAAACTAATTACCTCCGTACTTTACGTATGTTGTTTTCAAAGTCTCGTTTTAACTCCCTTTCCTACATGCATACCTTTTTGACGACTCTGTAGTTGTCCTTTGCAAACCTTGAGACAAAAAGGAGAATTTGTTCATAATGAGCAATTTCTTCTTTTGCCACAATGTTTTCGACTTATTCAAATAAGTGTTATTACATTTATAGGGATTTTCCCTTTTTATACTAAATGTTAACAAAGTCACCTGCTGCTGATCTGCTGTATGTGCGAAAGGGTTAACATATTTGATCGTTCAATGTTTTAGATGGGGTACTCGGAACCACGCGAAACCAAATTTTGTATCAACTTATAAGACATACGCAGACAAAAATGATCACATGAGCCTTTCCACGAGAAAACCAACATTATGGACTCTACGTAATGTATCGACCAGATCAGCCTGCGGGTCTAATCCGAGTCGCCACATTCTGTCTCAGGGGGGATACAGGTATAGAGTAATGATTCCTGAAACAGAAAATCCACAGGAGGCGAAAAGTGTCTGTCCGGGTTAGCCTGCACGGCATGCTTAGGCTGATCCGCATCGATACTTTACGCAGAGTCCACAATGTTGGTTTTCTCGGCTCATATGTAAATGAGAATAACATATTGGTTCATTGATAGCCGATCCGGAAGGATGAAAGTACTATAGAAGAAACACGAGAAAAATACCATCTTAAGTTCTCGTTTCTACCAAGTATTCATATGTGGTGAATATTCCAGGAAAACGTGGGTGATACTTAACCCACATCTGACAAATCTGCAGCACACGTGTTTGAAAATATCTAAGTAAGAATATGAAAAAAGTATATTAATGAAAGCATAGATATTGAAGAGATCTGAAAATGTAGTGGAAACATGAGAAGTTGCTCTATATAAGCAATTTCTCCTTTTCCATAATCCTTTCAAAAGTCGTCTGCTGCAGAAGCGTCAGGAAACGTCTGTATGTGGGAAAGGGTTTATGATTTCCAGCGCTAAGATAAATGAACTTTTTATCACCCAATTTTGTAGCGATATTAGTGTGGCCAATTGCCGTTTTATTGATTAATATCAATTCCCCTCACACAGACGACCATTTACGCATCAACTATCAAGAAAACATAGTGGGGGAAAACGGAAAAATTAAACAAAACGAGCAACATCTCTGGGGTTTTCACCTCATTGTTTCCCAGTTATGTATCAAAACGAAACATCCAATGTTATGGATGCTACAGTAACGCCTTCAGATATTTTCAAAACAAAGGGATTCTAAAATATTAATCTCATACGGTTAACGAAATAACGCTTACCTTGTTGTATTTGACTTCTAGTAATTACTAATTAAGTATCGAATAATGTAGACCAAGATTAAATTGTAAAAATGTGTTGTTTGATCTGTATCTAGATTGTTCGCAACAGTATTAACCCTTTCCCTCATATAAACGCTTCGGAGGCCTCTGCAGCAGACGGCTTTTTGAAAACATAGTGACAAAAGAAGAAATTGCACAAAACGTGCAATTTCTCCTTTTGCCACAATGTTTTCCACTTTTTGTCATAGGTTATCCATTCAATTATGGAGATTTTCTATGTTTTTACAAAATACGTTCAAAGACCTCTTCTGCAGAATTGTCGTATGAGGGAAAGGGTTAACAGTGGATTATAGCAGATAAGCAATGTGACGACGATCAGATATACCAGAACAAAGTAAATGTTTTTTTACCCTTTCTGACATACACCAACATATGTAGCTTGTATGGAGTTGAAAATAGTGTGGTAAAAGAAGAAATTGCTCAATATAAGCAATTTCCCCGATTAACTCTTTCAGCGCCGAATTGTTTAAAGTAGACTCTTCCATGCTCAAAATCGGGTGTGTCCATTTCTCAGTTTATAAAAGTTTTGGACTATTTTGGTAACTAAAAGGCAAAAAATGCTGATTTCAGGTGAGACAGCTCGTTACGAGCTGACTCACCTGAATCTGTATTGTTTGCAAAAACCTCAATATTGCCTTTGGCGCTGAAAGAGTTAGAACAATGTTTTCAAAATTCATCCATTGCAGTGGCGTCCGAAAGCGTCTGTATGTGGGCACTCGTTTAGCCTTACTTAATTAGACCAAATATGTAGATTAATTAGGAGTATGAACAAATCAAGGAAAGAATAAGACAAAGGTATAATTATTGAATAGAACTAAAAACGGGGAAAATGCTCCTTTAGTGACAATGTTTTCAAAAGTCGTGTGTTGTAGATACACTACAAGAGAAGTATGTCTCGGGTAAAAAATTTATTTAGAGTTTAGAGTTCGGATAGAGGGACACGTGCGCACACCCGAATCGCAGTCTTTACTGTTGTCATTTAGCTTCGAGAAAGTCTCAGACATATTATATATTTATCCCCGATGCTGATATTTTTTTAAACATTGTGGTAAAAGTAGATATTGCTCATGATGTGGCAATTCAATAATTATTATTTTATTTTAGTTATAGAGACATTCCATAGTTTAGATACCTAGAAGTTGTCTGCTCTGACAGCGTGAGCGTTGTTGTGGTTAGATTGTCCTCCTTAAGAGCGGAAGTCTAGGGTTTGGTCCTCGGTCGGGTCATAAAAAGCCTTATAAAATCGGCAAAAGTGGCTTTCGTACTTGGCGCTAAGGGTAGCAGGTATGGCATGGCGGCTGATACGCTGGTGTCCGGATACACGTACCAGCACGTACTGGTAATTTAACCAGGACACGCAGTGATATTACTGCAATACTGTTTCCAAGCGGCATAAAACACGATAACTGCAAAAACGTGTTGTGTGCGGAAAAGGGTTAGAATGGTAGTAATCAGAACAGAAAGGGGAGAGACCGGTACGTCGATTAGCCAATCAGAACTCTCGTTTATGATTCATGGGAAAACTCATTCAATAAAATGTGAGAAAACTATCATGAGTACCAATTTTAAATCGAAACTCGAAACGAGCCTATAGGTTTGGTGTGAAATCGATTATTGAATAGTTCGAGTATATTTGACGAAACTATTGTGAACGTTATTCAAGACAGACTTTAAATTTAAATAGAAGATAAAAAACAAGATTTAAAGAGTGTATAGAAAATATAGAAAACGAATATATATTTATTATATAACTGTTAACATTACACAATTATATTACAATCGAAATTTAATAATAAAAAGAAGATGGAGAGATTATCTGGTGCTATATTTTACCTCTACATACTCGTTATTGTAACCATATTACACACATGGTGAGTATACATTTCATTTATTTTCTATCATTAATTCATTAAATAATAATTCTATTCATTAATTTCAGTATTATCGCGGTGACAGTAAACATTTGCATGAGTTTAAATTAATTGGGATTTAACGCCGTTTTAAAAATAATCATATCGTGGCGGCCAGTTCACATTCCAAAGAGTTTTCTGGCTTTCATACACCAGTTCTCCACACAATATACTTTCCACGCAACTGGTTGTCTTTTCACATCGACTGTTAGCCCATTGGTGGAAGAGAAATGACGCTTGTCGCATTGACTTTTGTCGAACACTGGAAAGAATTCGAACTCACAACCCCTTGATTGACAACCGGCGTCGCTATCAACTAAGCAATCGGGGCTCGCTCGTTAATAATGGGTGTTTCCTGGGGAACTAACAGACTCGAAAGTTATTGTACTTCTTCTTCTTTTCATCGTGCACCCGCAAATATTATTTTATAACGGATAATTGGTAAGATATGTATGTGAGCCTCGTCTATAGCGATGTGGGTGTCACATTGATGCACCGTGAAAAGTGTGAAAAGGTAAGTAACCGTGAAACTATTGCGACTACACATCTAAGTTTTGCGTCAAAAAATACTTTAACAATTTTATGTTGCCGAAATTCCTGTATAACACATTGACAAATATTTAAAAAAATTACATAATTTTTTTTTAAAGCCACAAGTTCTTAAAATATTGACAAATAGTTAACAAACTTAAATAAATATGTTTTACAGGCAAAGCGGTCTAGCCACAAGTTCTTAAAACTTTGATACGTCCATTCCCAACGATCCTTACAGCTCATTAAACAGTATGTCTTCAGTTTAAATAACAAATTAGTTACGATAAGGCGCGGTTTTGGAAGACAATCAGTTTCCAATTAGGCAATAACTTTCCACAAAAACACGATTATACGTCATTGAATAAGTCGCAATTGTAACTGTTCAGAACCAAGCCCCTGACTGAATTGGTAAGAATACATGAATGGTTTTATGGCTATGTAACTTTTTACATCTTCCGGAACACCAAGCCATATTCTGTCAACGTAAACGTCTGATGTTCTATAAGCTGCTTCTTATAGCATCTAACGACCGGATACAAAAACACATATTATAGGAATACCCGTTTTAGTTAGAAAATACATCTGGTCCTATACTACATGCAAGCGGAAAGTGGTGCAGAGGTAGAGCGTCAGCCTGTCGTACAAAAGGTCCCGGGTTCGAGTCCCGTGATGAGCCCGTTCTGATTAATATAAACTGAAAGCTTGATTAGCAATCGATGTAAAATAATTAAGTTTAAATTAAACTAAGCGGAAAGTGACGCCTTTGGTAAGACTGTGCGTATACACGGGTTCATCCGAGTTTTTCACTGTAAGCGACGAGACCAACAACTCGCTAGACACGACTTGATTTTGTTTCCTAACCGTTCCCATTTTAATTATAATTCAATTGTTATAAGCGTATGCATTACATGGCATAAAAATACAACTATCAAAATATGTGAATCGAATTGAAAGCTTAAAGCTTATTGTAACTCTCGCCACGCTTTTTCAGTCGATGTTTTTGTTTAGAAAATAAATAAAAGAACAGAAGCTCTTTCAATACAAATAGATTCTGCCTTCCCTAAATTAACCCCGTGCCTCAGTAGCTCGGTCGCTAGTATCGCGGGCTGTCAAACCGGGGATTGTGGGTTCGAACTCCAGCTCGGCAAACATTCTTTTCGACGTTTAACAAAAGTCAAAGCTACCAATGTGCGAACAGTCTCTGTGGAAAAGCAGCTAGTTGTTGGGAAAGACAGTTGTGTGGAGAGAAAGCCAGAATATTTATTGATGGTGAACTTGCCGCCGTGATATTGGTTTAAAATTCTGAAAACAGCGTTAACAATCAATGCCTAACTAGTTATGGTAATTTGAGGTAATTTCATGGCTTCTGTTCTATCAAAAAGCGATAACAGTCTAGCAACAAGAGAAAGTTGATGCAAGGCATCAATGTCGCCGGAAAAGACTGCATTGATTTATTTATGTATTCTTGACTTTCCTTAGTTTATTCAAACATTAGGAACATTGAAATGAAAACATTTACTTATAAATTTTATATTCAACTATACACTAGGGTATCTATAAAAAATTAACGAAATGTGTACACATTTATCTTGGCTTAAATTTAATTTTGCTGTTGTTACTTATTTAAATAATAGTATTCATTCATATAATTTCAATGTTTGTCAATCTTATTCGAATCACAAGGTAAATATCCTGGTATTGCTTTAAAGGGAGGTAATTTGAAGAAAATAAAAGTCTTCAAAAGGAGAAATATATCAGCATTACCGTCTACAGTTTAAATTGTTCTATTGTTTGTGGATTTAAAAATGTTCTTTTTTTCTTATTTCTACATGTACAACGAAATATTGCGGCTTCTCTTTGACGCTTTGCGTCAAACATTCGTCTTGTACTTGTCTAAAATAAAATAATATCACTCGCTTTTTCATATCGAAATGCGCATGCGCGAAAATCGATGTTAAAGGTCACGAACCTACACAACAGAATAGGGTCTATATTTAGCTTAGAAACAGTTCCTACTTTAGATATTCATGGATTAACATTATTAAATGAATTCTACACAAATCAAGACATCTCTTTGAACATGAAAACAACATTTAGTAAGTTAAAATTGCTATTAAAAGGAGAATCCGAAATTGACCTCAATGATGACACATAAGAGTCTGCATTAGGGGGTGTTGGTTCACGTCTTGAAGGGACCACTTTTGTCTTCGTAAATAAGACAAAAAACTTAAATGCGAGTGAAATAAAAAAAACTGCAAACATTAAAAAATCGGAATATTTATTTCATTTTAGATGTGTCATTTATTAGTGTTCGTAAACAACCACAATTGTAATATGTTCAAATCATCTAGATTTGTTTCTTTCTAATAATAAGCCGCCCTCCCATGTGATTTCCGAAAAGCTATTAAAAATAGAAGTCGCGGGCTTCTGCCCGGCGACTAATGACTGTCAATAATTTACATACTTATATCCCATTGGATAAAATAATTTGTTGATGACTAAAGACTAAATTACTTGAAATTGCCTTTTTAAGAATGAAGATTTTGTTTTCTCACATATTACTAAAATAACATTGGTTATAAGTTCATTCGTTTTCTGTTTACTTTCAAGTAAAATAGCTGTATTGTTTTAACTTGGTAAAAAGGGGATTTGTTTTTGGGCCACATTTTTTATACTTGATATTTTGTATAACATTTGTATGTTTAAAATCCTAATTTGACGAATATATACTAATGTGCTTGTAAATAACACATTTAAGTGGTGCTCTTCGAAAACCGTAAGGCATTTACGCCATTCATCATCATCATCATCATCATCATCATCATCATCATCATCATCATCATCACCATCGCCATCATCATTATCATCATCATCATCTGCTTCATCATCAACATCATCATCGTCGTCATCATTATCATCATCGTCATCATCATTATCATCATCATCATCATCGACATCATCATCATCATCATCTGCTTCATTATCATCATCTTCGTCATCATCATCAGCAGCAGAAGCATCATCATCATTATCATCATCATTATCTTCACCAACACCGTCGTTGTCATCATCGTCATCACTATCAACATCAGCATCATCAACATCATAATAATCATCATCATCTTCATTAATATTCTCCTCCTTTCTATTATTATAATTATCATTATTTAATTAATGCTATTATTATCATAAATAATTTATGTTTTATCATCATCATCATCATCATCATCATCATCATCATCATCATCATCATCATCATCATCATCATCGTCGTCTTCATCATCATCATTATCATCATCATCGTCGTCATCATCATCATCATCATCATCATCATCATCGTCTTCATCATCATCATCATCATCATCTTCATCATCATCATCATCACCACAACCACTCTCCTCCTCATTATAATGATTATTATCATTATTACTATTATTATTATTATTTTAATAAATTATTATTATTATTATTATTATTATTATTATTATTATCATTATTATTATTACTATTATTATTATTATTTTAATAAATTATTATTATTATTATTATTATTATTATCATTATTATTATTATCATTATCATAATAATAATAGTATTATCATCATCTAAATAATGTTTAATTTCATGTGATATTTTTTATTTTTTCTTATTTCAGTTTGAGCAACCCGACCCCGTATTGGTGCCCGACAGGACGCTATCCCACAGACAGTGGCCAGTGTAGACTGTGTTACGAGCATTGTGGAGAACAGGGGTAAGTTGTGTGGGCGGGTTGGGTTATGGTTGTTATTATAATGGGTTAGATTTTAATACCCTCGCCTTTCGGCATAAAGCCACTTGGTGTGCAGCTATTGTTTTCTCTCTCCAGTTATTTTTCTTTTCTTGTTCTATTATTTACTTTTGACATTATTGTGTATGCTATCTTTGTTTCATATCCCGTTTTCTGTTTTAAGTATTGTATAAAAAGGTTTATTTAAAAAGAAAACATGACAATTGTTAACAGATTATATAGTGACAAAAAATGCACTTCCGAATAGTCTTTCGCAACGGCACCGTTTTTTTCATTCAAACTCGATTGAACCTCGAAAGCCGAGCCTGACCAAATTGTGTGGGCGGCCAATCGCCGGCCCCGTTGCAAAAGTACATTAAGTAACGGAAGAAAGAAAGTAAAAAAACCACTTCCAAACAGTCTTCCGTAACAGCACCGCCGATTGGCCGATTTTCAATCCGTATTTTGGTGACGGAATATTGGTTTATTGCTTGTATAGCAGGCGACAATGGAATCATCGCATCCTGCGATCAATTTGATTAAGACACTTTAGAAGAAGAGCCGCACTCCGGAATTTGCGACCCATCACAGCGAAATCTGATCTAGATCTTACATGAGCACATTCTAGTCGTTCAAACAGAGAGAAATAAACTCTTGTGAAACCCCGAATGAAATTACCTATAAAAGCATAATGAATGAATATAACCAGATAAAACTAACACAAACATGTAACTTTATTAAAATCATATTGTCTTAGAAGAACTCGTGCAACCTGATTTATAGCATTGTATTTCTGTACTTACTTCAGCATATGACGCATCTTTTGTATTTTTTTGTTTTTCTTGTTTGATATTTTTATTTTTTATTTTTCCTTCTTGAATTTATTATACTATTGTGATTTAGTACCTCATAGCTTGGTCTTTTCCCATATATCAATAGGTATATATGTTTTTGATATTACCTCATATTTAATTGTTAAAACGTACCGAGAGTAACAAATAAACTTTGAAACGTTGAAACACCTTGTAGAATAGTCTTGGTCAAACGTTGACTCTACAATTTCTAAACCTCCGATGGTTAGTTTAACCCTTTCCCACCTACAACAAGTCTGCAGCAGACTACTTTGATAACATATATACAAACATGGGATCTCTCCAAATGAAAGATTAAGTATTGAATAGAGTTGAAAACATTGTGGCAGTTTGAGAAATTACTCATTATGAGCAATTTCTCCTTTTGCCACACTATTTTCAAAAGTCTCCTGCTGCAGATGCTTAAAAATGCGTCTGCAAGTGGGAAAGGGATAAGTATCAGGTAACTCATTTAAAAAAAAAAAAAAAAGTGTCTTCAATTTAATTGATTGAATAATTTATTAATTTATTTATTGGGGTTTACCGCCTTTCTAACAGCTTTTTAGTTTTGTCATTGCGTTTCCAGGGTAGTTTATCAGTACTTACTTTGTTAACACCGTCGTTTCAGTCATTGTGTTTCCAGCTGTGGTCGAGTGGTTAGCGTCGGGGATTTCGAAACCGGTCCCGGGTTCGATCCCCAGTCGCGGCACTACGGTCATGGTGGAGTGCCCTTGGGCAAGGCACATTTTCTAGCCTAGTACTGGTTTGTTTACCCAGGGATCATGAATAATTAAATTTAATTGCGCGCTAAATGACATTAGCTGTCGATGCGCCATAACACAATATACATTCATTGTTAACACCGTCGTTTCAGTCATTGTGTTTCCTGGGTAGTTTACCAGTACTTACTTTGTTAACACCGTCGTTTCAGTCATTGCGTTTCCTGGGTAGTTTACCAGTACTTACTTTGTTAACACCGTCGTTTCAGTCATTGCGTTTCCAGGGTAGTTTACCAGTACTTACTTTGTTAACACCGTCGTTTCAGTCATTGTGTTTCCAGGGTAGTTTACCAGTACTTACTTTGTTAACACCGTCGTTTCAGTCATTGTGTTTCCAGGGTAGTTTACTAGTACTTAGTTTGTTAACACCGTCGTTTCAGTCATTGTGTTTCCAGGGTAGTTTACCAGTACTTACTTTGTTAACACCGTCGTTTCAGTCATTGTGTTTACAGGGTAGTTTACAAGTACTTACTTTGTTAACACCGTCGTTTCAGTCATTGCGTTTCCAGGGTAGTTTACCAGTACTTACTTTGTTAACACCGTTGTTTCAGCCATAACACTGCGCGGCTAGGAGGAAAGACATTTTTATCATTTGATAAGATCCGTCCTGGGGAGTGGGGATCGAACCATGGTCACCCGATCCCGTTCACAAAGAGGACGGACAGACCACTACACCACGGAGACGGTTCTCTCTCCATTGTGAAATGTAGCATTTGGATAAATCGGGTGTTTACGTATTTCTAAATTTCACATTGTATGGCCTTGACCTTTACTTTGCAATCCTGGTTCTTTCAAAGGGTGCGTCGTCTCATAACATTTAATAGTATGCTACACAGCCGAGCCAAAGTAGCTCAGTCGGTAGCGCCGCGAGCTGTCAATCCAGGGGTTGTCAGTTCGAGCCCAAGCTCGGCCAACATTCTTTCCGACGTTTGACAAAAGTCACTGTTACATTCGTCTTCCTCCAATAAAAGACTACGTGGAAAAGCAGCCAGTTGCTTGGAAGGAATGTTGTGTGGAGTACTGGTGAGAAACGTTTATACTAACCACATATTCAACAATTGAACATTTAACAATTTAAAGCACAAGTATTAAGTGATTTATCTTCTTCAATTTAGTTGATACTGACCATATATTCAATAATTCGACCTATACAAATTTAACGCACACATTATAAAGTGCTATTTTACACTTCAATTTGGTTGATACTATGTTCAACATATAAAAATGTATGGTACGTGGTAACCGAGCACATATTGAAAAATGCATCATAGTTACAAAAACTATGAGAGATGCCCATTACAAAACCCATTACAAAACCAATTACAAAACCCATTACAAAACCCATTACAAAGCCAATTACAAAACCAATTACAAAGCCCATTACAAAACCCATTATAAAATACATTACTTATTTCAAAACCCATTACAAAATCCATTACAAAACCAATTACATTACAAAATGCATTACAAAACCAATCACATTACAAAATCCAATAAACCCATTACAAAACTCATTACAAAACCCATTCAAAAACCCAATAAACCTATTACAAAACTCTTTACAAAAACCATTACAAACCCCATTACATTACAAAACCATTTACACACCCATTTAAACTCGATTACAAGTGTTAAGAAAGACAGGCATTCGCGTCGATGCTAAGTATCCAAATGGATACTAGTTTGTAGAAGTTTCATGCAACCTTCTTTTTATAATTGACGAAAAGTGGAGAGTCAGATCAGATTGCGAGATTGCAATACGGTTGGTTTTCGCATCGATCCGCTCAATTGGACTAATTGAAATGAATGTTACATGGTTACCGTGAAAATATTGAAAAGGTAGTACAGTGACATATACACTATTTGGTAAATAAAGACGAACTCAATGTATGACTTATTTCCGACAATCTGATTCACCGTTCATTAGAATAAAGTACATTGAGACCACGGCACAATAAACTCGACATTTGGGTTTAACTTTTCGACCATATAAGATCCTGACCAGTCTATGTCGCCAGGCAGTCTGATTAGGATATCCACTGTTCGCCATGTAGTCGTTCGGCGAAAAACGACTACAGCAAAAATAGTAATAATATTTTATCGTAATTGTCAATAATTCATAAACATCAGAATGACTCAAACAGTAAAAACATGTAGTTTGCATGACACATACGTCAATTCTGCAAAGAATTCTAAATGTGTTGATACTATGTGTCAATATTAGGCTTAAATCTCGAACATATTAGGCTAAATACATTTACCAATAAAAAAAGTCAATCGTTTGGTACATAAAAAATATTCAATATCAAAGTCGGGACTACGCCTACCGATTGGATACACTATTTATTCATCAAATAAATAACTAAACACTTTAACTGAATCGCATTTACTCTCTGTTTGGTTACAGTACTACGGTAAATATAGGCTTCTGACTTACGACCAGAATAGTATTTTACCCTTACCCACATTCTAGTTATATACAGCAGACGACTTCAAACAAATATCTGTTAAGATTTGTAAAATCTGTATTAATGATAGAATAATTATTTGTTAAAAAAGGTGAAAACATTGAGACAAAACGAGAAACTGTTCAAAAGTCGTCTGTTGCAGAGGCGTCAGAAGTGTATGTGTGTGAGGGTTTACCATTGCCCACATGCAGACTCGTATTTGTAGTTGATTCATACGACATTTGAAAATATTGCGACAGAAAGTGAAATTGTTGATGATGAGCAATTTCTTTTTTCCCCAGAAGAAATCATCAATATTCAAAAATGGGAGACAACTCATAATAAGCGATTCCTCATTTTCCTATTCTATTTAAAATATTTATTTTCATTTAGATTATTTTAACTGACATATTTTACATCAATAGCGGATTTAGGTTTAAATCCCGTGATAAGCGGGTTATGCCTTAGGGATTTTTCCACACAAACGGCACGAGTACTGGTTAAGTATCCAGGAAGCAGACATCGAGCGTGATTAATATAAGCTCAAAGCTTGTTTCGCAATCGATGTAAAATATAAAAGTTTAAACTAACTTATATTAATCAAATGATCAATGTCCATGAAGCTTCAATCATTGCGAGAGGTTAACTCTTCTCCACAGACAATCAATCGATAGGTGTCGCTATCACACCGCCATGCTGATGTACAAGACCGTTCACAATTTGGCACCAATATACATGAATGACATTTTAATATTTTAGGAAAATAAATATCACACTCTACGCTCACAATCCAATAACAATTTAGCATTGACCTACAAACCTAGAACAAATTACATGTTAAATTCATTTAGATATTTTGGTTTTAAAGTCTGGAATAGCATTCCATCACATATAAAGCACTCTACGTCTATTGTATCATTCAAACGAAATGATAACAAATACCTTCTGGAAAAGGTTCCATACTACTTGATTGAAACTTAATTATATTTGTACTTCATGCCATAATTTTTCATTGAAATTTGCATGTTGCTAAATGTAATGTTTGTGTGTGTTGTATTATTGAAGGCCATATGAAAATCAGATATGTATAGCCATTTTTAAATTGTCTGTATGTGTCTTAGATGTTACCTTCAAAAAATAAAGATATTATTATCATTATTATTATTATTAATCTACAGCTCACGTCTTTGAAAACATCTAAACAAAAAAGGAATGTCTGTAAAAGAACGAAAGTATGATTATTGAATATATTTGATAACAATGTTGAAAAAGGATTGTTTGTTCGGTTTTTAACGCCGCTTTCAACACATTTATCAGTTATATCACTGCGTTTCCTGGGTAAGCTTCCAGTACTACTGGTTCATTTATCCTGACTACAGCCAGTCAGTCGTTATGCTAACCTCGCATCCATGAACGCCAACGAGTGCAGCCATTACTACGATTTTTAAGTTCTTGGTATGACCCGGCAAGGGATCGAACCCGCGAGCTCCCTCACCTGAGGCAGACGCTCTACCACTACACCACAAAAGAAAAAGATACGCAATTTCTTCTTTGCCACAATGTTTTCAAAAGTCGTCTTCTGAAGATGCGTCAAAATGCGTCTATAATTTGGAAATTTATAGTAGAAGTTAAAACATTTTTGATTTCGCAATAGTAAAATCACTTCATCTGACTCGCGTCCAACATACATTTTGTGATTCTTGGCCAAGACTCGAAGTACTCCATTCGGTCCACGTCCCTCAGATAACAAATAAATCGTGAATGTACTTTGCCTTACAAAAAGAAAATGGGAAATACGAACATTCACGAAGTCACCGTTTTACATATCATGTTTCGAGTGCAGTTGAATCGAATGGTGTATTCCGAGTCCTCGGTCCAATAATCCGCTTTCATATCATTCAAATCTAACTTGGAGAAAGAGTTGCGAGGCTACCATTCTAGTATTTTGTCAGACGATGCATCTAGGACTAAATAACATGTAAACAGACAGTGAAGACTCAGGTGAGACTATGCGGATGCACAGCTTCGTCTGAGTCTTCATTGTACGCAGATACATGAAGACCCCCATATAGGTAGACGCGACTTATATAAACTAGAACATACCCGTAACTAAAACTGGTCAGTCTTCTCGGTAAACACGGTCCAGCCAATTAAAGGCAGATTAGTTCGTTAAGAACCTCTACAAAAATACTTTGTCCCTCTTTCGTTAATTCGCAGGAGGGGTTTAATAATAGTACATCAAAGTCATAATGATACAAGTGTTGACTCTGTTACATTTTACAAAAATGTTAAGAGTCCTTTTCATTTAAGAAAGAATCCGAAATATTGCAATTTCGGTCTCTTAAGCAGGATTACAAGCTGAGTGTATCACAAGTATATTTGCTATTGAAATTTGAAGTGTACATGAAGGGGAATAATCCAATCTATCCTAAGTAAATATGTCTCTTCAACAGTTGTCTATCACGATTTGTTTCAATTTTGTTTTCCGTGTTGCTATTGTGAACATTTATCCTTTCCCACTTGTAGACGCACTGTGACACTTTTGAAAACATTGTGATAAAAGGAAAAATTGCTCATTTGCCACAATGTTTTCAATTCCATTCAATAAGACATGCATACATTTCCTTAGCATCGACAAAATACATTGTCTTTAGCTATTTTTTAAGTGGAATATGGCAAAGATAGAAAAGTGAATACAAATAAATACAAATGAGTAACTAATAAACAAATGAGAAGAAATATATACAAAATCAAAAGACAAGAATGGAACAATTATTAAATAGGATATTTCATGTGAGGTGTAGATATTTTCATCGGGTAAACTAAAAGAAAAAAAAGTTTTTTATAAGTTGGGTAGAGTTGAAATTGATAAGAAGCATCAATGTTATAACAATTCATTTATTTTAATTATCCAATCAGACTATTCAATACTTCCTTTTTAATGATTATTGCTTCATTCATATATTTTTTAGTTTCAATAAGTTTGTGCTATTTGTAAAAAATATTATGTAAAAAAAAGAACCATGCTATTACCAATGTAATTTTTCAATTTGTTGGCGTAAAATGTCATACTTAGGGCAATATAATATGAAACGACATTCTGACTCGACGACTTCTATGTTACGCGTGGGAGAATGAAAAGCAAATACGATAAAGAGTGCCCGAATGTATTCAAATAATGATTTTTTTTCTTTTATTTCAGATGTACCGGCACTGGTTCGAACCTCGGTCCTGGTGGCTGCTCATCGTG
The DNA here is from genome assembly GCA_031761405.1 of Serripes groenlandicus. Taxonomy (NCBI): domain Eukaryota; kingdom Metazoa; phylum Mollusca; class Bivalvia; order Cardiida; family Cardiidae; genus Serripes; species Serripes groenlandicus. Next base: position 53,917,669 of record JASEVX010000011.1, on the reverse strand, counting down.
TTGGCTGGCCTTAGAAGTGAACCATCACTCGGACTCTTATAACTGTATGTCCCCGTTCTCCGAGTGTCCGTCCGACCACTACAGAAAAATGCAGACACACAACGGACAATCGATGGCCGTAAGTTAGTCAAAGCTATTTTGAGCCATGTCTTGTAGAGTAGAGCAATCTGGGGGTCTTAACGCATCTCCGTCTTTGCAGCATTAAACTCTTTCAGCGCCATCGGTTATATTTAGGTTTTCTTTGCAAACAATACAGATTCAGCTGAATCAGCTCGTACACTAGTCCAGGTTTCTGTACTCGGAATGCGATTTTATATTTTGACTGTTCGCATCCTATGCAATATGTAACGGCGATATATTGAGACTTCAGGTACACTAACGAGCTGTTTAGCTTTCAAAATATTCCAAAACTCTTATTACATGAAATAAGGACTCGTCCAAATGTGAACATGGAACACACTTCTACAATGTATCAAGTTGTATTGGTCCGCAGTGAAGTCCACGAAAATCAATTGTATATTTACTAATTTACTATAGTAGCGATAGTGATATATAAGGCGTGGTGACTATTTAGTCACCATTGAAGGCTCATGCCAGACGTACTATTCTACTATAGTACACCGGGTACCAGACTAGAATAGTCTTTGAGTATTCAACGTTCTATTTCAGGTGTGTAAACCATGTCATCCATTGTGCCGAACGTGTTCCGGACCAACCGTGTCACACTGTGAAACGTGCAAGTTTTTCCGTTGGGACGGGATGTGTGTCCGTATATGCCCCCCGGGTGCCATTGTGAGGAGCAGGCGAAGGGCGTGTGTCTACGGTGGGCCCCACCAACGAAATAGGGGAATCCCCACCTATCTATTACCGTACAGTAGTCGGCACTGGACTCGACATCGGCCTTAAACATTTTCCTGCTAAACGCGACGTTAACTCTTTCCCACCTCCTACGTATTTTGACGCAACTGCAGCAGACAACTTTTGAAAACATTGTGACAAAGGGACACAAATTACCATCATGAGTGAGTTCTCCTTTTGTTTCCAAATTTATTCCAAGATGTTTTCGAAGTCGTCTGCAGCTGATGTGTTGTATGTGGGCAAAGCGTTAAACAACATTTGAGCCGTCCCACGAGAAAACCAACAGTATGGCTTCTGCGTAATATAACGACCCAGATCAGAGGTGAAAGGTGTCTGTCCTGGTAAGCCTGCGCGGCATGCTTAGGCTGATCAGTGTCGATACTTTTCGCAGAGTCCACAATGTTTGTTTTCTCGTGGGACGGCTCCTTTAACGAATGACGTAATGCACGACATTAAACTGTATTTGCAAACAATGTAGACAAATATTATTCTGCACAATCCTGCTGTTTCATCTTAGTCTACCCTGATCGTTCATCATTATGTACCTATTACTACTCCATAAATATGTATGACAAACAAAGTATGGTGATTTTTTTGTTGACGTTGGATGTAGTAGACTAGACGGCGAACAGGGAAGCCCCTGATTAGTCTTCGTGGATTCGCAGGGTTGACCCTAGCTCGTCTTTGTGAAATACATCATTAACCCTTTCCCACATACAACAAATATGCAGCAGACGACTTTGAAAACATGTAGGCAAAAATATGGAAACATCTTTATAAATGAAAGTAGGATTATTTAATGGAGTTGAAAACATTGTGGCAAATGCTCTCGTCTGCAGCAGAGGCGCAAGAAAGCGTCTATAAATGGGAAAAGAATAAAGGAGAAGTATGATGAAAATAACGGTTAATGTATGCGTTAATTGTTCCTTGTAACTTAAAGAATCCTCTTCAAAATGTCGATGTATGTTATTTTCATTCATTCCATAAAGAATAACTGTTGAATATTGACGATTTGTAATAAAATGATGTGAACTTGTTATAAATGACATTGCGTGAGATATACTTTGACTTGTTTGATTACTTTGTAAAAAAGATAAATGAGCGGTGCTCCCGGAAAACCGATCTTGACGTATTTATTACCCGTATTGAAAAAAAACCAGCGTGTGCATACATACTAGGGATCCAAAAGGATACTATTTTCGAAGTTTCTTGAAACCTTCTGTGACTAATTGGCGTACAAAATAGAGTAATTTCAGTCAGCGCCGTTTCGCTGGTTGATATGGGTCTACACTGTTAGCAAATAGCTACAGGTTAGTTTTCGCAGAGCGCCTCTCCTATCTAAATAGTTATACGTAATGTGTACATGAAATATTAAGACGATTTTCCGTTTGGAAAACAAAGTAGATTTTGATTAATGTTTGTACATTTGGATGTATTATGTCTAAATAATGTTTACTTTGAAATTGGCACTTTTCAACATACGAGACACGAGACAGATGGCTTTGAGCATATATCGGTAAAGGTATGAACACTGTATATACATGAAAATACCTGTATAAATATTACACGCATGTACAGTTTGAAATACATTGTCTTAAGTTTAAATTGCTCATTATGCACATGTTCTCCTTTTGCCACACAATTTCAAAAGTCGTCTGCAGCATATGCATCGATATGCAACTGAGTGAGGAAAATGGTTAAACATTGTCCTGCTATATAGGGTATAACAATTTCCCGCATACCGACGCTTTCAAACGCCTCTGTATGTAGACGGCATTTGAAAACATTGTGGCGAAATGAGAATTTTCTCTAAAGAAGCCATTTCTCCATTTGCTCACAATGGTTTCAACTTTATTTAATTAATGTACTTCCATTTTTAGAAAGTTTACATAATTTTTGCCAAGCCTTGATCTTTTCAAAGTCGTCTGCTGCAAAAGTGTTGTATGTTTAAAACACTTAAACAATATTTGTTTATCACATTATGACGCAAATGTGTTTTTTCATCAAAGGTGTGATTTATTACATGAACAATAAGGTTGAATGGGTATATACGTTCTCTCTCCTCTGCAGCAGACGCCTTTTGAAAACCATGTGCAATTTGTCCTTTCGCTTTGATTTTTCAACTTTTTTTCACTGGCCACATACATGTTTCTGTAGATAATTACGTAGTCATCTGCTGCATATTTGCTGTATGTGGGAAAAGGTTAAACGATATATCCCATACGTCAATAAAACAGACACCTTTAGAACCAGGTTAATACTGTCAAGTAATACTATGATATATAACACTCCTGTGAAAAATGATGTTCTATTCTTCAAGTAAATTGACCTGTCGGAGACACGTGGCTGATAGGTCATCGAACACTTTCTAGCTATAGTTCTATATTACCTGACAGGCAGGTATATTGTACTGATTTTATTTGCCTCGAAATAGTTAACTTTGCATGGCGATGATAAATTAACCTTTTCCCTCATATAGACGCTTTCCGACGCCTCTGCAGCAGACGGCTTTTTGAAAACATAGTGACAAAATTTGTTCCTAGTCGTCTGCTGCAGAATTGTCGTATGAGGGAAAGTGTTAAACCAATATGTCTGCCTGTCATATTATGTATGCATCATGATACAAATCAATTTACACGGACGTGTTTTCTCTGTTAGTTTTTGTTTTGTTTTATTTCGTTGTTGTTAAATATAAATGTTCCATAAATAATCAATTATTCACTGTTACACCCAAAATAAAGTTGAACAAAGGTTACATTCTGAATTCGTCTAAATATTAATCCCTTCTTAGACCTTTAGAACTTTCTGCTAGAGGTCGTGCTTAACTTCTCATGCATGTACAGAGTCCAGTCTCCGGTGTATAGTGGAAAGGGAGTTCACCATGGGAATGGGAGTTCATGGTTCAATCCCCGGTCGCGTCATCCCAAACACTTTAACTCTTTCAGCGCCGAATTGTTTAAAATAGACTCTTCTAAGTTCAAAATCGGGCGTCTCCATTTCTCATGTACTAAAGGTTTGGACTATTTTGATAACTAAATAGCAAACAATGCTGATTTCAGGTGAGACAGCTCGTTACGAGCTGACTCACCTGAATCAGTATTGTTTGCAAAAAACCTCAATACTGCCTTTGGCGCTGAAAGAGTTAATGGTGCTGAACTCCAGATGGAGATCAAAATGTTGAAATGTTGAAACTTCTGAAAAGATTGCTAATAGTGACAACAAAGTTAGTAATAAATAGTTCACAAATGTTCAAAATTTGGCTTACTGGGTATGTCTACCCAGTAAAAATGAAGCATACACGATCCATATTTAGATGTTTGTTTGTACGGGAAAGTGAAATATTTACTCTAATGTTATCCCAGAATTAAGATTGCAAGGAGGGAAAGTCATTAATAACAATGTTTAAGGTCCTAAAATCCAAGTTATAGATAATAAAATTGTTCAAAAGTGTTCTTAATATATTAAAATCATAATTCTGAGATAAAATTAGAGTAATTATTTCACTTTCCCGTACAACAAACGACGTCCCTCCTTGCACTCAGGGTTGTGGTGCAAGCATTACGACTGATGAACTATTGTCAGGATAAATCATACCGGCAGGAAGCGTTACTAGTAAATTACCCATGTAATCGCCATGATATAACTGAAATGAGCCGTTCCACGAGAAAACCAACAGTGTGGACTCTGCGTAATGTATCTACCGGATCTAAGCATGTCGCGCAACCTTACCCGGACAGACACGTTTCGCTTCCTGCGGATTTTCTGTTTCATGAATCGTTACTCTGTACCTCTATCCCCCCTGAGACGGAATGTGTCGGCCCGGATTAGCCTGCGCGGACTGCGAAAGCTGATCTGGTCGATACATTACGCAGAGGCCATACTATTGATGAAAGCAGTGGAATACACCATGTGGGCATTTAGTATGGAATTAAACCTGCAGTTAAAAAACCTAGCTGTCATTCATAAAGAATGTTGAAACCCCACTATAACAAGATGTGAAAAAAAATGCCTCAATATTGGAAGCAAAACAATGGGTCGTCTTGTGCGTTGTTCCGTGATGTAGTGATTAGAAAGTCCAACGTAGGATCTGGAGATAATAGTTCGATACCCGATCGGTTCCAACAAAGACCATACAATGGTTTAAATGGATTTGTTTTTCTTTGGCGCTCGGCGTTATGCGATTATTAATAACGACTGGTTCACCGGTACCAGGATAAATATACAGATAGTACTGGTAATTTACCAAAGTCATGTGAGCCGATCCGCGAGAATACCAACATTATCGCCTCTGCGTAATGTATCGACCCAGATCAGCCTTCGCAGTCCGCGCAGACTGATCCGGGCCGACACATTCCGTCTCAGGGGGATAGAGGTATAGAGTAATGATTCCTGAAACAGAAAATCAACAGGAGGCGAAAAGTGTCTATCCGGGTAAGCCTGCGCGGCATGCTTAGGCTGATCCGGGTCGATACTTTACGCAGAGTCTACAATGTTGGATTTCCCACTGGTCGGCTCATATCAGGGTTTAACTGACATACTGATGGAAACAGCTGAAACTGTCGTTCGACTTCCTGTCTCGTTTGTGGATCAATCATGGACTGCCCTAATATATCAATGTTTTAGACTGTTTCCATACATCTAGTTTTTGGCCATTAGTCTGCTCTTTGACTTTGTTAAAACTTAAGTGTTTTATGTATGTGGTATGTAAGTCAAATTTCCCGTTTTTCCTGAATAAAATCTATTTACCTTGATTTACCTTGGTGTTGTGATCCTTACTAGGCTACTGCCTCTTTGATCCATCTCTATTATTTTAACATTTCCCGCTTCCGGTCCATCATATTCTGGTGCAAATTTAATTGGAAGAAATGTCCAATGCACATTTAATTTGTTTTTAAAATTGTTTACACTGCTGGCAGTAACTACGTCCTCTGGCAGAGTGTTCAATATGTCAACAACACGCTGGGAATTTCCGTATATTTGTGCGGCATTTTTTTTATTATAAATTTTCAGATTATGGCCTGTTGCTTGAGAGATTTTTAAAGGGAAGAGATCTCTGCATTCTATTATGTCTATGTTGTACATTATCTCATATGTTTCTACCATGTCTGTTTGTAGTCTTCTGTACTGGAGCGTAAGAAGTCCTACTTTTTTAAAATCTTTTTGGGTAACTTAGTTGTTTTGTTGATGGAAGTAGATTCGTTTGCTCGTCGCGCTGCAAAATTTCGATAGCGATTCTTTCTTTTTTGTTTGTTGTGGTCCAGACTGTGCTTGCATATTCTAGATGGGGCATTACAATGCTATTGTATAGTATAAGAAGCATTTCTTGATATAGATATCTGAACGATCTTTTTATTATTCCTAAAATTGTTTTTGCTTTTTTGACTTGTGTATTGATGTGGTTTTGAAATTTTAATTTGCTGTCTATTATGATTCCGAGATCTTTTTCTTGAGATGTCTTGGTGATTTTGCTCCCATCCATATAGTATTGAGCACTATTTTCTTCATTTTGTCCGAAGTGAATGTGTTTACATTTGTCCTTTTTAAAGGTTAAAAGCCATTTGTTTTACCACTTTGACAAATTGTCGATGTCTTTCTGCAGTGATTGTATGTATTTATAATTTTTGATGACAGAACATATTGTTGTGTCGTCTGCAAAAAAATGTTCGTGTTAGTTTATGCGTCTGGTAGATCATTTCTATAGTTGTATATATATGGTAAATATAATTGGGCCTAATACACTGCCTTGTGGTATTCCGATTGTCACTGCGGTCCAATTTGAACTGGCGTCATTTAGCACAACTCTTTGTTTTCTTTTTTTTTTATAAAAGGTTTTCAATGCAATTGAGCAATTTGCCTGTTATGCCAAAACTTTTTAATTTTGATATTATTCTTAAGTGTGGAACAATATCAAAAGCCTTTTGGAAATCAAGATAGATAGCATCTATTTGGTTTTGTTTATCGATTTTTCTCAGTCCAATCATCAATAACTTCTAAAAGTTGAGTTACACATGATTTGCCTTTTCTAAATCCATGCTGATGACGGGCGAATAGATTGTTACTTTCCATATAGTTCATAATTTTATCTCTGATTAGGCTCATGGGTCGGTAGTTTGCTACTTCTTATTTTGGTCCTTTTTAGCTCACCAGAGCACGAAGTACTCAAGGTGAGTTATTGTGATCGCCTTTTGTCCGTCGTCCGTTGTCTGTTGTCCGTCGCCAATATGTGTTCGTTAACACTCTAGAGGCAACATTTTGCATCCAATCATGATGAAAGTTTATCAGGACATACATCTCCATCAAATCTAGGCCAAGTTCGAAACTGGGTCATGTGGGGTCACAAACTAGGTCATTATATAAAATTAAATGAAAATCTTGTTAACACTCTAGAAGCCGCATTTTAAAATGTTGAAACTTTGTCAGAATGTTTGTCTTAGTGATATCTAGGCCAAGTTAGCATATAGGTTATGTTGGGTCAAAATTAGGTCATTAGGCCAAATTGAAGAACAATCTTGTTAACACTTTGGAAGCCGCATTTTTGGATTGAGCATGTTAAAACTTTGTCCGAATATTTGTCTTCATGACATCAGGTCAAAAACTAGGTCACTATGCCAAATTGTTAACTTTGACTTGAGCAGCTGGACATTTTGTCAGAAATTTTATCTTGATGATAGTGCCATTGGCACTGAAAGAGTTAAGTCTTAAAAAGCCCATTCTCAGGTGAGCGATCCAGGGCCCTCTTGTTTATGAATTGGCATTATATATTTGCCAGTTTCCATTCTGAAGGTAATTTGGACTATTTCATTGATTTGTTGAAAAGGATTGCAAGTGGTTCCAGTAAGTTGTGTGTTGTTTCTTTTATTACTTTTGGATGGATCTTGTCATATCCTGGGGATTATGTGTGTCCTTTAGTTTATCAATATGTTTGGATATGGAGTATTCGTTGAAGGTTAAGGATTCTAGTTTGCAGGTTGTTTCATTTTCTAGGACTGGAATATCATCGACATCATTTTCTATAGTGAAAACGCATTTAAAAAATTCATTCATAAGCTCTGCTTTTTCTTTATTTTCGGTGCGGATTGATCCTTGTTATCTTTTAGGCTAATGATTTTCTCCTTTGATTTTGTTTTTGATTGGTCAAATTTCCAAAAATAATTGGAGTCAGACTTCATTTTCATTGCTATCGGTTTTTCGTAGTTCCACTTTGCATATTTCACGATAATGTTTGCCTTTAATTTATTTATTAGCGTTGTTGCATTTTTCAATCTATCTATCATGTATGTCGCTATGTGAATTCAACTGTCCCTTCAAACTTCCAGATTCACATGCTTTGTGCGGACTGTGATCATTATGATTCACAAACCCATATATGCTTTGTGCATGCAACCTGTTCCAACCGAAGGGGAATGGTGAATTCGAATATATATGCGCATATGCCAATGCCAATAAGACCTCCAATAGAAAACTTCAGCGAAACGAAATGAGAAGTGATCAATAAAGGACATAGACATTTATAAATTATAAAACTAAAAATGCATTAATTAGTTTAATAGATAGAACATGATACGATATTGAGTCGTCTGCAGAAAATCCATAACTGTGACCAAACTATTCTTTACTCCCAATGTTATCGAGAGTCGCCTTAACCCTTTCCCTCATACGACAATTCTGCAGCAGACGACTTCGAACGTATTTTGTCAAAAAATAGACAATCTCTATAATTGAATGGATAACCTATGACTAAAAGTGGAAAACATTGTGGCAAAAGGAGAAATTGCACGTTTTGTGCAATTTCTTCTTTTGTCACTATGTTTTCAAATAGCCGTCTGCTGCAGAGGCGTCAGAAAGCGTCTATATGAGGGGAAAGGGTTAAATGAACGCGTCCAATGCAGTTGGTTACCCTTACAAGGTTTACAATCCTGAGCGCGAAGGAGGAAAAGCCATTACTTCTCTTTATAAAGTATATTGTATGACCCGATAAATTGAATTGAGATGACGTAGGTTCTAAAAAGCGGGATTTTTTTTATATTATAAATCACAAGAATTCAGCTAGATGTTTGGAATAAACTATAAAGGCAAGAGGTTTGTGTCACGGGAGTGGGACAGGTTAAGAGAACAAATAAGAAAAATATAAAAACCCACACATTTGTGGTATGGGAGACTCCAAGGGGAACATTTCAGATGTTGTTGTTTTTATTACTGAGTCCAAACGTGCGTTTGACGAGAGTGGGTGGATTTTTTGGTTTAATTAGTATTTTTTCTTTTAAATTACAAATGGAAAACAACAGTAATCGAGACATTGGACATATTAACCTGATTGTTGAACTTTAATAATTGAAATACTGAAAAACATAACTATAACTCGAATTTAATTATGGACATTTTTTGACTTTTTTTATTATGAAAACTCAGCTATGTCCGGGATTTTACAACAACCGATCTGGCCGTGTACCATTTCTCTACGGATAACTCATACAACTATAGATGCCATAAATCTCACTGAATATGACGTTCATCACAACTGTTTTACATAACGCTAGTGTTTAAGATCTAAACTAATATCGTGAGACGATGTTTAATCTAAGTTTTAATCAAAGGAACGAAAGGTAATTGGACGAAACAAAGACATCGGACGCGTGGGATTTTTTTTTTATATTTTTCATAAATGATATTTTAAATAAAAAAAATACTATTGAACCCAATTTATATTACAAACTTATTTATTAAACGAATATGCTCCGAAAAACGTTAATTTGATTTTCCCCGTTTTGATCCATAATTTAATTTAAACCAATCACCCGATTTGATGCCGTTAAGTGCGGAGCTCCCTTGCAAATGGCGGCGGGTGAAATTATTGAATAAATTTTTACATTAATAAAAATTTCTGCTGCTTTTAAATAGGAAATAAATATGTCATCTAGCTACCAAGGTAACTGGTCTAGCCATTTATTTGGTTACCTCCTTTATATCTGAGTATGTGCTGTAAAAAGTAGATTGATTGAACGTTTTAATTTAGAGGCATGTGTGCCCTCGTGAGAGTGCTCGAAAACACCGGTCCGGTGTGCTTTGTTATAACAGTCTACCAGGTTTAAGGCGTCTTTTGAGATGCTCACACATATATCCTCTCGTAAATCAACCCAATCGCACAAACGTCACATGCCAGGTCTTTTGGAAAGTTAAAACTTTCAGGAAATAAACGGTGACAATAGTTAAGTTGTAAATGGACTAGCCTTCTTTCATAAGCTGACTACTTAAAAGTTCATACACAAACAGCTCTATTCAGATTAATTTCTTTGTTTTTACTTGTTTGTAAGCTCATCATCAATGGAAAAGAAATATTGAATAACTATTTTTGAAAGTGAAACAACAACCACTGAAAATATATATGTTACAAGGTTATTCATGTAGATTAGAAACAAGATAAGTCTTTAAGACGTATACATTTAATGCTTTTGCAGGTCCTCTATTAGTTTGTTTTCCACTTATTGCAGTATGCGAACATGAATAATCCCATTTTGTTTTCAATCCTTTTTGAAAAAAGGATAATTACCGTTATTTATAGTATTGTTTACACTCATGTTTTGAATATTGTTAAAACTATTAACAACAATACATCTTTTGCATCTCAAGTCCTTTACACTTATTTATATACATATTTAAACTGTCTTACTATTGTGCTAGTAGTTACATGGACTTAGTAGAAACGTTAAGCTGGGTTTCAAAATCACCAAATTTGAAAAGTTTTCGACACTTTTTGGACAGGAAATCCAAATGTTTCGCAAATTGCAACTCCTTTGTTTGTCTTTTTTAATCAAAAATCAAATTGATGGATATATATTTTGATTATTGTGAAGTCGTGTGATAGTTTAAATTTGACTTAAAAAGACAGATTATAAGAGAGAAGTATGTTATTTAATTTGTATACAATTTCAAAGGCGAAAAATAACTGGAAGTTGAAATTGAATAAAAATGACAGCTTGTAAATACCGGCATAATCCGGTTCCAGACTCGTAAAGAATAATTTTATCAAAATATCTTATATGAATATGAACGTGGAACAGGTAAACTAAAGTCGGACAATTATTATCCAGTTAAATCACAAAGCAACGACAACAATCAAGTTATTGATAGTGAGGAAATTTTAACGATATGCATAATAGTTAATACTTATCCATCTGAGTATGAGTTTTAGCATTTCCAAATCAGTGTTCATAACAAGGCTGTCATACTCATTATTTTAATTTGCTAATTTCAATTATTGGATTACACAACCACAATAAAAAATGACACCTTGTATTCTTGCATTTAAGTATCATAAACTTCAAGCCAGACTGGTACCCAGTTTAGAGAAGTAGGACACATCAATAATCAATTCGCGAAGGAATTACAAATTGGCTAAAACAAAAAAAGAAACCAGCTTGTAACAGTGTGAAACATTGTATTCCCGTCCCCTTAGCACCAGACCCTGAAAGTTAATTGCCATTATTTCTCAAATTCAATTTTTTTTTTTTCATTTTCTTTTAATTTTCGCATTTGGTTAACAACAGCGCGGGCCCTGGTTAAATAGATCCGTCTACATTTAAAATTTATCCTTTCATATGGATATTAAAACAACCTTTACGCTTCATCACTCAAGAGGGGTTCCCGAGTTTTTCTGGTCATGTTCATACCCTATCTTTATTTATAAGAAAGGCAAATTGTCACAAGTCTTCTGTATGTGCCTTTGGAAATGTGTAATGAAAATATATTTTCAATTTTTATTGCAGATTATTCCTCCTACTATGGGACTGGAAGTCAGGATTATAGCAGTTCTACTGCACAACCTGCCACAACAACTGCATCATACTCCTATGGAACAGGCAATACCACTGGCACATATGACTATAGTCAAGCTGGATATGGGAGTTATGATGCTAGCAGTTACCAAGGTAATTCCTTTCTCGTGTTGCGAGCTTGAACCCAACCTTGGTCATCTTTCTGATGTTTGACAAATGTCAATGCAACAAGTAATTGAAGTATGATTCTTTTTCCACCAATGGGCTAACATTTTATGTGGTAGAGCAGCCAGTTGCTCAGAAAGACTTGTGTGGAGTGATGATGAGAGAAAGTCAGAAAAACAACATTTTGTAGAAAGATAGCGTTAAACCCTAATAAATCAACCTTTCTTGGATATATTGTTGAAACGGCATAACTTTTTGTTATTAGTAAAAATTATTAAAAGCCTTTTTCACTTGTAAAGCTGTAGATGCATCTGCAGCAGGCCACTTTTATGGCAGTAAAAATATAATGGGGAATAGCTCTTTTCAAATCGATGTTTTCAATTTGAATTGGTAAAACAATTTCTATTTATAATATGTTGGTCAAATAGCTACTACTACTGTTATATGGGTTCGAAACCCTGAAAAGGAGTGTCTTTTTCCTTATTGATCTTTTTATAATGTTACTAAGAGTATCATTCTAAAAAATATTATTAAACGGAAAAAGGCATATTTTGGCATATATATAAGGTTTTTGTGTCACCCTGCGTAGCATGGTAGGCACTTAGGCAGGGTTCCCGCTGGCGATCGCCATTGTCGCAAATGGCGCAGAAAATGAAAAATTTGCGCAAGAAATTTCTTAATTGCGAAAATGGTTGGCGACAACATATTTCGTAAATAGGGCCGCATAATAAACTGGTATTTTATAACATTTCCCAATTTTTTCTTCGCCGCTGATAACCGCAGTACAAACGTCGATAAACAGTATGCAAATTACTCGAGCGTGTGTAGTCTGTACACCGGCAATGTGTTGTTTATCACAGCAGGTGTTGACTGTCGAGTGACCTTTAATCTCCCACAAAAATCGATAAACAGTATGCAAATTACTCGAGCGTGTGTAGTCTGTACACCGGCAATGTGTTGTTTATCACAGCAGGTGTTGACTGTCGAGTGACCTTTAATCTCCCACAAAAATCGATAAAGGGATTAATAAAGCGTGCTGATCAAAGATAGAGTATAAACACGTAACTGTGTTAAGCAATTTGCTCGATATGCACAGTCATTTACACTTGCAAACCACAAGAGAGTATGTTATGCTAATGAGACACATTTACGATGTCGGCTGCTTTTTATAACGAGTATGTTAACAGTGTGTAAGTAAAACAACGGCTTTAATTAGAAAGAAATATTCAAATTTAAATAGCAGCGACACCCCCCACTTCTTCTTTTTTTGTATAAAATGGAGATAATTTCGCGGAACTTTGACAGTTGTCATTATGGCTTCGAAAAGATCATTTCGAGGGCTTGGCGTGAAACGGTTGTAACTAAAATTGGTAATATTTTACAAAGGTTAATCACCTCGCCATAAAGTCATTATAAGCGTTAAATCATTTTTCATGGTAAACAATGGAAATTTAGGTGCCATTGCTCGTTCTGAGCAATCGCACCTAAATTTGCATTGTTTACAAAAGGGTCAAAATTGCCCCTAAACCAGGGTTTTCAAAATAGGTTTTAAGTTACAACTGTTTCACGCCAAGCCCTCGATTTGATATAGTTTGGAGACTATTTGTTAGTCACCTACATCAAAAAAAGCAAAATTGTGTAGCGATCTTCATAAAAGATTATTTAACCCTTTCCCTCATACGACAATTCTGCAGCAGACGACTTTGAATGTATTTTGTCAAAACATAGAAAATCTCCATAATTGAATGGATAACATATGACGAAAAGTGGAAAACATTGTGACAAAAGGAGAAATTGCACATTATGTGCAATTTCTTTTGTCACTATGTTTTCAAAAAGCCGTCTGCTGCAGAGGCGTCCGAAAGCGTCTATATGAGGGAAAGGGTTAAAGAAACATGGAAAATTGAAAATACTTGGCACCGCAGTTATGAAAAAAGAAATTATATAGTAAGATCATTGTTATTTGTCTATTTTCTGTTGAAACACTGTGGTAAAAGGAGTTATAGCTCAGTAGTATGTCAAAAAGTGTCTGTGGAAAATCTGGCTCCAAAAGTGGCTCCAGAATTTTTCATTTGGCACCAACTTTTCTCATTTGGCGAAAGTGATGGCGCAAGAAAAAAAATGTCCAGGGTGAACCCTGCTTAGGGATTACTTTTTTTTTTCCGGCGTCTGTCTGTCTGTTGTCACACTTTCAATGAACAGGTGCAGGTGACACACATGCTCCGCGGAGGACTCCATTCTAGTTTTTCTATTTAACCCTTTCTCATCTACAACAAATCTGCAGCAGATAACTTTGAATACATTTCTAGGCAAACACACGGTAAAGCTCTTTAAATATACATCTATATAATAACTGAAAAGAGTTGAAAACATTGTGGCAAATGGAGAAATTGGTTGTGAGCAATTTCTACTTTTGTCATGTTTTCAAAAGTCGTCTGTTGCAGAGGCGTCAGAAAGCATCTATATGCGGAAAAGGGTTCAGTATGTTGGCATGTTAATTAGTTTTAACTTTATTATGTGTTAAACAGGGCAATCTTATGGGTCTGGAAGCTATGGTACTGCTGGGACTTATGATTACTCCAGTTATTATGCAAGCCAGCCCGGATATAGTACTACAAGCAGTGGTACAACCCCCTCATACACCGCTTCTACCACCGTGTCAAGGTAAGACCATTTCTCATAAACAGTCAAACATGTGCTAAAGACCAACTTGGAAAAGCAATTCCCTGTCTACATAGCAACCACATGTTTAGTTTCCCAATAACTCCTTTCCTGCATTAATGCATTAATAAGCCTGTAATTAAAGACCACCTGTAAACAAAGACCAGAATCTTGCCTTCCCATGGGTGGTCTTTATACACATGTTCCACTGTACTTGTTAAAAATACATATTCAATGCACACCATGAAAATGATTCATCAGTATTCAACCTGTAAGCAATACAGAATCTTGTGGAAGACAGTTGTGTAGGGGTAGAGCGTTAGCTTCTCCAACAAAACGTCTCGGGGTTCAAATCCTTTGATGAATGGATTCTGTCTATGTGATTTTTCCACATAAATATCGCGAATACTGGTTATTTCTCCAGGAAGCAGACATCGAGTATGATTTATAAGCTAAAAGCGTGTATTATCACCAATGTAAAGAAAGATGTTTAATCTAATACAGAATCTAATGACCTCGTATGCACTAAGTTACTGACTAGTTAAGTAAACCAAATCCTGGCCTTCTGTCCACAAGTATTTTATAAATGGGTTAATTGTATTGGTATTTAGGGCAATTTTTTTTTCAATGGGTTGTTGTTCTCAAGAAATGTTTTTCTCGCAGATGTACTTAATATTATGAATATAGAATACAATCTCTTGGATCAATATGCAGTTCCAAGAATCCCCATGTCTGTTGGTTCGTTATTCACTTGTTTTTATTTTGATAAATGAACGTTTTGGTGCAAGTAACATTAATCAGCACAATTAAATGAAACTTAATCCTTTGACTGCTGGAACCAATTTTTGTTCAGCATGTGCCATCAGTGAAGAGCCAGGCCAGCTGGTGTATCATTGCTGCCTGACCAGGCTCGATACTGTTATCTGCTTGACTGAACATTTTTATCTTAAGTTAATATTTATCTATGGACTCTTCCAGATTAAAATATTGACAAATCCATATTTAAAAATTCAGCATTGAAAGGGTAAAGGTGTATTTGAAATAAATTATTTTGGATTTAATTGGTTGTTTCCTTTTATAGTTCTGCCCAGCCAACAACCAGTTCATACAGCAGTTCAGGGTACCAGAGTAGTGCGGCACCATATTCCACAAAAGGTTAAATTCTTTTATTACCGTTTTACCTTTCCTTGATACAGGGGACATTTTATACTTCTGCATCAATGCTTTATAAAAAACATTGTAGGTAAAGGAGAAATTGCTCTAAACAAGTAATATCTCCTGTTTCCATAATATTTCAATTTTTGTATGAAAGCTTTCAATTCTCCATATGATACCTTCCACAGAGCTTGCATTGAAAATGTGACAATGAAAATGGAAAATTTAAAATTTTGAACTCTTTTCTTTTTCATTGTATGATCTATTCAAAGAATTTGTGAACTAGCTATTTCAGCATCTTGTATGAAACTTAAATATCCAGAGCTCTGAAATAAGGGACTTATTTGGTGTTGTTAAATCTTTATTTTATATTGAAACCTTAAGTTGTGAGCACTCAAAAGAATCGTCTCATTGAGTACCCACAATATAAGATTTAATTGAGTGTTAATTAAGGGAGATATTCCTCCTTATCGAAGCCTCTGAATATTTCTAAAAAAGAATTAGTCATATCTCGGGCTTCAATTGCATGACACAGGTAGCATATAGGGTAAATTGTGATAGGTCATTTTCTGATTACAGAGCTCTAGATGAGGGGCGTTTTGCATGTTCTAAAATGCTTATTTGACACTCAAACCCTTTGTTGTGGGTACTCGAAAGAATCGCCTCGGTGAGACGATTCTTTTGAGTATCCACAACATAGGGTTTGCTGTTATAATGAGAGAGAAATTGGGGGACAAAGAGCTGAATACCGCTCTTTATAAATATGGAACTCGATTAATTATTGTGGCCACACCCTTTCTCCTTTTCCTTCGTGAGGGGTTAGGGTGTCGGTGTTTGATTTGAGGATGTGTAGATGATTGAAAGGGGCATTAAGAAAACTTGTATTGCTTAGATTCTTAGAATGAAAAGAATTTGTTTAAAGTAATGATCATTCATAGCCTGAAATTTACATATAAGGATATATATGGCATTTACCTCGAGATTTTTCCAAGTTAAAAACTTGATAAAAAGAATGAGTGGGTCAGGATTAAAAGGATGGCATTTTCTCCTTTGCATCAGCGCATTTGATTTATAATATGGCAGTTAGTATTTAAAGTTATTTGGCACGCTGATCATCTGGTGAATTATATGAAACAAATATGTTTTTTAGATCTGAGAATCAAGTTAAATTATGTTTTCAGAACTGAAAATCATTTTACAGACTTGTATTTCATGTAGGCCAACAGTGAAAGTCCTATCAGAGTGTTTGTTTGATTGCAGGTACTACTAGTTCAGGTTATTCGGCTCCCCCACCCCCACCAACTTCACAGACAGAGGCTGCCAAGACGTCGAGTGACTATTCATCATATTACAGCAGTGGACAGTCCGGTAGCTATGGTTCTACCCCAAGCAGCAGTTACTATGGCACCCAGACCTCCAGTTACTCAGATCCCTCGTCATATGGGTACGGAAGCTCAGCAGGTTACTCATCCCAGTCGACGACGGCGGCGCCAGCGGCACCAGCCTACAGTGGTAGCTCAAGTTCTGCTTATGGAACTCAGCCTACATCAGGAACTTACAGCAGCTACGCAAAAGATGAACCAAGTTACGGATCCTCATCAACAAGTTATGGTAAAAGTAGTCAGTATGGATCTAGTAGCTATGAAAAAGAGGGACAAGCTCCTTATAGCTCTAGCAGCTATGGAAAAACATCCACAGCGAGTTATGGTTCTCAGCCTGCTAGCACATATGGTAAAGATTCTACTAGTTACGGATCTTATAGTACGCAAACAGCAGGTTATGGAAAAGATAACCAGAGTACTTACAGCTCGAGTAGTTATGGAAGAGACAGCTACGGAGGGTATGGTTCACAGTCAGGGAGTTATGGAGCAAAGGACAGCAGAGGGGGTTACTCTGCAAGTGGTCAGACGAATTCCAGCCAATCATCTTACGGAAAAGATGCCACAGGCTCCTATGGAAGTCAGAGTTATGACAAAAACAGCTCTAGCAAGAACACAGGTAGTTACAACGGCAGTCAAGGAAGTAAGCCTTATGGCTCTAACGCTGGATCTCAACCCTATTCATCATCTAGAACTTCCTCCTCATACAATGATGGGAACCGTCAGGGCAGTTATTCCAACAAGAATAACATGGAAGTTAAAAATTCCGTAGTGGAAAAACCCAAGGAGCCTCCAAAGGCGCCTCCCAAGGAAGAGATACCAGAAGGACCAGGCACTAAATACATTGACAGTATGGGGAATGTAAAGGTACGATACGGCCCTAAACCATTAACCAGCATCGTGCCAATTGGCGTAGATTCTAGTGTTAAATCAGAAAAGTCATCTAAAGACTTAAACAATAAAGACAGTGATAAGTTTAATAAGAGGGGTAATAGCCAGAAGAATGATGGAGGTCACGTGGAGGCTATGGAAGAAGGAAATGGGAATTATGAGGAAGGAAATTACGATGACAATAGAGATAATAGGGATAATAGGGATAATCGAGGTCCAAGAAGGGGGCGTGGAGGTAGAGGAGGATGGGGAATGGAAAGGGGAGGAGGAGGAGGAGGAGGCGGCGGCGGAGGTGGTTGGAATCCTATGTTTAGAGGGGGACCTTATCCTCCAAGGGGTTTCGGTGGGCGAGGTGGCATGCGAGGAGGCAGAGGGGGATTTTTCCATGACGATGGTCCTCCAATGCGAGGTGGTTTTAGAGGAGGATGGCGTGGCGGGTTTGATCGAGGAGGATTTCCACCACGAGGGGGTGGTTGGCGTGGAGGAAGGGGAGGTTTCAGACCTGACTTTGATGAAGGTCCACATGGAGATGGATCATGGAAGAGGAAAAATGAGTTTGACTCGAATCAGCCATCAAAGAAAGATCCAGCCAAGAAACAACCAGTTGTTGATGAGGAAAAAATTGATGTAATGCCTTTCATTAAGGCTCACATAGACGCCCACTGTTCAACAAATCAAGATGCCCGTAAATTAGCCGAAGAAGCCCTGAAAAAGATGATGCAGCCTAATTTCTGCGTACTATGTAATGCTAGGATGAATGGTGCTCCACAGTCGACAATGCATTATAATGGAAAGAACCATGCGAAAAAGATAAAGAATTTTATAACAACAGGAATGACAAAGTATGCTGAGAAGGTCAAGGAAGATGGAATAGGAGAAGATCAAGAAGAAGAAGAAGAAGCCACAGACGATAAAGATAAAGCTCTGGACAAAAAAGTAGCAGATGTAAGTTGTTTTTTTTTTAAATCTTTTCCACAGATCTGTAGCAGACAGATAAAAAAAAAAAAGGCATTTCATAGAGTTTATAATTTTATATTGCTCATTATATGTTATATTACTCAGAGTAATTTATCCTTCTGCCACTGTTTTCAAATGTCTGTTGTGTTAAAATGCGTCTGCAAGTGGAAAAGGATAGGCGGCTAAGGATTTTGTGAGTAGTGAAGACCCAGAAAAACCTGCATTTTTCAGTTTTTTTTTTATTTTAAGACATAATTGACTTATCAACAAATGGTTTTATTCATCTGAAAGATTTATCTTCCCTTTTATATCACATGATTGTAATGCAGGGTATCACCTAGGATCTCTTCTCTGTAATCTGTCTTTATTGTCACGCTTGACTTTGGTTATAGTTATAGGTTATTTGCAAGCAACACATATTTTACTTTGGATAAAGTGTTTACTTTATAAGAAACTCGTGAAGAGTGAAAACATGTTTAGAACCACAGTTTACCCACATATAGACGCTTTCTGACGACTTTTGAAAACATCAAGACAAAAGGAGAATTTTCTCAAGACGAGCATTTTCTCCTTTAGCCATAATTTTTTCAACTCATTTCAATAATTTCACTTTCATTTATAGAGAATTTCTGTATTTTTGCCTGGGTGATTTCAAAGTCGTCTGCTGCAGTTTTGCTGTATGTGGGAAAGATTTAAAAGAAAAGCAAATGAACAAATAATGAATTTATGTGGACAAAAGAAAGGTTTCTACAGAGATGAAGTGGAAAACATTGACGGAAAAGGAGATATTGCTTGTCACAAGCATTTGTCCCATTTTCAACTATGTTTTCCAATGTTGCCTTAATTCAGATGCATCAAAATGCGTCTCTAACAGAAGAGAGCTTTAACATCTAAAGGCAAACATCTCTCTAGAACAGCAGGAACTGTATTTCTGTGCTTTCACAAGAAGTTACTCTGAAGAGGTTGCACTAGTCTATATATCCACACATTCCATTCTCCTTAAAATAAACCCATTGAATGTTAAATCTTTTTATAAATTCCCACTTTAAAATATGACAAAGGAAAACAAAAAAAAATGAATGCATGATGACTTTAACAACAGTAATTTTGTTTCCTGCCATGGCAGGGAGACATTAAGGGATCACTTCATGTGTTTGTCTCGCTTTGACTGACACACATATTTTCAGGTGTAACACATATTTCTTTCACCTTTTGTTTAGGAAAAGTTGTGAGAAAATTTCTTCTTTTTTCTCTGTGATTTGTCAACCCTTTCCAACTTACAGACACTTTCTGATGCCTCTGTTGCAAACGCCTTTTGAAAACATTGTGGCAAAGGGAAAAATTGCTCATAATAAGCAATTTCTCCTTCTGCCACAATATTTTCACCTCTTCAATTATTTTGTTTACACTTTGTATCTAAGTACATGTATCAAGGAAAGTATGTTTGTCCTATGTCTAGGAATCCGCTGTGGCCGAGTGGTAAGCGTCGGGGATTTCGAAACCGGGTGTCCCGGGTTCGATCTCCAGTCACGGCACTACACGGAAAGGCACATTTTCTAGCCTAGTACTGGTTTGTTTACCCAGGGATCATGAATAATTAAATTTAATTGCGCGCTAAATGACCTTGGCTGTCGATGCGCCATAAAACAATATACATTCATTTGTCCTATGTCTATACATGTTGAATGAGAATTTTTGTCCTTTACAGGCTCGTGTTTCCCTACAGCTACGAGACTCTGATTTCTGTAAACTGTGCTGTGTAGAATTCTCCTCAAATCAGCAAGCAGAGCAACATTATAACGGAAAAAATCATCAGAAGCGTGTCAGAAATGCAATGGCTCCTCCTCAAGAAGCGTAAGTGTTTTGATCTTAAAGTATTCAAATCTTATGTCCTCACCTTCCAACTTTGGTTAAGTGTCATCACCTTCAAGTCAAGCTTAATTGGTTTTGATATGAGCATTGATTTCAGCTTGAGCATATATTTATCTGTCGACTTCAATGCAATGAGAGTATAACAGTTGAACATAGTAGATAACATTGTTCAAGCAGGAAAATTTGCTCATTAGCCTTTTTCAATAATGTTTCAAATTCGGTCTACTGCAAACACATCAATGAAAATGTGTCTGTATACATGTCTGAAAGTCATTAGCAAATGCTAGCAACTGTTTTGATATAGATCTTTGGAAAAGGAGTGCTTTCAAGTCCTTGTCTTTGTCCGTCCATCCATCAAACTAACATACCAACATATTGGTAGGCGACACATGTATTCCTTACAACACCCTTGTTTTAAAAACTATAAATTCTTAATTTTTTCCATGTTAATGTTATGGGTATGCATTAAATATGAAAATGCTTCCTCAATGCCTTGTTCCCTGGCCTGGCTATATTAGATATTGGAATGCCTTAGCATAAGGTTAGAACTCTAGATAAGGCCAGTAACTAGTATTCTAAGATCTATACTTGACCTTCAAAACCTATGCTGTTGGAACTCAAAAGAATCGTCTCACTTAGACGATATTTTTTAAGTACCCACAGGCCACAGCATAGGGGTTGGTTTAGTAACTATAACGGAAAAAAGACCTGTACACTCTTCTGCCTTATCTTGATCTCTGATAACCCTTTCCCTCATACGACAATTCTGCAGCAGACGACTTTAAACGTATTTTGTCAAAAAAAAGAAAATCTCCATAATTAAATGGATAACCTATGACAAAAAGTGGAAAACATTGTGGCAAAAGGAGAAATTGCACGTTTTGTGTAATTTCTTCTTTTGTCACTGTTTTCAAAAAGCCGTCTGCTGCAGAGGCATCAGAAAGCGTCTATATGAGGGAAAGGGATAAGGGTACATATGTTGTTCTGTCAATGTTGTCATAGTTATTGCACTTTTGTAAAGACAATCATGGGCTGCTGTTCTGAGAAAGTGGGACTACTTGCAATTCAAACATTGTTAACCCAGTTTAACTGCAACCAACTCTGTGGTGTAGAGGTTATTGTGTTTAGTCTCGAGAGCGGGAGACTATGGTTTCATTTAAAACAAATAAGCAGTAAGTTCCTTCCCCGGTGCACAGGGCTGCCAAGGAAAACACAACTTCTTCATCCACATCAGGATAACTTTACTTGTAGAACTGGTTATTTACCCACTTGCAGATGCATTTTGATGCATTTGCAGCAGACAACTTCTGTTGTTGTTGTCTGCTGCAGATGTTTTCTGTGCGAGAAAGGGTTAAGCTACCTTAATTGAGCAGCACAAGCTTCTGCAATGTGTTTCTAACATATTATTTGAAGTGTTTAAAGTGTTTAAAAACTGAGCCCTTTCCCACATACAACACATTTGTAGCAGACGACTTTGAAACAGCAATATTAATATATATGGAATATCTTTATGAATGCAAATGTAATTGATGAATAGAGTTATAAACATTGTGGCAAAAGGTGAAATTGCTCATCATGAGCAATTTCTCCTTTTGCCATAATGTTTTCAAAAGTCGTCTGCTGCAGAGGCGTCAAAAAGCGTCTTTAAGTGGGAAAGGGTTAATATGAGCTTTTCACGAAAATTAGACATTGGGATTTTATGCACAAAAAGTCCCCCAAAGATCATACAACATCTGCATGTTGTGTGATCAATATCTGCTTTGTTCAATCAAACAAGTTTTACTAAGTGCAAATAAAATGGTAACTACAGGTATGCAATTTGGTTTGACATGCATTGATATATCTTAACCCTTTCCCACATATAGATGACTTTTTTGAAACCAGTACATGTTCATTAGAGCTTGTCTTGAGTTATTTTTACGCAGGTGACCTGAAATGGCTAAATAATTCAAAATAAGCAATATCAGGGCTCCATCAATCCAAACATATATAATTTCAGTTATAAAACCTGACCAAAAATTTGCAATATATCTTTTCACCAATTATTTCAAGCCTGCATCAAAAGTATTAAATTCTCCAGATGTAACATTTTCTCTCTTGGTAATTGTCAAAGCAGAAAAGCTCTAAA
Source organism: Serripes groenlandicus (assembly GCA_031761405.1). Taxonomy (NCBI): domain Eukaryota; kingdom Metazoa; phylum Mollusca; class Bivalvia; order Cardiida; family Cardiidae; genus Serripes; species Serripes groenlandicus. Next base: position 53,894,831 of record JASEVX010000011.1, on the reverse strand, counting down.
AGTGGTACTTCAGGTAAAAGATCAAAACCCCTTTAAATGTCAAGTTTTTGTGTAGCAATATCCTTTCAGTTATCAGAATGCAACTTCTGTAAGATAACACTTTAAAAATTAAAACAGCTGGGTCTTCATTGTTTGTTTTGCAATAAAGCCTATCATAGTCAGAAAGTGGCCCACATATGAAGAATGCTGGACACTTATTTTCAGCGGCAACTTTCTGTGCGAAGTTTGCAATGTGCGAGTAATGACGCAAGAAACGCTGGAACTACACTTGAAAGGGGCGAAGCACAAGTCTAAAGCGAAAATCGTGGGTGCCGATAAGATGCATAATGTTGTACCAGAAGGGGGGTTGTTGGTGGACGGCGGCCCAAGGTTGAGACCAGGTGAATAACCCAAATAAGGAAATAGATAAGGAAAATAGTTAGGGTTTTCCCCTCAAGTCAGTGTTGTACCCTCTCCCTGAAAAGACCCAATGCTGTGACAGAGCTCTCGTAATAATAATAATAATAAAGTTTGCGGTTTACTTGATAGGATATTTTTAGAGCCGTCTGCTTTGAAACATCTTTTTAAAAAAAAATAAGATTTTAAAAACTTGGTGTTCAGGTTTGATGCACAGGTGACAACATGAAGATGTTAATCATTGCTTTTTAACCCTTTCCCACTTTCAAAAGCATTTCAACGTATCTGCAGCTGATGACTTTTAAAAAACATTGTGGCCTAAGAAGAGAAAACTTACAATACTCAAACTGTTATGTGTATTTACTGATCATATTTGTTTTTCGTAGCAGATGACTAGAATTTTCTCGTCGGGTAAACAGTTGACGAAAAAGAAAAATTCAAACATATTTTAAGAGCAATATTTCTTCGATGCTCAATTGTAGGAATAATCAAAATGTGTCTCCTTTTCTTTCTCAAAATTTAAATAGCCTCTGTAAGCTTGACCTTGTCAGGGATTGGGTTAAAACTGCATGATTCACAAACTATATATGTTGTATATTTTAACTAAAAATCTAAAAAACAAATTCCTCTGCAGAAATTTCAGCAAAATTTGCTTTTTAAACTTTATTGTTTTGTTCAATCTTTTCCCTGATCAATGTGGATAGTTGTGAAGCCAGTGCAGCAGTTGACTTTTAAAAACAATGAGGTTAATAGAATATTTGCTCAAAACAACCATTTTCTCCTTTTACCATAATTTTGCCATTTGTCACATCCTATTACTCAGCTGTTGAAAAAGCAGACGACAAATATGTATCAGGCAAATAGTTGATTCCTTTCCCACTTGCAGATGCATTTTGACACAGCGGCAGATATGAACTTTGAAAACAATATGACAAAAGGTGAAGTTGCTCATGATGAGCAATTTCTCTTTTTGCCAGGTTTTTAACTCTTTTCTGTAGTTATACTTGCTTTTTTGAGGATTTACCATATTTCTGCCTAGTTGTTTTCATTGTCATCTGTTGCAGAATTTCTGTATACATTAAACATTGAAGCAATATGAGTAAGTATAATCATGCTGATCAATTTACTTAATTTCTCATGCTTCCTAATTACCTCCGAGTTTGAACTAAACTTACTGCAAGGTTTAACTCCCAATACATGTATAACTAAAACAAAACTCGCTTTAGAAATCTCAAAAGCCTTAATATGCCTAAAAAAAAAATTTAATAGGGATAAGTCCAAACATGACATAATAATTTATGGGTTAAATAAGAAAACACCTGAAATTAATACAATTATTATGCTTCTCTTCAAGGAAGAGGGGGATATTGCTTTACATATGTCGGTCCGTCAGAAGACCAAAGCATGTCTGATTGATAACTGGACATGGCTTGGACCTACTGTTCTCAAACTCGGCTGGGCTTAGAAAATAGATAACCCCTATTTATTTTGAGGTCATCTGTTCAAAGGTCAAGGCCACAGTGACCTTGATACTAAAAAGGGTGGTATTATGTTTGTCAAACATCTCTTGTTAATTTAGAAATTAAGTCCAAAGCTGGGTGCACAGGTTGATCTTGATCTTGATTGGTCGCAGATGCCCTATGACTGTTTTTTGTAGAACATTACTAATATATACTTAATATATTTGGTTCTTTTCATACAAAACACAACCTTTAGGGCAATAACCCTTTCCCACATACAACAAATCTGCAGCAGACGACTTTGAAATCTGACAAAAACCTGAATTTTGTTCATAAAAGGTAGATTAATTGTAAAATAAAGTTAAAATCATTGTGGTCAAATGTGAAATTGCTCATCATGAGCAATTTCACCTTTGGCCACAATGTTTTCAAAAGACGTCTGATGCTATTGCATCAATATGCGTCTGCAGGTGGAAAAGGGTTAAGACTAGAAAAGTCTGATTAAGATCTTTCCTGGTTGCAGTGTAGTCCTACAAACATCTGGAAAGCTTTCCACACATAGGGATCACGTCAACACTGTCTGTCCGTCATACTGTCACTGACTGACACATTGGCAGACAGCACATGTGTATCTATCCACTCACAGGGATCACGTCAACATTGTCTGTCTGTCCTACTGTCACTGACTGACACATGGCAGACAGCACATGTGTATCTTCCAATACTCTTGTCATGTAACTTGATCGATTTAAGATATTTGTCATGCCCTTTCAATACAATTTCACAATAGCTGATGAATCAATGCATTTATTACCTCTTTCGAACATACAACAAATCTGCTGCAGAGGACTTTGAAGACATGATAAAGGCAAAACTATAGAAAATGTCTGTCGCATTAAGACGCATGCGCAGCAGACAACTTTTTAAAACATATAGACAAGAGTAGAAATTGCTCTTATTGAGCAATTTTCCTTTTGCCACAATGTACTCGACTCAATTCAATAATTATCCTTTTCATTTATAAAGATTTTCCATATTTTTTTTTTTTTAGAACTTTTTAGATTAGTCTGTTAAAGATTTGCTGTATGTGGGAACAGGTATAGTTGTTTGTTAGGCCTGTTTCTGGTACAATATTATACTGCATCTTTGAATGGTATGACTTCAACAAGGAAAGTAATTCATAGAATTTCACGTTAAGGTATAGCCAAAGTACAATTAAGACCTTGATTTCCTTGAAATGACATTAAATCATCTGACCATATCTGAGGAAAGGAATATATCTTCTAGAATAAGAAATGGCAGTTGATAAGTAACATATTGAGTTATGATAAAGAGTTGGAAAATATTTTGGGAAAAGAATAAAATGTTTCTTCTGAGGCATCAACTTATTTTCATAGATATATTTTTTATTGGAAACAGCCATTTTACATTCTTAGTAACAAGATTTACCCCTGCAAACATTGTTTGTTGGTTGTACAGGAATCAACATGTTGGTTGGTTGGTATGTCAGTGTAACGCATGACGCTTGTGAAGCTTCAATTTATATGATATTGTTATGAAACTTGGTATTCTGTTACATAACTGATAGATCAATGAGCAATATATATTTCTGTGTATTCTGATGCTGTTATGTATTCATCATGCAACAGTTAACCCTTTACCTCATGCAACAAATTAGCAGCAGATGACTGTTAAAACATCTTGACATAAATATGTAAAATTTCTATAAATGAAAGAAGAAGAATTGAAGACAGGTGACGGGTGTCAAAATGTAAAATTTACATGGAGTATATGTTTGATACGTTTATTTTGGATCATATCTGTTCAGGCATTATGGAGTTATCTCCCTTTTAATTTTGACCTTTTTTAACGCTATCAAAGCAGTAAGTGCAGGGTATAAAGTCACCATCAGGACAGTTGTGTCAAATTTCCGTTTTATATGTGGTACTGTAACATATCTTTTTAAGATTATCTTTCCTTTTGAGGCTTTTCCCTTCCTTTCAATGTTCTGCTTTTTCAAGAAAAGGAGAAAAGGGAGAAAATGTGTATCTAACTTGTTCCACCTTCAAGCTAAAGGACAATATTTTGATAAGGGGCCATATTAAACCTCCATTTCTAGCAATTTCCCAGGATTAAAATCATCAACAAATATAATTCAATAACATTAAAACATCTATTTCTTTCTTTAAAAAAATGTGTCAAGCTTTTCACCGATCTTGTGATATGTCAAAATTAACTTTGAGTTCACTTTTGAAAGATAAATTTAGGATAGATTATGAAGATTGGCAAACTTTCATGAACTTGCATATCATTTCTCATATATATATACAACTTTCAAAACGTCTAGACAAACATTTATAATTGTAAATCAATAATTGAAAATATAATTATACATATCTATAGTTGAAACCCTTAAGACAAAAGGAGAAATTGCTCAGCATGAGCAAATCATTTTGCCTTCTGCCTCAATATTTTCTAAAGTTGTCTACTACAGATACATCTGTAAGTGAAGAAGGGTTAACATTTACTCATTATTTTACTGGATGTGAGTCCCAGCTGGTGCAAACAATCCTGTAATATTGATTGCATAGAAGATACTGATCTAAGTCAAAAATATAATATTATCATGTAAAAGTTTTAATTTGCTCATGAGAAGGTGAGAATTAGAACTGAAAGTTGAAATTGCATATGAGCCCTATCATGCAATTTGATGAAAGATGGCCAATCTGTATATTTAATTGAGTTAAGTCTTGTTAAAATATTATTTAAATTCAAATTGCACCCATAAGTTTCATTTTGACATAAAAGACATTCGTTTAAATAATGATTCATGTATTAACACGTGTTGAACCCTTGCTATTTCAAAGAATAGAGAGGGAGAGTATTGTGTAATCTGTGTCCGTCTAACAGTCACCGCCAGATATAAGTATTAACCCTTATCCCCCATACAACAAATCTGCAGCAGAGGACTTTGAAAACATCTACTCAACTTTCTATAAAAAGAAGAACGATAATAGATGGAGCTGAAAAAATCATGGCAAAAGAAGTAATTGCGCATTATGAGAGATTTCTTCATTTGTTACAATGTTTTCAAAAGTCGTCTGCTGCAGATGCGTCTATATGTGGGAAAGGGTTAACTGATTTTAAACCATTTCCTGTAATTTATAACTCAAGACAAGTTTCTGGTTAACTGTTTGCCATGTACATGTATTATATATTTAGAGTGGTTGGCTTTAAAAACGTTTTAGATAGACACAAATGCAACAGCTGTAAACTTGGTGGTATAACTTTGATGCAAAGTTGAAAGCATTTTTGGAAATATGGAGATTGCTCAAGATGCTGATTTACCCTTTCCCTTTTACAGATGCATATTGACACATCGGAAGAAAACAACTCTGGCCACACTGTTTTCTACTTAATTCAATAATGATACATGTACTTGTATTTATAGAGATTTTTTTTGCCATAATATTTGCACCGTCTTCTGCAGATTTGTTTTATGTGGGAAAGGTTTAATAGCTATTGAAGGTAGCCTATATCTGGGAACTGATTAACCCTTTCCCACATACAGCAATTCTGCAGATGATGTTGAAATGATTATTGAATGCTGCAGATGCATCTAGATTTGTCTGCATGGGGGAATTTACCCCATGGATAAACAATTAGGGATCACATTTCCTTTGTCTGTCTGTAACCCTTTAACCTCATATAGACGCTTTTTGACGCCTTTGCAGCAGACAACTTTTGAAAACATTGTGACAAATGGAGAAATTGCTCAAAAAGAGCAATTTCTTCTTTTGCAACAACATTTTCACCTTTTTTCAGTAATTATGCTTTCATTTATATAGATTAACCATACTTTTGCCTAGATGTTTTCAAAGTCGTCTGTTGCAAATTTGCTGTATGTGGGAAAGGGTAAATGAAAAAATATAGCTGTGGTGTCCTTTTGGTGGGGGATATCAACAAATTAACTTGTTCAACTATAGTTGCTTTCCTAACTACAAAGAAGCTAGCTACGAAATACAGGAAAACCCACCCTAGGAGGTTTTGATCTTGCCTTAACCCTTTACCAAATACAGCAAATGTGCATCAGTTGGCTTCAAAATCTCTAGGCAAAAATTTAGAAAATTTCTTCCAATGAAAGATTTATTATTGTATCAAGTAGAAAAGATTGTGGCAAAATAAAAAAATTGCTCATTTCACGCGGTTACTGCATTTGCCACAATGTTTTCAAAAGTCACTTGCTGCAAATGCGTCTAAAGATGAATGGGTAAATGATTAGGATCAAATACAAACGTATAAAATGTTGCATTCAATCATAACTGATCTTCCCTGTTTGCATAGCCCTAAAGGTCGGTTTTCATGTGGTGTGGCTAAAATATTGTATTTCGTAAATGGTTAAGATGATATAAATTTCCTGTCTTCATGCCAGTACGGTCTGAATTATTTAACACTGAAGAATGGGGTTTGATGCAGATCTCTGCATATTGTCTTTTGTATAAGCCATGTTTTTACATAGGCAGTTGCTTAAAATCAATCTCTCATGACTTCCTTTTCTGTAGAGTGAATGCCAAAAATGTATGAATGCTCATGTATGTTTTTTACAACTGCCTGCATAAAAACCTGTCTTGACACAAAAACTGTTCTTTATCGATCTGTATGAAGCCCCTCTTGGCCATGTCAAATATTCAGGAAAAAGTTTCCCATGTTTGTTATGAGCTGGGTAATCCTTTTATCATCTGACTTTAAAAACATTTTGGCAAAACTATGGAAATTCTCTACTAATGTAAGTTTGATAATTTAAGAGGTAATAATAACCAATTCCTGCTTTTGTCGCAATGTTTTCAAGTCGTCTTCAGCTGAGGTGTCCAAATTGGTCTGAAATGGAAAAGGGGTTAAATATCTGAGCTCTTTACTAGGGTAATATTTAATGTTCTTAAATCTTCATTTATCTTCCAAACATTCTGTTGGTGCCCAAATAAATTGTCTTGCTGAGACATATTTTCAAGTTCTCACAGCATAGGGATGTTGATTTGAGTTCTAATAAATTTTCTCAGGGGAAGATCAATTTACTCAATCTATATATTGAAGCCTCTATATGAGCTGAATTCTGAAAAAAAAATAACCTGAACTTGAAGGCATTTCCCACTAGTGTACATTTTGCCAATTAGTCATAGGTTTAAAAATACTACTTTACAGAAATATCCATTTGGATCCTTAGCATGTCTTTTTCCACATGTGTTATACTTATGTTAACCCTTTTCCACATATAGATGCTTTCTGACGTCTCTGCTGCAGATGACTTTTGAAAACATAGTGACAAAAGGATAAATTGCTCATAACGAGCAGTTTATCCTTTTGTCACAATGTTTTCAACTTGATTTAATAATTATACTCTCAATGATGGAGATTTTTCTTCTTTTTGTCTAGATGTTTCAATGTCATCTGCTGCAGATTTGCTCAAATAGTGTTGACGTATCAGAGATCTGGATAAATGACATATTTCATGTTAAAAACATCCTTATTTTAGCCTGTCCTTGCAAAGAGGTACAAGTTGACGTTTCTGAACAGTGTAGGTTCACATTAGTCTGTACATTCTGCTCTTATCAGAATTTACACAAATTGACACAAACTTCTTACAAGCCTGTGTAAGTAATATTTGAACAGTGCAGATTTTTATCAGTCTGGATTCACAAGCTGATCTGGATCTATGTTTTTCACAAAAGCCAACTTGTACCTTTTCGTCATGGCCAGACTCATTTAACCTGCAAACCCTATGTATTGGGTAATGAAAAGATTCATCACTGAGACCAGTCACGATTCTTTTGAACACCCAACACATAGGGCGAGCTTGGTAATAAAGAGGGATGCATTAAAAAAAATACCAGTTCTACTTAATCCTTTCCCTCATATAGACGCTTTCTGATGCCTCTGCAGCAGACAGCTTTTTGAAAACATAGTGACAAAAGAAGAAATTGCACAAAACGTGCAATTTCTCCTTTTGCCACAATGTTTTCCACTTTTTCTCATAGGTTATCCATTCAATTATTGAGATTTTCTATGTTTTGACAAAATACGTTCAAAGTCGTCTGCTGCAGAATTGTCGTATGAGGGAAAGGGTTAACCTTATGTATCCGAGTTCGGGGATTAGGTGTAAATTACATGTTCTAAAACCCTTACATAACCTCTAAACCAAATGTTGTGGGTACTTGATACATTTGTGTGACACTATTCTTTAGACGCCTCACAAAACTGGCTTCAAGTAATGATTAAGTATTAACTTTAGACTATTGCAGAACATGTTTACTATAAACCCTTTCCCTCATACGACACTTCTGCAGCAGACGAATTTGAACATATTTTGTCAAAAAATAGAAAATCTCTAATTGAATGGATAATCTATGACTAAAAGTGGCAAAAGGAGTAATTGTTTGTTTTGAGCAATTTCTTTTTTTGTCACTATGTTTTCAAAAAGCCGTCTGCTGCAGAGGTTTCAGAATGCATCTATATGAGAGAAAGGGCATAGACCTCTAGGTTGTCCAAACTGTTACACACAAAAATGGCCTATCCAGGGTTTGAAGAGGGTTGATGTAACAATTATGTAGAATTAGGGAGTTGGGGTTGAACAGTTTCTCTGACATATACAACAACTCATTTCATCATCATATCTGTTGATTATTGTCTGAAAACCTGTACTGACTGATGTCAAAAATCCACTCTTTGCATAGTAGTTCCGCTCCCGCGATAAATCACTTGCCTTGACATGTGTACCCTAAAATTTGGGGCAGGGTGGGTGGAAAATTTGGCATCTTTTATAAAGATAATTAATTAATGTGCTATTAATTATTAAGACTTTTGTGTAGCCGGTCTGAAAGGCGGGGATACACTTGCAGATTACTTCTCCTTTATCTACCCATCCGTTTGTCTGCCCGTCTCTCCCTTACTTTGTTTCTGTTTAGCTTCAAAGTTGCATCACTTATAAATACCTTGTGAGAATACAAGAAAGATAACTCAAGCCTGCTTTTTGTAGTTTCATTCATTATTTTAACATCGTAAGTCTAGATTATCCTGTAATTTCGATATTAAACAGAAGTCCCAAACCTACCCATTCCTTGTTTCATATAAATAGTGGTTTTCATTTTTAATTTTTTTTGCAAATGTTAAATCCTCAGTTCAAGCGACTGTTTGTCTAAATAAAAAGAGGTGTGAACAAATTGCTTGAAATGTGTGCACTTTCACTCTCGTTTTGTTTCTTGAACAACATGTATAAAAAAAATGCCTGTAACTAGTGTCACTTATTCTGTGTGAATGCTTGCCCTTAATTGTTTATTTATTGTTTTTTACATATTCGGGTAAATACTGGCTGTATTTCTACTGTTCTTTAATCAAAGGGCTGAACTTTGTTCTTAGAGAATCTTAAAATTTCATTGATGTAGTTAACATGAGTGATGGCCTTTTGTGACATTGGCTGCACTGCACTTCTTTTTGAAATTTAATTGAGTATAATGAATAATGTGTGCATATTAGAACACTATTCAGCTTAATATAAAGCTATTTGAAAAAAGCTAGCCAATGTGTCCAAATGTTTTAGTTGTTTAGGTTTGAACAGAACAGACAATGCAAATATATTTTCTGTTCTAAAACTTAATAAATGACAAAACAGTTGTTTGAAATCAGAATTGGAATGGTGTCTGTTGTGTAAGTTTGTTATGCGTTCAGAATTGTCTTCACTGTCATCCCCCGGCCACATCGATGAAGGCTGCCTTTTTCTTCAGTTTTTCCTTATTGCCATACATCTTTCTCTGCATACTTGTATGTAATGGACACACACCTTTCCTTTGGTGATGTAGTAGGGGGGCATCGTTGTAGGCTATGCTATTCAGTTTGCTGTTCCGTGCCCCAGGAGCATTGTGGTGATGGAGACACCTTAAACTAACTTGAATGCTGTATGCATTAAATTAAGCCTGTTGTGTCCTGTGCATAGTTTGTATATGTTGACTTGTTCCTGTCTGGCTAGGAGAGGATAGTCATCCTTGGCTGGTCTACGCTTCATGAGTGTCTTGATCACCGAGACCTTCTCCTAATACGTATGGTTTGTTTTGTCAATTCATGCTTTTGTAATGCAGTTGGTCTGTGATCTCATATCAAACCTATGGCACTCTCCCCTTTTCACCTCTTTTTTTGTGGCCATTTTCTCAATTTCCAATGTGTAAATTTCATACTTGGTTTGTACATAGCTTTTGACCTGCAGATCGACAGTGCACAGGAACAATAATTTTAGTATGTTTATTTTCTAAGTTATCTCCCATTTCCTGTATATTATTGCACATATATATTTTATATCAACTTCAAACTAGGTATGAAGATAGCTTGTGAACTGCAGACTATAAACAAAGTTGGGATGGAGAGTAAATCTTTTTTTTTAATACTCGAGGTGGAATAATGGAGGAGATCATCTTTTAAGACCATTTAATAAAATTATCCAGGCTGATGACTGCTTGGAAATGTGTCGAATTAACCATACCTGTAGTACTAGAACTGATCATAGGAAACATGGTGATATCATTTAATTACTGTTGAAACGGCCATAAAACACCTATACAATTTACTTAGATTATGGTATCTCGAGGGTTTCTTCTAAATTGGTTTATCTAGCTTAAGTATGAGCTAGTATTTCCGATTTAAGAAGCGAACCATTGCAACATGGGTTACAACCCAGGTAACTGAATGTTCAGGGTGTCTGAAGAAAAGTTTTGTCTATTTACCAAACTATAGGTGATCGTGTCCCAAAAGGTTTTGTCGTGAAGCCTTACAAGGAGCCAACGCCAAACCAATCTTTTACGAAGAAATTTGATGGACCCGAGGGATTCTTTTCGGATAACCCGACTCCAGTTGACATTATTGACCCTGAAGAGGAAGAAAGGAAAAAGAAGAAAAAAAGGGGCTCCGGCCCAGGCATAAAGCATGCATACCCTGTTATATAAACTCTTGTCATCGTGTGATACTTGACCCTTTAGCTGTTAGGATAGTTTTAACCCTTTTCCCGCATACAGAAAATCTGCAGCAGATGAGAACATGGAAAATCTCTATAAGTGAGGGTATAATTACCGAAAATAGGTTTACAAATCTGCAGCAAACAAGTGTGATCAAATCCAGGCAAATACATGTATATAGAAATTTTCATAATTCAAAGTATAATACCTGAATTGAATTAAGAACATGGCAAAAGAAGAAACTTTTCATCATGAATAGTTACTCCTTAAACTCCATTGTATTCAAAGTTCATCTGATGCAGATGCTTGAAAATGTGTCTGCTTGTCGGAAAGGGTTAACACTTTCCCGCATACAGATGCTTTCTGATGACAAAGATGAAATTGTTCATAATAAGCATTTTCTTCTTTTGCAACTAGTTGTTTTCAACTCTGTTCAATAACTTAAGTTTTATTCATTGAGATTACCTATACTTCTGCATGTTTTCAAAGTCGTCGGCTAGATTTGTGTCTGAATGTCGGAAAGGATTAAATGCTAGCTGAATTTAGGTTAAAAGTTGGTCCTATCAGAGAAAGGGTTGACATTGAACAACTGTTTGAGCTGTAGATAAAAGTGTTAAGGGATTGAATTCTGATGAATCTGGAAGGGGTTATTTCAAAGATTTTTCAGATCAAAATGAAACTAACAAATTGTTGTGTTGTTTGTATTGATTAGAATGTTTCTTGTATGTACTATAAATTTGTAATATTATAAGCACTGTGCAGGGTTGTCTAACTTGGGACTATTTTTAACCTTGTCTAAGGTGTGAAGTATTTCTGTGTAATACTTTCCATATACAACAAATTTGCAACAGACCACTTCGAAAATAGCCAGGAAGGAATATGGAAAAGTAGAATTAAACAAATAAAGCGGAAAAAGAGGTTGAAAATGTGACTCAGAAATGATTCTACTCTTATTTAGCACCTGCAGTCTGATTTAATCATCTCGCTCTGGATTTAAAATTATGCTTTGGTGGGTTTTTCTTAGAGCACCTCTAAAGTGTTAACATCTAAAAGTTGAGGGAAAAAAATTCTTTCAAGTATTGTCTGTTGCAAATCCATCAAGATGAGCACTGCAAATTAATTAGTGGTCAAAGATGAATGAAAGAGGAAAGGGTGTTGTGAAAAAATTAAAAAAAAAATTATGTAAGTTTTTATTTTATTACCATTGTGTAAAACTCTTGTGAAGATTTGTCAGAACGAATATTACATTGTATGTTGTAACAAAATGTTTAATAGATACCTTTGACTGATGCACTTTTTCTTGTATATATATATACTTTTGTGTTGGATATGTCATGCGGAGTTGCGGACTATTGAGTATTTTCTTTATTCATCATTTTTATTGTCATTTGTGTGGTTTACGGTGTGGTATTGAAATACCCATTTCCGGACCCATGACCTCATTTGTAAGCTGCTCTTTTCCCCCCAAAATTGAACCGCGTTGGATGATTTGGTGCAGTACCTGTTTTGCATCATTTAATATAACGGTAGTATAAATTCATGTGAGTTACACTTTTATGATTTTGTCTGAAGATGCATTTAGATCTTTATAATGTGAAGATGCTGATGACACTACACATGCACAGGATTACCCAGCTCTTATCTATAAGCAGATGCAATAAGAGCTTCAAATCTGCAGCAATGGGTCACATCTTTGCTGCGACAAGAGAAGCATTGTCGTATCTCTGTTTTAACAATGTAATTATGAAGATTAATTGGGGTTAATACATTGGAAGAAGTTGCAGCTAAAGCTGTATTAATTAACCCTTTCCCTCAAAAAACAAATCTGTAGCAGAGGACTTGAATAATATCTAGGCAAAATTATGTAAAATGTCTACATGACAAAAAGGGAAATTTGGGAGCAATTTCTTCTTTTGCAGATATCTTTTCAAAATTAGATTTACTGCAAATGCATGCGCCAGACGGTGTATGCGTGTGGGAAAAGGGTTAAACATAATGGACAGTGAAGGTTCTTGTGAGATATATATGCATATATGCTAAAGACTCATTCTACCATTCTCACTTGACTCTGAGTCATTTCATATATTTTGAGACACACAATTTTTAAGTTTAAGAATAGGAGAGAATGCTCATTTTACCTTTCCCTTAAACTGTTTACACTGTTTAACTTATTGAATATTTTTATAGAGTCATCTGCTTTGAAGTCATCCAGGGCCAGATATTTTGAGGTTTAATTGGGATGGGGAGTTAACAATTTCAGAAAATGAGAATGTGTTTGTTTTGAATAATTTCTCTTTTTGTATATAATGACTTCAGTTGTTAGTTAAGGCATCAGTTGTCTGGACCAGGGGAAGAGTTAAATGTGTCTGCTGCTAATCTTAACCCTTTCCCACATACAGCAAATCTGCAGCAGACGACTTTAAAAATCTCTTTAACTGTAGGTATAAATACTTGAATAAGTTGAAAACATTGTGGAAAAAGGAGAAATTGCTTGTTTTGAGCAATTTCTCCATTTTTCACAATGTTTTCAAAAGTCGTCTGCTGCAGATGCGTCAAAATGCGTCTACAGGTGGGAAAGGGTTAAAGGGGATGGGTCAATTAAAATGTACAGATTTTTGTAGATGTGCAAAATGAATGAGCCATGACTCGGGAAAACTAATTTTCAGAGTATTCGAAATGAAAGAGACTGTCTTGCTTAATGCTATTGACCCCTGTCTTGTTTTTTCTGTGGCATGGCTCACAGGTACCAAAGCTTCTCCAATAGTTTTAGTTTTAGTTTTCTAACATTTGAAGATGTTGTTGAAATACTGAGTTATTGACATTGCTAGATCTTTAAATAAAGGCTGTTTTTCATTGTTCTAAAATCATTATATCATCCTAAAAGCCTATGTTGTAGGTTATTCAAGTGAATTCATATCTTTGGAAGACACAACCGTGTCGGATTTAATTCAAACAGAAGAGAGGCTATTGTGGTATTATTTACCCACACAAACCTAACTGTTTGCTTTTACTTGCATTGCTTAACCAGATGATTTAAGTAATAACTTCTTTCTGTTCTTTTCAAAAGTTTTAAGCTTCTTAGTAAAGTAAAATAAAAGTAAAAAAAGTATGTTGCTTGGTCATTAAATGGGACTTGCATATGTGACCTTCTTTATGAACATGATTGGATTTATTAATTTGTAAATGTAGGTTTTTGTCTGTTTGTATTCCAGATTATATCTAATCCAAAATGAGAAAACATTCACCTTGATTGACAGTTAGGTCTGTTTAAGGAGGTGACCTACATTGATGTCAAGGTCATGGTGATTCTCTGCTTAGTGGTCTGCTTAACAATAAACAATATAAAGACTGGAAAACCTTGTAGGAAGAGGAGAGATTGCTTGTTTTGAGCAAATTCTCATTTACCCACTTTGGTTTCAAATGTCCTTTTGATCTGGAGAAAAGTTTGTTACTGATGACAATAATCTTGGATATAAGATTTAAAAAACAGAAAGAAGAGAAGTTGTTGACTGTAAACTGAATATGGCATTTTAAAGTCTGAGAATCTGAGGACCTCTCACCTTTGGGATAACAACATTTTAATCATGTGGGCATAATGTCATTTTCAACCAGCTTGTTGATATATAACATTACACTAAAATAATGGTCAAATAAATGTGAAGATATTAAAAAACAATTTGTTCTCTTGGATATTATCTACTAGATAAGAACATGCTTGCTGTGGGCTCTTTCATGGATCTCAAGGATTAAAATCCTTTCCCACATGCATAAATACACTTTGTTGCATCCGCAACAGAAGACCTTTCAGCCCTTTTCAACATATGACAAATATGCAGCAGACAACACGGTAGACATTTAGACAAAAATATGGGAAATCTCCATAAATGAAATATGATAATAAAGAGCTGATTTCGAGCAATTAATCTTGAAAGTGTCTGTAGTTGGGAAACGTTAAAAAACTGTTCAATAACTATGCATTCATTTATAACGTGTTTCCATATTTTTGCAAGAGTTGTTTTCAAAGTGGTCTGCTGCTACTTTCTTGTATGTGGAAAATATCAGTTGCTAGGATGATATGTCATGACGACATACTAGATATAACCACTGACCATGCGATACATATTTGCTGCGGGAATGGTCAGCCAGTCAACATAGAAGATGTCTTGTACTGACACAATTATTAAACGTAGGTCGGAGCTAGAAACGACTCTTTCAATATTGGTTTTACAGGCGCAATCCTAATAACTGGTTATAATCATTCATGTATTTTCAGCATTCACTAAGCATGCATGAATTATTAACCCTTTCCAACATACAACAAAGCTGCAGCAGACTACTCTGAAAACATCTACGCAAAAATATGGAAACTAGAAATGAAAAAAAACAATTATTGAGAATGAAGTTGAAAGCTGGAAAAAGGAGAAATTGTTCATCATTTTGCCACAATGTTTTCAAAATTTGTCTACTTCAGAAGCCTGTAGTTCGGAAAGGATTAAGTGCAGTTGAATGGACTGCCTAGGTTGATACCTGTCTTAACCCTTTTCCTCATACAGACGCTTTTTGATGCCTCTGCCGCCGACAACTTTTGAAAACATTGTGACAAAAGGAGAAATTGTATCAAAATTTCATCTTTTTCCACAATGTTTTCAACTCTTTTGATTATATTATTTTGGCATAGATGTTTTCAAAGTTGTCTGCTGCAGATTTGTTGTATGTGAGAAAGGGTTAACTAAAAACTGATGTGCAGAGATCCATACCAAGCACAACCCTGACATGTCATATGGTGAGGGCAGCAGTAATGTGATATAAAGCTTGAACAAATGAGAAAGCTTGAAAAAATGGTTCAGTGACCTTATTGCTATCAACTAGTTGACCCTTTCTCACTTGCAGATGCCTTTTTGACAGGTTTCCTGCTGAAAACATGACATTGCTCGGTTGACTTTTTCTCAGATTTTCTAAAAAGACATGCAATGATCAGTTCTTATCATAGTTCACTGTTGCTACATGAGAAAGAGGACTAACTATAGAACACAATACTGATAATTTTTGTGTCCGCTGCCTGACAGTCATGCTTTCACTTGCTGACTTTATAGGCAAGAAACACATGATTGAGGTTCTACAAACTCTTGGTACAATTTTTACTATTTCACACAAAATTCAAAGTTTATAGACGCTTTCTGACGCCTCTGCAGCTGACAGCTTTTTGAAAACATAGTGACAAAAGAAGAAATTGCACAAAACGTGCCACAATGTTTTCCACTTTTTGCCATAGGTTATCCATTCAATTATGGAGATTTTCTGTTTTGATAAAATACGTTTAAAGTCGTCTGCTGCAGAATTGTCGTATGAGGGAAAGGGTTAAAGCAGACGGCGTTTTGAAAACATAGTAACAAAAGAAGAAATTGCACAGAATGTGCAATTTCTCATTTTGCCACAATGTTTTCCACTTTTAGTCGTAGGTTATCCATCTGACAAAATATGTTCAAAGTCGTCTGCTGCAGAATTGGCGTATGAGGGAAAGGGTTAAAGCAGACGGCGTTTTGAAAACATAGTGACAAAAGAAGAAATTGCACAGAACGTGCAATATCTCCTTTTGCCACAATGTTTTCCACTTTTAGTCATAGGTTATCCATCTGACAAAATACGTTTAAAGTCGTCTGCTGCAGAATTGTCGTATGAGGGAAAGGGTTAATAACTGATTCCAAGCAGTATAACTTCATTTAACCCATTTCTTCACATGATATTTCAAATGTTTTCTACTTCACAATCAACAGATGAACAAGTTAACCCTTTCCCCTCATACAACAATTCTGCAGCAGATGACTTTGAACGTATTTTGTCAAAACATAGAAAATCTCCATAATTGAATGGATATGACAAAAAGTGGAAAACATTGTGGCAAAAGGAGAAATTGCACGTTTTGTGCAATTTCTTCTTTTGTCACTATGTTTTCAAAAAGCTGTCTGCTGCAGAGGCGTCAGAAAGCATCTATATGAGGGAAAGGGTTAATCAATCTGGAAATATTGAAAGTAACCTTTTTGACAAAGAGTTGGAAATATTGCAATTAAAGGTTAAATTGCTTGTATGAGCAATTTCACCTTTTATTGCAATGTTTTCAAAAGTCACCTGCAACAGCAGGCGTCAAATTTTGTCAATGTGAAGTAATGGGTTAACCCTTTCCCACTTGCAGATGCAATTTGATGCGTCGACAGTAGATTTATTTTGAAAACATTGTGGCACACAGATCAATTCTTTATGACTTTCTGCTGAAAAAGATAGATGCAGAGATCATCACTATCAACTCTTTCCTGATGTGTCATATAATGTTATACACGTGGGTAATAAAAAGTATGTATGTTATTCAGTTTTGAAAAGCAGAAATGGTTTCTTTTTGAGAAATTAACCGTCCACAATGTTTTTTGAAGTTGTCTACCTACTATACAAGTGTACAAATATGTATTGGGTAAAAAAATGAAAAATAAAGATGCTCTTTTTTATGCAGACGACTTTTGATGATATTGTGGAAAAAGATGGCAAATTTCTCCTTTGCCACAATGTGTTTAATTCTATACGATACTTATACATGGACTTTTAATTCCAAAATGTCTATATTATATGTCTGCCATAATGTTTTCAAAAACATGCAGTGTAGAATTGCTTAATATAGGTAAGGGTTAACACTCCATGAAAAATGACTATTTAAAACATTATGTGCTGTTGGAGCAATAACTCATCTTGATTCTGTTTTCAATTCTGTTACAAAATTATATTACTTACTTTTCATGAGTTGTAATATGTTCTTTAAATGTTTTTTCCAAGGAAGCGGCTCCCAAAATATCATAGGGTTAACAGTTAATTGTTATTTTTCAGGTAACTTTGGTAGAGGTAGGGGATCTGGAGGACCAGACAATTTTTCAGGAAATTTTGGTAGAGGTCGAGGAAGGGGCGGCCCCGACAACTTTAATGAAACTCCACCGCCGCCTAAAATAAGAATCACAGAGGACCTAGCCAACTACCGGACGCCGAGTGGAAAATTCTACTGTCCAATGTGTGACGTTACATTGAACACTGAAACGCACTTTGCTCAACACACTTTAAGCAGAGGGCATCGGCAGAAACAGTTAAACAAGAAATATGAGGCCATGAATAAAACTTAGTGATGGAGTGCACTTACCCATTTTATAGTTCTCAATTTAGTTGTGTGTCAACAGTGTGCACCGTTTCCCTCATATAGACGCTTTCTGACGCCTCTGCAGCAGACGGCATTTTGAAAACATAGTGACAAAAGAAGAAATTGCACAAAACGTGCAATTTCTCCTTTGGTCACAATGTTTTCCACTTTAAGTCATAGGTTATCCATTCAATTATAGAGCTTTTCCATTATTTGACAAAATATGTTCAAAGTCGTCTGCTGCAGAATTGGCGTATGAGGGAAAGGGTTAAAGCAGACGGCGTTTTGAAAACATAGTGACAAAAGAAGAAATTGCACAGAACGTGCAATTTCTCCTTTTGTCACAATGTTTTCCACTTTTAGTCATAGGTTATCCAGCTGACAAAATATGTTCAAAGTCGTCTGCTGCAGAATTGGCGTATGAGGGAAAAGGTTAAAGCAGACGGCGTTTTGAAAACATAGTGACAAAAGAAGAAATTTCACAGAACGTGCAATTTCTCCTTTTGTCACAGTGTTTTCCACTTTTAGTCATAGGTTATCCACCTGACAAAATATGTTCAAAGTCGTCTGCTGCAGAATCGGCGTATGAGGGAAAGGGTTAACCGTTACCCACATACAACAACTCGGCAGCAGATGACTTATAGCAATCTGGGCAAGACTTGAACATTTCAATGAATGAAAATTAATTGAATATAGGTGGCACGTTTTGTTGGAAGGACTTCTGCTGCAGATGCATCCAAATGTATCTGCATATGGGAGAGGGTTAACCCTTTTCCACATACAACAAATCAGCAGATGCATCAGAAAGGGTCTGTATTGGGGAAAGGGTTAACAATATTACATTGCCTGACTTTTCATTGTGTATGTATTCATTGTTTAAGTCCACATGTATTACATTTTAATAGCCCTTCACGTTGAAATGTTTGTCATTTTACGGTTAGAACAATTAACACTATACATGTATGTGTAAATTGAAGTTATGTACATGTTATTCCTTTCCCACATTTAGACAATTTCTGACACTTACTGCAGACATCTTCTGAAAACACTGCGGCAAAAGGAGTTTTGCTCATGATGTGATTATTTTCTCGTTTTGTCCCAATGTTTGCCAACTCTTTTCACTAAGTAAAATTCCATTTCCAGATTTTAGTTATATGTGGGTTAACTTGATACCTATAAAGGGGTACTGTCTAAGTCGTCTGTCTTGAAGAGAATGATTGCTGGTTTTGACAAGTTTCTTATATGCCAACTGTATCATTGGAATACTTGTGGCTGGTGCAGAAGGTGGGTGTCCACATATCTCTCCTCTCTTTAACAGACCTTATTTAATCAAAAATACAACAAATCTACAACTGACGACTTTGAAAACATCTAGGCAAAACATGGAAACTTTCAATAAAAACATAATTATTAAAGAGTTGTGGCAAAAGTCGTCGGCTGTAGAGGCATCAGAAGGTGTCTATATTTGGGAAAGGGTTATCTGTAGCAATTCTTATTCAATCTTTTCTAAACTTAGTCACACTTTCAAGCCAGATCTTAAACATTCTAGGATTATGGCTCATTGGCGGGCTTAAATTGTGACAAATTATGTGTTAAGTTTTGTCATTTAAATTTATTTTATCAAGTTTGTGAATCCACATGCATGATAGTGGTAAGTTCAATTATTTTTGGAAAATGTGAAACTTTCTGATCATGAGTACATGTATATTCAATTGACATTTATTAGAAATCTGTTGAATGGGCAGCACTGATAGTAACCATTATATCAGACACCTCTGAAGCAGATGAATTTTTTAAAATAAATATTATATGTCATTTGTTCTCTACCCATCTTAAAAATCATGTTTGTTTGTCTTAAATTTTTAGCTCATGTGTACCTTGATATCAAAGAAAAAAGAAACCGTTTGCATTTTCTCCTTTTCTGACTAACCTTCTAATTCTGGATCGAAATTGTTCTTCACATTTTCCAGATGAAAGTATATTTTTTGAGTCAGTTAAAGCTTTTCTTAGAAGCTGTGTTATTAACCCTTTACCACATATAGACGCTTTTTGACGCCTCTGCAGCAGATGGCTTTTTGAAAACATAGTGACAAAAGAAGAAATTGCACAAAACGTACTATTTCTCCTTTTGCCACAATGTTTTCCACTTTTAGTCATAGGTTATCCATTCAATTATGGAGATTTTCCATGTTTTGACAAAATACGTTCAAAGTCGTCTGTTGAAGAAATGTCGTATGAGGGAAAGGGTTGACCCTCTCCATATACAACAATTCGGCAACAGAAGACATCTAGGCAAATTTATGGACATCTTTATAAAGGGAATGTTCAATTATATATAAATAGAATACTTTTTATTAGCAATTTCTCCTTTAGTCACAATGTTTTTAAAAAATGACTGCTACAGAGGTGTCAACAAATTGTTTGCAGGTTGAGCCAATTCCTCGAGCATTTGTCACCGGCATTTTTTTTTGGCCACTACATTTTAGGGTACTTGTATGTTGTTATTAGTTTGTCTCTTGTGTCTGTTTGAGTTTTTAGCTGGCCGGTACTGGATCCTAGGTTCTAGGAAGGCTTTTGTTGTCAGCCTGTTGTTGGTCATGGCCTCGAGTTAATTGGCCACTTTAATCCATTCCCACAAACTGCAAATTTGCTGCCGACTACTTTAAATGATCTTGCCAAAGATATGAAAAATCTTTATAAAAGAAAGTCATTATCATTGAAAAGGATTGAAAACGTTGGGACGGAAGAAGAAATTTATCATTATGAGCAACTTTTTCTTTTGACACAATATTTTCGAAAGTCTGCCTGAGAGGCGTCAGAAAGCGTCTGTATGTGGGAAACGGTCAACAAAATGTTTCATATTTTGATAATTGTTCAAAACTTAATTTACAGCCAAGCCCCTTGTCTGGCAAGATTTGTAGTCCTGCAACAGGTGTTTTTTGTTTTTAGCTCGCCTATTCGAAGAAATAGGGGAGCATATGTTATCCGCGTTGGCGTCCGCGTTGCCAGCTTGGTCAAACCTTTGCGTGCAAGGCCTTTTCTCAGACACTGTGTATGCTGTTGCTTTGAAACTTCACACACTTATTCAGGATCATTAGGGGACCTTGTATGTCAAGTCCCATAACTCTGGAATGGATTTTGACTGAATTGTGCCCCTTTTTGGACTTAGAAATTTGGTCAAACCTTTGCGTGCAAGGCCTTTTCTCAGACACTGTGTATGCTGTTGCTTTGAAACTTCACACACTTATTCAGGATCATTAGGGTACCTTGTATGTCAAGTCCCATAACTCTGGAATGGATTTTGACTGAATTGTGCCCCTTTTTCGACTTAGAATTTTGGTCAAACCTTTGCGTGCAAGGCCTTTTCTCAGACACTGTGTATGCTGTTGCTTTGAAACTTCACACACTTATTCAGGATCATTAGGGGACCTTGTATGTCAAGTCCCATAACTCTGGAATGGATTTTGACTGAATTGTGCCCCTTTTTGGACTTAGAAATTGGGTCAAACCTTTGCGTGCAAGGCCTTTTCTCAGACACTGTGTATGCTGTTGCTTTCATACTTCACACACTTATTCAGGGTCATTAGGGGACCTTGTATGTCAAGACCCATAACTCTGGAATGGATTTTGACTGAATTGTGCCCCTTTTTCGACTTAGAATTTTGGTCAAACCTTTGCGTGCAAGGCCTTTTCTCAGACACTGTGTATGCTGTTGTTTTGAAACTTCACACACTTATTCAGGATCATTAGGGGACCTTGTATGGCGTTGGTATCAGCGTTGCCAGGTTAAGATTTGCATGCAAGTATTGAAAATTTGTGATATCTTGCAATAAATAATAGTGTGTGGTTTTATCTGATATTGATACTGTAAGTCTTCGGTATTATGTTCACTATTGGCATACATCGTATATAAACCAATTTACAGATTTAAAAGGCCTGTATGGACTTGGTTAACATTTGCATGGAAGTATTGAAAAGGTGTATTATCTTGCAATAGGTGATACTGTGTGACTTTACCTAATGCTATAACTGTTCTGAAGTAGGCCCTGATAGACGATGGCCCTGATAGGCGAGCTATATTGTCCTCCGACAACTCTTGTTTTATGTTGTGCACATTCTTTGAAAGTATTTGACATATAGTTTTGACTCTATAAGTTGAACAATTAAGAAGTTTTCCAACTGAGACATGCTTTAGGATCCATTAGTAATGATCAGTAGCAGATTTCTTATAAAACATCTCGGCAAAAAATGGAAAATCCATAAATGATGGTATAAGTAATGAATCTATGGCTTAATGAGAAATGGTTCATTATGAGCAATTCCTTCTTTTGCCACAATGTCTTCAAATGTCATCTGCTGCAGATTTGTCAAAATGCGTATGCATGTTGAAAAGGGTTTACATGATAACAGAAAAATATGAGCCGCGGTAGGCAAAAAAGAGCTCTTGTTGCATCTTTTATTTCATGACCAAAGAGGGTAAATGGCCGTGAAATAACTTCATTTATATGTTTGGGTAGGTCTAAATCTACCTGAGAAGTCTATGCAGGGATTAAGATAGAAAATTCATGAAATCTTTCATCTTTTTGATAGCCTTTGATCTTTTTTTAATATTAACCCATTACCACATATGACCAATCTGCAGCAGACTAAATGTACTGTGAAAACATAAAAATGCATCTGTAAAAGGGAAAGGTTCAATGTCAGCAAAACTGTTTCAATTCCAAAATCAAAATTCCTCTGTCCTTGAAACCAGTCACTAATTGACCCTTTCCCACATACAACAAATCTGTAGCAGACGATTTTGAAAACATTAAGTCAAAACAATGGAAACTGTCTATACAATAAAAGAATAATTGTTGAATAAAGTTGAACATATTGCAGCTAATGCAAACATAGCTCTTTATGAGCAATTACTCCTTTTGTCAAACATTTTCATAAGTCATCTGCTGCAGATGCATCGGAAAGGGTTCAATTTCATAGATTATCCAGTTTTTAAAATGATCTGTTCCTTAGTTGAAAGTCTTTAAGCTTTCAGGATATGTATGTTTTTTACATGTGCCATATTACTTTTATTTGGCCGAGCCTCATTAGCTCAGTCGATAGCGATGCGGGCTGTCAATCCAGGGGTTAAGAGTTTGAATCCGAACTCGGCCAACATTCTTTCCGACTTTTGACAAAAGTCACTGACAGGCGTCATTTGTCTTTCGCCAATAGGCCTAACGGTCTCTGTGGAAAAGCAGGCAGTTGCTTGGAAAGTATGTTGTGTGGAGTACTGGTGTTAGAAAGCTAGGATGAGAACTGGCTGCTGTGACATGACTGAAAAAATGTTGAAAATGGTGTTAAGCCCCAATCAATCGATCAATTGACTGTTATTTGCTACAAAGTATTCAGATAACAGTTGTACATGAGGAATTACTTATCCCTCTATCTACATTCAGGTCTATATTAAATATAGGCAGACAGTGAAGGATCTTCTGAAACTGTGTGTGTATACACTGGTTCTGAATCTTCTTTGTTTGCATAATTCAAAATTTGTAACATGGTTCAAGGACATAATGCCAAAGGCACAAATGGAGATGTTTGTATGAAGAGTTGCTTTGCACCTGGAAAGTATTTGTTTTAATTGTTGTAAATTTATGATTTTTCAATTTTTTTTTAACATGTGGCTGTTTTGTCTTGAATTGTACTTTCTGTATAAAAAAAAAGTTATGTAAATAAAATGGTAAAACAAAACAAAAGAAAGAGATAAAACTCTTATTACAAAAATAATTTCATTGATCATCTATTGTCATTTTCACATCCATACATTACCCATTTCTTGATTTGCAAAGTATATGTATACCTTTCCAAAATTGGAAACGGAAAGTAATAAAACATTAGACTAATGTGATTTTTATAGACTTTTTCTGCTTTGAAATCATCTTGGGAAATAAATTGCAACATCTTGAAAATATAAAGTTTAATTTTTATACTATTAAAGTGTCAAACATTGAGTTACATTGAAATATTGCTCGTATTGACAATTTCTCATTATTCAACCATGTTTTCCAAAAATACTATGCTTAGTGGTGTCAAATATCAACTAAATACTCCGACTAGAATTCTGAAAATGGAAGAACTTGTTTATTATGAGCGATTATCTTCTTCCCAGTATTTAAACGAACTTCTAGTGGATATGTCTTCTGTATCAGTTAACCCTTTGCATCACATAGACGCTTTCTGACGCCTCTGCAGCAGACAACTTTTACAAACATTGTGGCAAAAGGAGACATTGCTCAGCCTCTTGATAAGCAATTTCTTCTTTTGCAAACATTGTTTACAACTTCAATATTCATACTTTCATTAAATGAGATTTACATATTTTGCGAGTATGTTTTCAAAGTTGTCTGCAGCAGACATGTGGTATATGGCAAAAGGTTTTAATATGGGGAAAGTTGTTCAATCATCACTTAAACAGTATAAACTATGTTAATTTGTGTGATTTCCATTTGAAAAAAAAAAATTGTCATTGATATTGCAGCAGAATATTCATTAGAAATGTGTCAATAAATATAGGTATTAATAAAATATGTCTGATAGTTTATAGTTTTTAGCTCGACTATTCGAAGAATAAGGGGAGCTATTGTAGTCACGTCGGCGTTGGTTAAAGTTTTCGTGCAAGCTTGCATTTACCCTTATAACTTACATACGCCTAGGCTAATGATCTTCAAACTTGGTATGGACATACTTCATAGCAAGTTGGTTGGAGTCAGTAGGTCAAAGGTCAACGCCACTGTAACTTTCTATATAGAAACGGTTCATGGTTAAAGTTTTTGTGCAAGCTAGCATTTACCCTTATAACTAGCATACGCCTAGGCCTATTGTCTTTAAACTTTGTATGGACATTCTTCATAGCAAGTTGGTGATGCCTATAAACTTTGGAGTCAGTAGGTCAAAGGTCAAGGTCACTGTGACCTTCTATATGGAAACAGTTCATGGTTAAAGTTTTCGTGCACGCTAGCATTTACCCTTATAACTAACATACACTTAGGCCTGTGATCTTCAAGTTGGTTTTGCCTAGAGAGTTTGGAGTTACTAGGTCAAAGGTCAAGGTCACTGCGACCTTTCTGTAAAGAAACAGTTAATGGTTAAAGTTTTTATGAAAGCTAGCATTTACCCTTATAACTTACATACGCCTAGGCTTATGATCTTCATAGCAAGTTGGGGATGCCTAGAGAGTTTGGAGTCAATAGGTCAAAGGTCAAGTTTGCTGTGCCCTTCAATACAGAAACATTCCTTGCTTTAAAACTACTGATTGCTTAGGCCTATGACCCTGAAACTTAGTTTGGGTAATGGTCATGACCAGCACTTGACTCAAACAGGTAATGGGATCATAAGGTGAAAGGTCAAGGTCACTGACCTTTAACGGGAAAAAAACCACTATTTTTTGCAATAACTTTGAACTAGTTGCATATGGTGCAAATTGTTGCCCTATGGTTAAAGGTTTGCGTGCAACTACATTAAGAGTCCATATCTTAGTAACTACTTGATGCATTCCATTGAAACGTTATACAACCCTTCCCAACCATCACACCTATGAAAATAATCAAGTTAAATAACTCTATTCTGCATATAATGCAAATTATCACCCTTTAAGACATTGTGGTTAATGTTTAGCATGCAACTACATTAGAGACCATTATCTCGGTAATCAAATAAGCGGTGGAATAGTCGAGCATGCTGTCCTCAGACTGCTCTTGTTTTAACTCCCCTGTCGAAAAGGCAGAATCTTATATACATAGAATTCTTCTTTTTCCCAAAACATTTTCAAAAACGTTATGCAGTTGTGGCATCCCGGCTTTACTGTTGATTTTCGTTCTTAGCTTACCTGTGCTCAATGTGAGTTATTGGGATCATCTTTTGTGCGTCCTGCATCCAGTAACCAGTGGGTAAATTTTGATGAAACGTCACAGAAAGTATCTCACCAGAATTCCTTCAAATTTTTGGGATCCATGCAGCATTCTGGTTTCCATGGCAACGAAACGAAAACTACTTTAAAATTCTTCTTCTCCCAAACTGGTTGGCAGATTTTCAAATAATTTTGTAAAGATTGTCCTTGGATTACCTGTTTTCAGATCCTTCAAATTTGTGGGATCCATGCAGAATTCTGGTTTCCATGGCAACGAAATAAAAACAACTTTAAAATTCTTCTTCTCCCAAACTGGTTGGCAGATTTTTAAATAGTTTTGTAAAAATTGTCCTCGGATGACCTGTTTTCAGATTCCTTCAAGCCATGTTGATTGGTCGAAAAACATGGCTATAGTGAAAAATAAATTTTTAGCTCCACTGGCTGAAAGCCAGTGGAGCTTATGTCGTGGCGAATTGTCCATTGTGCGTCAGTGCGTTAACTTTTGCCTTTAAATGACTTCTTCTCCCTAACCAGGTGGCCAATTTGGTTCAATGTCCGCTTAAATTGCTTATTTTTTTTTTTATCCATCCATAATTCTGGTCTCCATGGCAACCAGAAGAAAAAAATATCTTCTTCTCCGAAAGTGTCTGGCCGATTTTCAAATAATTTTGTAGAAATTTTCCTTGGGTGACCCTCTTTCAGATTCCTACAAGCCATGTTGATTGGTACAAAAAAAACATGGCCGCCAGAGGGCGGGGCTATTTTACCTTATATGGCTAAAAAGAAAACTTAAAAATTCTTCTCCTCCGAAAGTGCCTGGCTGATATTCAAATAATTTTGTAGAAATGTTCCTAGGCTGATTCTGTATCAGATTCCTTCAAGCCATGTTGATTGGTTGAAAAATATGGCCGCCAGGGGGGTCGGGCTATATTGCCTTATATGGCTATAGTGAAAACTTAAAAGATCTTCTCCTTCGAAAGTGTCAGTTTCAAATAATTTTGCAGAAACATTCCTTGGGTGACACTCTACAAGATTCCATGGTGGTTGGTAAAAAACATGGCCACCAGGGGGCAGGGCTGTTTGGAGATTTGATTTTTGCCTTATGGCCGTGGAGCGATACTGGGCCTCTTGATTAGAAATCTGACCCTCGTTCAGATTCCTTCAAGCCATGTTGATTGGTCGAAAACTATGGCCACTAGGGGCTGGACTAATATGGCTAAAGTGAAAAAAATAAAATCAGGTGAGCAATCCAGGGCCATCATGGATTCCCCTCTCGTTTGGTAAAAGAGTCCCCAGAAAATATACAGCCGGGATGGTTGGTTCAATGGAGAAAAGTAAAGTAACATTGTTATAGGATCAAAGACTTTGTGTAAAAAAAGAAAGTTCACAAGCCCTGTATTCGCTTCCGACTCTGCTTATAAAATGTGTAAAAACTTCCCGTCATGTTTTCTATACCCCTACTTTTTAGACGAGCTTTACCAGACATATTTGTCTGCCTGTCCGTGTATTCAAGATGTTCTATACCATGCATATCTTAACAGCTATTGTCTCCAAACTTCATAGGATGATTGGACTCAATAAGATGATGACCCTCTACTTTTTATTGGGGTCGAGGTAACTGGGGCTGTAAAGTATTATCGGATTCAAACTTCAAAATATGATCCCTACTCTTTTTGGGTCATCAGGTCAAATGTCAAGGTTGTATAGGCCCTGAAATAATTAACATCGGTTTTCGCTTAATATCTTAAATATCGTTTGACCTCGGGTCTCAAAACTTCATAGCATGATTGGAATCACTAAGATAATGACCACTACTTTTTATTGGGGTCAAAAGTCGAGGTAACAGGGGCTGTGAAGTATAATCAGTTTCTGCTGAAGATCCCGTTGACAAAGAGTCATCAAACTTCACAAGATAATCCCTTCTGTTTTTGTGTCATCAGGTCAAATGTCAAGGTTTTATAGGCCTTGACATAATTAACATCGGTTTTGGCTGAATATCTAAAATATCTTTTGACCTAGGGTCTCCAAACTTAATAGGATGATTGGAATCACTAAGATGATGACCTCTATTTTTTATTGGGGTCAAAAGTCGAGGTAACGGGGGCTGTGAAGTCTAATCGGTTTCTGATGAAGATCCCGTTGACAAAGAGTCGTCAAACTTCACAAGATAATCTCTTCTGTTTTTGTGTCATCAGGTCAAATGTCAAGGTTTTATAGGCCTTGAAATAATTAACATCGGTTTTGGCTGAATATCTAAAATATCTTTTGACCTAGGGTCTCCAGGCTTCATAGGATGATTGGAATCACTAAGATGATGATCTCTATTTTTTATTGGGGTCAACAGTCGAGGTAACAGGGGCTGTGAAGTCTAATCGGTTTCTGCTGAAGATCCCATTGACAAAGAGTCTTCAAACTTCACAAGATGATCCCTACTGTTTTTGGGTCATATCAAATGTCAAGGTTGTATAGTCCGTGAAATGATTAAAATGTGATCACTGTAATATATATGTATATCTGGTTTTTTTTTTTTTTTTTTTTTTTTATCCCACTGGGCAATAATAAATTATAAATAAATGTGACATGGATACCGTTTATGATATCTCAATAAATATTTGAGACAGGAAACTTATAATGTTTCTCTAAATGTGTCCTGCACAAGCTGAATTATTCCCTATCCATTCGGTAAATAGTAATGAAAATTCCATTGAATGCATTCAAACGTTATTTGAATTTTTATGAGAAGTTAAAACCCCTTGTCACCATGCTCACGACCTACGCCGACGTTGGAAAGTTGCTAAGATCGACGTAGGTCGTGGCGATTATGCAAATTTCACAAACAACGACCTACCCCAAAAGTTTTAAGACTTCCTAGATGGTCGTTCGACCATCATGGTTTTCTACGATCCATCACATGGTGGATCGTAACGGGTGCAGGAGAACTCGTCGTACTAGTAATATAGAGTAACCATTAGGATAACTCGTCGACCTAATGATTATATAGTATTGTAAGATATATAAATATTGGCTGAAACAAAGATGGCGAAAAACTTACAACTCAGAATAGCTACTCTTTAGGAAGTGAGTATATATTGGCTGCTGTGGCATTGCTGATATGTGAGTGACAGGAGCCGGTGATAAATGTGTAGAGTGGCAACTAGAAGGACGTGTGGATTAGACCATGTCTCATACGTAGGCCTCTATTTGGACAGAATCAACATCTCATGCAAGAACTAAACAGAGGAGATCTGAGAGGATATAATACCTTCCTTCGTACAACACCAGAGTTGGGCTCGTTGATCGTGTGGAAGTCCCCGAAACACCGGATGCACGGAAAGAAGTTGCCCATCTATTATCCAAGCGCTGGAACTTTCATAACATCCTAGGAACCATTTGTGGGAAACGCATTGCTATTCGTTGTCAAGACAAGGAATATTACTCCATTGTTCTGAATCGGTTAGAACGAAGATTTGTGCTTGTCATCATTACTTTCTTTGTTGCATATTTCCAGTTGTGCTTGATGTACTGTCTTTAAATCGTATCATAGTATTTGAGCGAGGCTCTTACAAAATATACGACTTTTAAAATGGTAGTAATGTATTTCCTTCATTGACGTTCAGGGTTTTGGGGTAAACATTACGATTGACTCGCTGGTGCCAGCAAAAATGGACCAGTAGTACTGGTAATATACCCAGGATAACTGAAAATGTGTTGAAAGATGGGTAAAAACAACATACAAACAAACAAACTCTTCAAAGATATACCGTAAATTATTCGCGCAGCCTGATCAGGTTTTTCGCCAATTATTCAATGAAGGTTTCAATGTGTATTCCTTAAGATCCTTGGCATGTCGGGCAGATATGAGCCGTTCCACGAGAAAACCAACAGTGTGGACTCTGCGTAAAGTATCGACCCAGATCAGCCTTAGTATGCTGCGAAGGCTAACCCGGACAGACGCTTTTCGCACTGCGCGGGCTAATATGGGTCGATACATTGCGCAGTGTCCATAATGTTGGTTTTCTCGTGGAACGGCTCATATGTCTTTTTCCACGTGTGTAAAAATAACGTTAAGGTTGGTTTTCTCATAGCATCGCTCATTTATAAGTACGAGTGATTGAAGTTGCGCCAAGAAACGTTATGTGAGTTAAATATAAAATGACAACGTGTAGTTTCAGAGATGTTCAAAAATAAATATGTTCATTAAATGTAAAAGTTCATTGATTTAATCGTGCAACTTTAACTTTAAAACTCAGAACACATATATATAATTTTTATATGTTTTGGTGCTCGTAGTGACAGATGTGTTCAAAGATTGCATAGGCTAATCCAAAAGTCGTTCGGTTCTTTATTTGCTGGAATGTAACTACACTTAAGCATACTCACGCCTCTCAATTTGTATTTCATGTTTCAATCCCAGGTAGGGTCATAACAAAGTATAAGTTTATGTCAATTGTTATTTAGGTAAAAATGCATTCCCATCTTGAACGTCGGGTCGGAGGCATAACATTACGATTTTGTGCACTGATATGTCAGATTAAAACCTATCGCACTGGTCGTTGACCAAGGCATTTTGACTAAATCGACTATGAAATAACTGACGAACTAGCGAGAACGTGATATAATTCGACAGAAAATGTTTGTAACATACTGCAGAGACAGTTTGACGGCCTTTCATGTTTGAAGAACGTGTGACAGCATTGGCCTACACAGAAAGCGCTTATGGTCAGAAGGAAGCAATTCATTTTCCATAGGCGACCATTATAGCTTTTTGGGCTATGACTCTTTCTCAACAATCAAAATAATCCAGAAACCTATATTGAATTAAAGTTCATTAAAGCACACGAAATCACATATTCACCTCGCCTTTTTTTTTTTTTTTTTTTTAGCTATGACGTCAAATCAAAAGTCAGCCTTATCCCGCAGAGAATTTTACTTTCAATTTCAGAAAAAAACATGTTGTTCTGAAAATGGCCCTTATGATGTCAATATATTTAAAAGTAAACAATGCTTACAAATCAGTCAAAGGGTATTCAACTTTATAAAAAACACTTTCAACTTTCAACAAACTTCAGTCTTATAGATGCATCTGAAACGGCGCTCCGATCCGAGTTGATTACCTTTTACCTTAATATTCTGCCTCTGGGGAGTCGTGCTTAAGACCCAACAATGCAGAAGAGTTAACCGTCTTTATTGAAGTAGATAAAAGAACTGTGGCTCAGATAGACTAGAATTTCTATTGTTTTAGCGAGCGGACGATCAGTTTCGAAACGAATAACATACGTATTTTTAGGTTAAGAACCACTAGATGCTTAGGTGTAGTACCACTAATATAATGCCACAATGCACCCTAATAATAATCAACAGTGAAACAGAACACTCCCCGGCTAATATCGAAACGATATTATAATACAAAAATATGTTGATAGTGTTAACACATTGTTATGCCCGTTGGCAAATGATTACACTGTCTTACATTTCCATTGTTAAGAGTATTAAGAATTTAAGTGGTAAACAATCAAATAAATCTTAAAATTTCTGACTAGATTAATGTTCAAAATTGAATAGTATCTCTCAATACGGCACTTGAGAAAAACAAATGTAACTGTCTTAAATGCACTCTAAATGCAAAGTCTTAAATAAATCCATATGTATACACGCATTGACCTATTGTCCATTTACTAAGAGCACAATCTCAGATATTGGTCGAGTGTATGTCACAGACTGTCCATCCTTACGGATACGTACACTGAGTTTACGCACTTTGCTATCTGCGCTAGGGAAAGTTTGGTCTACAACTCCAACCGGCCAGTCATTCCTACACACATCATTGTCTTTCAAAAGAACGACATCCCCTTGTTTAATGTTAGAACACTGTTTAGTCCACTTTCGTCTTGTTTGGAGAGTGTGTAAGTACTCCTCACGCCAACGTTTCCAAAATAACTCTGCAAGGGCCTTTACTCTCTTCCACTCCGCCCTGTAAATGTCTTTGATATCCAACTGATAGAATTCAGCCTTTTGATCAGTCTTCTGGGTCAACAATGTGTTTGGTGTCAGTATCTCTGGCGCTTCAGAATCTGTAGAAACTGGCACTATGGGTCTAGAGTTGACGATACTGCAGACCTCAGCCATGAATGTAGTGAGTACATCATGCGTTAACGTCTTGTGTCCATGGTCAGCTATCAGTGCGTCAAGAATTCGTCGTACAATACCGATCATACGTTCCCAAACACCACCAAAGTGGGATGCGTGAGGGGGGTTGAAAATCCATACGATTCCCTTTTTTCGTAGATGACTATTAACTGGACCATCTTCTACATTGATTGTGTCGATTTCTAGATCCTTGAGTGAACCAACGAAATTAGTTCCGCGGTCTGAACGGAATTCCTTTACAGATCCTCTGAAGGAAGTTAATCTTCTTAGTTTGCGTTAAAAAAAGCGGAGGAGCTCATCTCTTCCACGATTTCAATGTGGATGGCCCTAGTGACAAGACATGTGAAAAGAATTGCCCATCGCTTCTGGTTGGCTTGACCACCGCGTGTCTTCCTTGCGATGATATACCACGGCCCGAAAGTGTCATCTCCAACATATGTAAATGGAGCAGCTGGGGTGAGCCTATTCTCAGGAAGATCAGCCATAAGTTGGGTCTGAAATTTCCCTCTTAGTCTTCTACATATGACGCAATTGTAGATTGTAGACGTCACAAGTCGTTTCCCTCCAGTGATCCAGAAGCCATTCGACCGAATCGCGCCTTCTGTGAAGTGTCGGCCTTGGTGTTTTACATCATTATGGTAATAGCGAACCAGTAACAACGCTATGTGACTTCGGCCGGGAATTATCACTGGATTTGTCTGTTCTTGCGGCAAAACAGAGTTGTTGAGACGGCCTCCGACTCTGAGAATGCCATTGGCATCCACATAGGGGTTCAAAGTTTGTATTGGACTGTTCTTTGCCAAAGGCTTTTGAGATTTCAGGTTCTCAATCTCACACTGGTAGTAGTCTTGCTGTACAGCAATAATGATGAAATTTCTTGCCATGTTCATGTGATCTACAGATGTAGACTTGGTACAGACGTGCCAGCCATTACAGTCTGAATCTTTGTGAAGTGATTGACAGACATGTTGCAATACACTGATGGCCTTAATCAAGCTTCGCCAGTCCGAAAATCTCTCGAATCGATGACAACCTAGTGTTACGGGAACATCAAGAGCTAGTCTGGTTGCCATGGTGATGACCTGTGGTCCGATCTCGACATCATTATCGGGATCCATCAACTCATGTGTTGCATTATGGTCAGAGTCGGTCGGCATTTTGGGGGGACCCTTCAACCAAAGACATTCTGACATTCCTCGCGCTGGTACTGACCTGGTCCCAGAGTCAGCTGGGTTAAGATTGGTGGGTACGTAATGCCACTGAGACGGTTCTGTCGACTGTCATATGCGATCGACTCTGTTACTCACATAAACGTAAAACCGACGTGATTGGTTATTAATGTAACCCAGAAATACTTTACTATCAGTGAAAAACATTACACTGTCAATTTGAATGTCCAATTCATCCCTAGCAATTTCATACAGTTGTACGGCAAGTACAGCACCACATAGTTCTAGTCTGGGAATTGTGTGTCCATGAGTCGGCGCTACTTTGCTTTTGCCTATCACAAATCCAATACCGTGTGTGTGGTCGGACCGTATAGTTTTAATGTACACTGCAGCAGCGATCGCCTTTTCCGATGCATCCGAATACATAACAAGTTCTCTCCTTACTACATCTGTTGCAAGAATGGAAGTATATGATCTCTTAACTTTCACTTCATTCAAGTCGCATAGTTCCGCGCACCAGTCGTTAACACTTTGTATTTCGGAATCTGGTACAGGATCATCCCAGTTTGCAGTTTTTGGCATTTACATCGCGTAGAAGGATCTTTCCTTGGATGGTTACTGGGGCTAGAAATCCGAGTGGGTCGTATATACCATTCACGACAGACAGGACATCTCTTTTGGTTGTCGGCTTGTAAGTCTGACTTTCCCTAAACGTAAATGAATCTGAGTTCAAGTCCCAGGTGAGGCCTAGACATGATTGAGTAGGCAGCCGATCTTGACATGAAACAACTTCCTGCATCCCCTTCGCGAGATCCTCTGGAGGAAATGCTCTAACAACGTCAACTATATTTGAGACGATCTTGTGAAGTCGAACATTGCCATTGACTTTTAGCGCTTCTTGTGCTCTTTTCATTAACGAAACTGCCTCCGTATTTGTGCTAGTAGCGATCAGTCCGTCGTCAACGTAGAAAACTCTCTCTATAAACTTTCTGACATCTTCTCCATACTTTTCTTCGCTTTTAAGGCATAATTCGCTACTGAAGGAGATGGGCTGTTGCCGAAGACATGTACCGTTATGCGATATTCAATTAATTCCTTATCTGGGTCATTATCTCGGTACCACATAAAACGCAAGTAGTTTCTATGGTGTTTGGCGACCTTGAAACAATAGAACATTTGCTGGATGTCACCTGCGATGGCCACACTATTCTCGCGAAATCTCATTAGTACGCCTATCAAACTGTTTGTCAGATCAGGTCCTTGGAGAAGAACACTGTTGAGTGACACGCCTTCGAATTGAGCAGAGGAGTCGAACACGCCTCGAATCTGATTCGGTTTCTGAGGATGATATACGCCGAAGATAGGAAGATACCACCGTTCCTCACCTGATGCGCAGTCTGGTGCGATTTCTGCATGACCATTTTCAATGATCGTCTTCATAAATTCCACGAAATAAACCTTCTTAGTGGGGTTAAGTTTTAGATTCCTGTTGAGAATATGAGCTCTTTTTAATGCCTGAGCGCGGTTGTTAGGGAGCCTTGGGCGGTTTGGCTTGAATGGTAGAGGAGCTGTCCAAAATCCTGCCTTATCCCTAAAAACCTCTTGATCCATCACTTTAATGAACTGATGATCTTCTCTAGACAATCCAATCTTGTTGTCAAACGGTGTTTGCTCGAATACAGACATATCGTTGCGGCATGGCTCGAACCTTGTTGGCCTACCATTCTGAAGAATGAAAGTTTTCTTAACGGCGACGTTTGGACGGTGTACTTTATCTAGGCATGTTTCACCAACGATCACCCAGCCAAGTGACAATTTCTGGGCATATGGACATCCTGTATCGCCAGTTCTTTGGTCGTACACATGATGTGCTTCCAGCAAATCTCTTCCTATCAGCAAGCAGATCTGAGCATCGTCATTGAGAGGAGACATTTCTCCGGCGATGTCACACAGGTGTGGAAACCATTTCGCGATCTCTGGTGTTGGAATTTCTTCCCGGTTGTTCGGAATTTCGTTGCATTATAGGACCGAAGGCAAATCTAGTCGTGATAATCCGTTCATGGATTCGATGACTAACCCTTCTGCAGTCCGGCCTGATGTCACATGTGTCCCGGAACAAGATGACAGCGAATACTCAATCTCTGTTCCCTTAACTTGAAATAGTTCGAAGAAGTCATGGTTAGCTAGGGTGCGATTGCTTTGGTCATCGATGATTGCGTACACATTTGTAGCATCCCCTGGACAATCCTTCCTGTACACTTTGACTAGTATGGTTTTCGCACACGATTTACCACTAAATTGTTTTTTACATATCTGGGTGCACCGACTATCGACATTTTCCCCTTTTTCAGTTTTGGACCCCTCCATGTCACACAAAATGTTTTTCTTACAATCTTTGGATTGGTGGTTTGCATTAAAACATTTAAAACACAATTTCTGGTCTTTTATGAATTGTTTTCTGTCATTGTATGTTTTTGATTTAAAAGATCGGCATGTATCCAAACTATGACTATTAGTTTTGTGTAACATACACTGGTTTGAAGTGTCTTCAATGTCTGTCTTTCTCGTTTTGACACTATCCTTGGTTTGAGTTTTGATCCTTGGTTCATCGACAAATGAAGGCTTTGAGTGTTCCGTTGTTGTCGGAAACAAACCAGGATCGTTTCTAATCTTTGCTTGTCGTTGGACAAATTTATACATTTATATGCACTGGCGGTGGACACCCACTTTTCCTGAAGGTTGTACGGCAGTTTGTCAACAATAGGTCCAACTCCTACACTTGAATCGTAGTATGACAAGGCTACTGTGAATTTTGGATCTTCTTTTAACGAGTGTAGCTGCGCTAATATGTCTGAGAGTTCATATAGTTTAATATTCTCTTTGTTGTTGATTCTCGGAAATTTGTTTATTTTCTTTAAAATAGACTGATGTATGTTTTCCACCGTACCATATCTGTCCTCTAAGCGTTCCCATATACGATCTAGAGCAGTAGTAGGAGTGCTTGCGAATGCAGATCTGATGCTAATGGCATAACGCCTGGATTCGGGACCCAGCCACTTGACAAGTAGATCGCATTCTTCCGATGGTGATACCCCATTTCGGTGCATACTGTACTAAAACTTCCCTTCCAGGCTGGGAAGGTCTCGGGCTTGTCATCAAAATAGCTCAGCCTAGACATGGCTAAGTCCTTTCGAAGTAGAAATTTGGTAATTTGGTCAAATGGTTGCTGTTGGACATTCAATTGAGTAGGCGGTGGGGGATACATCATTGGTTGTGTCGAAGTGTGTTGATTAAAATGAGGTTCAAACTATTGAGTGGGCTGATAGAAGTGGGTTGTTGGACCTGCATGTTGCTCCGGTTGTGCCTGTTGATCAGTATCCAACCCTATGTTTCTAGCTGGCGACATTGATAAAGGTCTCTGGATTTGCTGCATAGGCGGCAGAAAGGGTGTACTTTGAGTTACCGGTACAGACTGAGCGATCGTAGGTTGACATTGTTGATTAACATATTCTTGAACGCGTTCTTTCGGATCAACAACTGGTATATAGCGTACAGTATTTTGTGTATGTGTATCGGAGATCATGGAGTATGTTTCAGCTTCTGCAACAAGTGCTGCTGTTTCCTTTTCTTGGTGGAGCAGCAACAAATCAGTCTCCAAGTTGGCCTTTTGTCTAGCAGTGGTTGCCTGAGCGATAAGCTGCCTTTCCTCAAACTCTGCATGTTGTCGCCTTAGTGCAGCTTCTTGTTGTGCGAATGCGATTTTTGCTTTGGCGGCCTCAGCTTTAGCTTTTGTGCGCGATGAAGCACTACTGGTCTTGGACGACGTACTTCTGATAGACATGTTTTCATTGTCGCGTAACGTTGTGGATTCAAAATGTGGCCTTTGTGAAACAACCTGGTCGAAATGACTATCAACTTTTAACCGAACATCAGAACTATAACGTTGTAAAGACATGATTTCTAAATTACTTTCTGCAGTGCAGGTTCTGGTTAAATACTCATGAAATTCTTTCTCTACAGAGTCTGTTTGTTCAAGTATGTCCCTTAGCGTTTGTTCATGTATTTTCAGTTCTGCTTTGTAGCACCCGTATAAATCAGTTTTTATCATTTCAAGCTGTCTATTCCACAATGGATTCAATTTGCAGTAATATGCATGTACACGATCTTTGTAAGCTTCCATTGCTTTAAGTGTGAGTTTCTTTAATCTTGACATTAAACATCAACAATATTCATTCTCATTAACAGTGTACAATAAATGTTTAAAAGCTGCAGCGGCAAATTGTATGTGCAGACTTGGGAATTCTTGACTTGAACTTATTGAAGTGCTGACTTGAACTTCTTGAAGTATCGACTTGAACTTCTAGAATTGTAGTCTGTAATCTGTAGTTCTTTTACTATTCTGCCTCTGGGGAGTCGTGCTTAAGACCCAACAATGCAGAAGAGTTAACCGTCTTTATTGAAGTAGATAAAAGAACTGTGGCTCAGATAGACTAGAATTTCTATTGTTTTAGCGAGCGGACGATCAGTTTCGAAACGAATAACATACGTATTTTTAGGTTAAGAACCACTAGATGCTTAGGTGTAGTACCACTAATATAATGCCACAACGCACCCTAATAATAATCAACAGTGAAACAGAACACTTAATGTGTCACCACTAGATGTTAACATCTGTAAATGAATTGTGTGAATTGTTCGGAACCTTTATTGACAACAGATTAAAGCATTTAAACAAATATAATCTCATAAAAGATGCCACCATCTGCAATTTATGTTGTTGTGTGCATTTAGATGCAGCCCCCTTCTCCTAACAAACGAGAGCACCCCCTCCCCCAACGTAACAGAAAAGCATTACTTTACTTAAACTCTATCAAAATCGATCAAATAGCTTCAACGTAGAAGGGTCTTCCCATGCTTTACTTCTCTTCAAAGTAAAAGACCAGCACATTACCTTGTGGCTATATTATATGACAAATAAATGTTGTTCAGGCTATTTCAGATGGGTTTCGGAGAAGAATATAAGACACTGTACTGTACAATAACAAATATAATTGACACGCTTCGGATAATGGCACTAACTTTGGAAAAGTCAACGTTGCTTCACGAAGTTAGGGAGATCAGCGACAGATTTTTTTAAGATTATTTGAAAAGTGTATGAGGATTTTCCGATAAAAATCTTACCAGCGTTGCCTTTTCAGCAGCATAGGCTGACCATGTTTCGTCAAGAAAATCGGGACAGAATAATCTAAGAATATTTCGCTATTGTTATCAAATTTTAGAATTTATTCATTTCAATTGGCGTGCCAACCTTACTTAATGTTATAATCGGGAGGTAGCTAGCTAAGAAATTTCAACCAAGCTGATCAACGTGTGGTATACAAAATAAACATGTACCCAAAATAGTTTCCAGGTTTTAGAAATTTCAACAAAGCTGATCGACGTGTAGTATACAAAAATAAACATGTACCCAAAATAGTTTCCAGGTTTTAGAAATTTCAACCAAGCTGATCGACGTGTAGTATACAAAAATAAACATGTACCCAAAATAGTTTCCAGGTTTTAGAAATGTCAACCAAGCTGATCAATGTGTAGTATACAAAAATAAACATGTACCCAAAATAGATTCCAGGTTCCTGGATATCATGTCTTACCAAGATTCAAACTTTTATATACGCTTTCCACATACATTAACCCTTTCCCACATACAACAAATCTGCAGCAGACGTCTTTGAAAACGTAGTGACAAAAACCTGAAAAATCTTCATAAAAGATAGCTTAATTATTAAATAAAGTTGAAAACATTGTGGTCAAAGGAGAAATTGCTCATCATGAGCAATTTCTCCTTTGGCCACAATGTTTTCAAAAGTCGTCTGCTGCTATTGCGTCAAAATGCGTCTGCAGGTGGGAAAGGGTTAAATCTGCAGTATAGCCTACGACTTTGACAAACTCTAAGCAAATACTTGAAAACATTCTTTAAATGAAAATTTAATGAAGCAATAAAGTTCAATACAAATTGTGGCAAAATGTTTATCAAAAAGTTGTCTGCTGCAGATGCGTCAAAATGCGTGTGCTAACGGAAATGGTTTAAACATGGCATGTTATCAACAGTTAACACACCATTAAATTTTCTATAAAAAAAGCCACAACAAAAACCCAGAATGTATAAGTTCTACTTGATGCAGGGATCTCAACTCGCTTCATGCATTTTCAATTATTCCCCAAAAAAATGTATGCGGAGATCCGTAGTTCTGACCTACCAAGCCCATGTACGTTCATTTAGACGTCGCGCAAGCTAACCCGGCACATCAACATAACGTCAAATTACGTTAAAATTAAGTTCAAATCTTAATAGCGTCGGAAAACTTAATACGTTCGTTGTATACTGTTAGGGGCCGTTTTGAATAATCAAATGTTTAAAACATATTTCATAAATAACCAAAATTACATGTATCACAATAGCAACTATATGGATTTTAAAATTCGACAATGTAGCGAATCTGTCAAATTAATAGTTCCGTTGCACAAATCTAGTTCACTGCATTTATATACAATACTGCGTGCAGGAACAGTTGCCTTATTTCTTTTAGGAAACATAGACTTTTATACAGCAATGACAAAAACATGAAACAAAAATATAGTAGTTCATATCATAACATATATACATATTTGCAATGGTAGTATAAATTAATGATTGGGTGAGTCGGTGTATACAAAGAATGTAAGTTAATGCTGTGATTTGTGTTTTGTGTGTGCAATTGTGACTTCTAGTATGTATATGTATATACATGCGTACATGCACACGTATTTATGTATATGCATGCACATAAAAGATACCCACATTTAGGTGCAATGTTTGGCTGTGAATCCTTGTCGAAACGAAAGTCAAGGAAAGACAGTGAAAGATTTATGTGTTAAATCCCTACATAGCAAACCCTTTCGAGAAAAGATTCAACAATGGGTATGATAGCTTTCATTCGTTTGGAGATGCTTGATTGTGTATATGGAAACATAAGAAACAGATATATTTATATATAAACACTTGAAACAAGTATGCAAATATACGTTTGATACGGATATGTTACTATATCAAACTGTTATGCTCATATAAACAAACACATTTACGTACATTCACCAGTTAAATATACGGTTTCATTTGCTATTCAAATTCCAAAACAGGTGCTGTGGTATCATTATGATAAAAACATAAACTCCAGGCTTTTACATAATGTATGAATATACTTTAAACAAATTTTAAAACAAATCACCCTGGAGTGGTCCACTAGTCGACATGAGATGCAACCAGATAATAACTCCAAAATTTGCTCATGCGGGGTCATACTTATGAATATATTTATAATTGTCATCTCCAAGTACAGAGAATCGCTTAATCCATAATTCCTCACGTTTGTGTTCCTTATCGGAGCAATAAAGTAATAAGTGTGTAGCAATACACATAACTGTCTGCTTACAATCAGGACAGGACATGTGATATTTTTTCGAAAACAAACCTCGATAATACATGCATCGCTGTAAAGCAATATTGTAATTGACTTCTATATAATTTACTGAAATGCCATACGTTACATGGTACGAAGTCACTGTGAATGAATTTAAAGCTATGTAAGGCATGATTGCTTTCTATAGTGCTGTATATATAATTGTCCATAAATTGTGTCAGAGACTGACTGACAATCTTTTTCCATGAGGTTCTGTTTGGAAATGACGAATCAGACAGGTACTCTAGTAATAGTCCTGTTAAACCGTATTTGCCCATAATGCGGTACATGTCGGGCATACAACCGAATGCTTTACTCGGCTTTTGCATGAACGAGTACAGTCTGAAGTTAAACATGGTTCGAGTTGACGAAACTGATGTGAACTCTGGCGGCTTCCAATAAGGTTTTAGGTTGACTACATCTTTAAATTTTGGTAGGTGCATTTGACGTTGTGCCGGTTTAGCTTGCGCGACGTCTAAGAAGATTACGTAATTTTAAATTGTTTGTTGTTTTCCGACGCTTTCAATATTTGTTGAGTTATATCCCGTTGTTTTCTGGGTAAGTAACCAGTACTTCTTAGTTTATTCGTCCTGACACATGCGAGTCAGTCTTAATTGTAACGCAAAGGAGGTAAAGCCATTACTACCTATTTTAAAGTCTTTGATCGGGCCGTAGTCCAGGTTTCTGTACTCGGAATGCGATTTTATATTTTGACTGTTCACATCCTATGCAATATATGTAACGGCGATATATTGAGACAAAAGCATGCGGATGTATTGTGGCTTAAAGAGACCATCCCGTTACATACTAATTAAACAAAACAAAATAAGATATAATTTAAAGTGGAAAAGCATCCCCTTTTAAACAAATTAAGGGACAGGACATAAACTTCTCATTCGTGCAGGTATATGTGTTCTTTTAAACGCTTACATGACTTTGCTAGGAGCTTATGTCATCTAATGCAGACTAGATCATTATCATTTTGAATATGTGACCTCATGACCTGAACCTACACTGTTAAGAAATGCCAACTTACACCCAAATTTCATGTTTTACCAATCGTACTGCTAGCCAGCAGCAACATTAGCCATAGTGTCATGTAAGCAACGATAGCTATCAGTACGTATTAGGATATTATTGTGTCTAAATTTTATGTGTAAAAAACAATCCTATCATTATTATATACATTAGTTTGAATAAAAACAAATATCGATAGATATTTTGATATTGACATAATTATTTTACGTTGAAAGACTTGAAATTACAGTTGGAAAATCAGGAAATCATGTTAAAAGCACGGATCATCCGGTGACGTTCGGCTAGACGAGGTGACAAAATTACCAACACCAGGGCAAACAAAATGGAAATAGATGTCGATTAGTTGCGCAAGAAAAACTGAAAGTAAGTTTATTTTTTTCATTTTCAAAGACAAAAATAGACAATGAGGTTAGATAAACAGAAAGGTCCCGACAAGCACCAGCAGGTGATAATTACACAAGTAACTGTTAGACCATTCAAGTTGGATTTGTAAACAAATATTATTTCGTCGGTCACAGGTGAGCGATTTCAGTGAATGGGTCGTACTGCAATATCCATTTATAGCTCGAATCAATGAAGAATGTAAGTATATTTGGGTGTATCCCGAGACCGTGTAGTCAGTAATTTTTCTAAATAAATACTAAATAGTGTTTGATATGGGATAGCCTAGGTTTACATGTAAATTTTATGAATGATAAGAAAATCTATTTTAATAAAACCTCTGAGTTTTACAAATCATTGGATAGTTTTGTGCATTTTTATGGATTTATTGGTTGGCCTTTTTTGTTGTTAGATTGATGGATAAGATATTCTATAATAATTGTTAAATTGTTTATCAAAAAGTCAATCTTTGAAAAATCTCTTATAACCTGTCTCAACCTTTAATTTAAGTTTTCTCAATCTGGATTCTTTTCTGCAGATGTTAAAAATTTAGACATACTCTTTTCAGGCTGCTAAATTTTTAACATCTGCAGAAAAGAATCCAGATTGAGAAAACTTAAATTAAAGGTTGAGACAGGTTATAAGAGATTTTTCAAAGATTGACTTTTTGATAAACAATTTAACAATTATTATAGAATATCTTATCCATCAATCTAACAACAGTTAGATCAAGCATTTTCATTGATTTATTTTCCCTTAGAAATGATTTAAATATATCTCTTTTAATTACAGATATAGTCTCCTGAAATTGATAACACAGTTGGAAGAATTTAAAAGTAAACAGTGGACAAAAGAGTGTTAGAACACTTGAGTTTAAAGGCAAAAATATTGTGGAAATGTCGGCAAGAAGGATCAACCGCATGATTCGGAACCAGGGCCAAGGAGGCGGTCACAGTGGTAATGTTCACGTCATTCGACATGATGTCGTGAGCCGGAAGCGAGATGAAAGAATGGTGCGAGAAGCCTTCAGGAAAGAAAAGAAAATAACCTCATACCTGGAAGAAGATGAGAATTTCCCAAGTTTCAAGAATCAACTAGCCAAGATTGGACTGGAGCTTCGAGACATCCCTGGAGATGGGTGAGTAAAGAGGATTGCCACAATGTTTTCCCCTTTTTGAAATCTATATAGGTTATCCATTCAATTGTGGAGATTTTCTATTTTTTGACAAAATACGTTCAAAGTCGTCTGCTGCAGAATTGTCATATGAGGGAAAGGGTTAAGCAGCATAACACTTTTTTCATAATGTTTGTCTTGATGATATCATTCATCTAGACCAAGTTAGAATGTGGGTCATTTTGGGTAAAAGAAAAACTAGTTAACTAGCTATGCCAAATTGAAAGAAAATCTTGTTAACACTATATATATGGAAGCGTATTTTAGCCTTTGAACACTTTCAAACTATGTCAGAATGATTGTCTTGATCAAAGCTAGACATGATAGTATGAATATGGGTCTTTTTTTGGTATTTTTTTCAAAATATATACTTTTATTAGCCATTCTCCCTCATAACTTACAATAAATATGTTTTAAGTAAATAGATCTATGTTATTATATAAGGTTTATAATAAACATTATAATAATATTTTCCAGTGATGTAAAAAGAAAATACAATTTCTAAGGTTTTTCCTATAGTAAATTATTTTAATCCTGTTTAACACCAGTCAAAAACTTGGTCACTAGACCTTATTGAATGAAAATCTTGTTAACCCTTTTCCTCATATAGACCCTTTCTGATGCCTCTTTGAAAACATATTGACAAAAGAAGAAATTGCTCAAAAGGAGCAATTTCTCCTTTTGCCACAATGTTTTTCACTTTTCGTCATAGGTTATCCATTCAATTTTTCTATTTTTTGACAAAATATGTTCAAAGTCATCTGATACAGAATTGTTGTATGAGGGAAAGGGTTAATGCTCTTAAAGCCATATTTTTTATCTTAATCATGTTGAAACTTTGTCAGAATGATTGTCTGGATAATACCTAGGCTTTGTTTGAATA
Source organism: Serripes groenlandicus (assembly GCA_031761405.1). NCBI lineage: Eukaryota > Metazoa > Mollusca > Bivalvia > Cardiida > Cardiidae > Serripes > Serripes groenlandicus. The sequence continues at coordinate 53,850,635 of JASEVX010000011.1, read as the reverse complement.
CTGGTCATGTCCGATCGAGAACTAGACAAATAATATGTAATTTTTTGGCAAATTGGCGGTTTAGTTTTGTTTCAGAGATTAACAAATTGTTGCAAAAGGATTTGAGCAATGTCTATTTTTCTGACAATTATGAATATTTTCTTAAGTTATATATAATGCAAAGATGTCAGATGTAGTCTCCATCATTCATCATTGACAGATGGGATACGTTTTATACTGTAATCTATTGTCAACCTTTCCCACCTACAATAAATCTGCAAAAATCCTGAAAGTAAGATATATTGAATGGAGTTATAATGAGTTATGGAAAAATAAATAAGTTACTCATTATGAGGGACCTCATCTTTTTGCTACAATCTTTTTAAATGACGTCTGCTGTAGATGATTTAAGATGCATCTCAAGTGGGAAATGTTTAAAACAGAGACAAATTATAGCATCTTGTCTTTTCTTATTTTTTTAAAATGCATACTAGCACTTAAAAAGTATAAAATCCAATACATCATATACCAGTAGGTAAGGGTTCAAATTTAACTTTTTTTGCCACTTACGTGGCCTAAAAACTTACTTGCTAAATTGTCAAAACTACTTGCTTTTTTCAAAAAAAATCATCAAATCGCTTTCAATGTTATTTGGATTTCAACTACAGTCAACTTGCGATCAGCAGCCACCCAAGGGATATGATAAAACTGGCTGCTTAAGACAGGTGGCTGCTGATCACAAATTGCATGACTTGGTCGGACTTGTTCAAGTTTTGTCAGTTCACATAATATTACATGTAACTGTTAGGAATAGTCAAGGAATAGTCATTACATTACAAATAGTAAATTGTCTTTATAAACTTGTATTTAAACATTGTTATGAAGATTTGTAGCGTTTTTCTATCAAATATTTCATTGTGCTATCTATTCTTTAGTTTAAACTGACGTTTACAACTAACTTCACTATCAAATATTATTTTACATCACTTTGAAATTCGCCGAATAACGTATCCGGAAAAAATAGCGTCCGAATCTACTTTAATTTGAACATATAAATGTACTGTCTTTCGGTCTAAAACGCTCATAAATATATTTTTCAATTTATCAATTTTGCCCGACGTTGTGAACAGAAAAGAAATTCAACTTCTTGTTGAAGAATCATGCAACTATCATTCGGCACACGTCGGCTGTTTTCCACTCTCCGTAAACAGGCTTATCTCAACAGTTTGATATGGGCGAGTTCATATGGGATCCGAGAACAGCCCGAGTGCACTCCGAATCCATTTGAACGGTGATACTTTTAACCTTAGTGATGTCATTTTGAACTTTTGACCCGAATCCGAGTAACCCACCTCAAGCCTGGGATTACTAGCATTTCAAAATGGCGACCAACGATGTTTACTACTCATTCGGAATACCTCGGTGATGAATGCTTCATCAATGGCGGATGAAGGATTACGGATTTACTCGAGAGTTCCGAATGGGTTACTACTAAGACGAGGAAAACACCGTTCAGATGGAATGCATTAGTGCGCATGTTTTTCTGAATTTATATTTAGACATGACGTCAGTTCTCTATCTTAGAGAAGCCCATCTGAACTCGCCCATTGTACATAAACACTATACACACGTTGACTGGTTTAACTTAATTTACCAGTGATAGTGATACACGATAAAGTCTTAATCCGTGAACCAGTCAGTTATGCAGACGAGTATTGTTATTTTCAACTCGTAGCACACTTCTGGTAATGAAATTGTTTGCTCTTATTTTTTTAAGACACGGCTTGAGCCCTTTTGTTTTTTATGAACCATTTTTATACGCCCGTTTTGAAAAAACGGATCGTATTATAGTTTTACCTGCGGCGTACGGGCGGGCGGGCTGGCGGGCGGGCTGGCGGGCGGCGGCGTCCAGTATGTTGTCAGCTCAATAACTTAAAAAGCCTTTGTCCAATCATCACCAAATTTAGTCAGAAAGTGGATTGGGATAATATCTCAGACAAGTTCGATATATAGCCATATCGCTTAAGTCAATCAAGAGTTATCGCCCTTTAATTATAGAAATTACCCAAAATTGATCTTGTCGGCTCAATAACTTTGGAAGCCTTGGTCAAATGATCAATAAATTTAGTCAGAATGTGTATTGGCATAATATCTCGGACAATTTCGATAACTAGCCATATCGCTTTAGTCAATCGAGAGTTACTGCCCTTTAATTATAGAAATTACCTAAAATTGGTCTTGTCAGCTGAATAAAATTAGGAGCCTTTGTCCAATCATCACCAAATTTGGTCAGAATGTGTATTGGCATAATAACTCGGACAAGTTCGATAACTAACCATATCGCTTAAGTCAATTGAGAGTTATCGCCCTTTAATTATAGAAATTACCTAAAATTGGTCTTGTCAGCTCAATAACTTTAGACGCCTTTATCCAATCATTACTAAATTTGGTCAGAATGTGTATTGGCATAATATTTCGGATAATTTTGATAACTAGCCATATCGCTTTAGTCAATCGAGAGTTATTCCTCTTTAATTATAGAAATTACCTAAAATTGGTCAAGTCAGCTCTATTACTTTAGGAGCTTTTGTCCAATCATCACCAAATTTGGTCAGAATGTGTATTTGCGTAATATCTTGGACAAGTTCGATAACTAGCCATATTGCTCCTGTCGATAGAGAGTTATTGCCCTTTAATCATAGAAATTACCTAAAATTGGTCTTGTCAGCTAAATAACTTGTAAAGCCTTAAATTTATCCGATCATCACCAAATTTAGACAATATGTTTATGGGCAGAATTTCTTGGTCACGTTTGATAACTTACAACGTTATCTTAGTCACTACACAATTACAGGTTTTTTTTCACTTTTAGGGGAATGGTGGCGGGGCCCTTTGAGAGGGGAAAAATAGCGTTGTAAGTCTAAAATAGGGGAAAAAATACAATAAATTTCTTGATTTCATAACTGTATTGTTACATAACTAGCAACAGAAACATATGATAGAAACATTAGAGGTCAATTGATCTGTCTTTTTGACTGAAAACATCAATAACACTGTCTACATTATTAGGAGGGGAGTTTTTTTTCAAAAAAGGGGAAAAATATATACTTTTCAGTGAGGGGAATGGGGCCGAATATCGGCCCCAAAAAGGCCCTAAAAAAACCCCTGAATTATGTCCCTCAATACGGCCAAAACTGTACTAACAGTGTCCGCTCTCTAAGTTTGGCTGACGTACATCCAATTACTACTTTACTCAAAAAAACAGGACAGGCGTATTTTGTGACATTTGGTGCTCTTGTTTTCATTTTATCGCCAATGGCTCAAGTGGGGAACGACAGCGGGAGCCCTGGTTTTGTTTTTTTAAATAATTACGGTTTGAAAAAAAGTGACTCGCTAAAAATATCGAGTGGGCATGAAATTCTACTCGCATTTTCTGAATTTGACTCGCATTTAGCGAGTTAGCAAGAGCTAAATTTGAACCCTGTAGGTAAAAGGAGGCTGTATATATACATGGCAATTAATGAGGAATTTTCCCTCATACAGTTGTTTTTTAAACCCTTTGCAGCAGAGGACTTTTGAAAACATTGTGATTTTCCACAATGTTTTAGCTCTGTTCAATTATTATACTTTCATTTATAAATAAATATTTTCCAATTCTTGCCTTTATGTTTTAAAAGTTGTTTGCTGCAGATTTGTTGTTTTTGGGAAAGGGTTAACCCTTTCCAACATACAGCAAACCTGCAGCGGACGACTTTGAAAGTATATTGTCCCTTTGTGTGGCAAAACCCAGGAAAATCTCCAATAATGACAGTTTAATTATTTAATAGCGTTGAAAACATTTTGGCAAATAGTGAAATTGCTCATCATCAGCAATTTCACCTATGCAACAATGTTTTCAAAAGTCGTCTGCTGCAGAGGCGTCAGAAAGCGTCTATATATGTGGAAAAGGGTTAAAGCTGTTTGTATCAGGAAAAGGGTTATTAAAAAGGGTCATTCAATGAGTGAAAGATGACATGGAACCCTTTAATTATCTTGTCATGGGAGTGTTTACATAGATAATCAATAGATAAACTTGTTATCATTCACTCATCAATGGAAAGACAAGGGAAAACATTCATTGACAAATCAATTACCATTTATACCTTCAGGATATGGTCATTTACAATGGCAGTATATTCTGAACTTGAACTTGCAATGACTATAATGTAATTAAGTTTCTTTGTTGGGTGGTCTGCATATTTCAAGTTCTTAACCCTTTCCTACTTCGAACACATTTTTACGCATCTGCAGCAGATAAATATTGAAAATATTGTGGCAAAAGATAAATTGCTTACAATAAATAAATAGATTTAGGATATTTACCATTTATACCTTCTGTATTATGGTCATTTACAATGGCAGTATATTCTGAACTCGAACTTGCAATGACTATAATGTAATTCAGTTTCTTTGTTTGGTAGTCTGCATATTTCAAGTTCTTAACCCTTTCCTACTTGCAGACACATATTTACGCATCTGCAGCAAATGACTATTGAAAATATTGTGGCAAAAAATAAATTGCTTTCAATAGATGAATAGATTTAGGATATTTTCTTAAGATTCTTCAGATAAAAGTACAAAGCAATTTGAAGCAGCCCCTGGCACCTTTTTGGTTCTTTTTCAACAATTTACCCTTTCCAACATAGACGCATTTTGATGCATCTGCAGCTTCTGAAAACAATTTTGCAAAATATGTTTTCAACTATTCAATTATAATCTTTAAATTATAGATTTTTTCCAGATTTGTCTTAAACATATTTGCCCAGATGTCTTCAAATGCGCCTACTGCAGATTTGTTTAAATGTTGTGTGTTAGAAAAGATTAAACTTTAGGGATATATTTAGAATCGGATTTGATTTGAAAACATTAGACAAGTTTAACCCCTGGAAGTGGAAATGTGATACAATTGTGGGAAATGGAGCACATATAGCTTATAAACACTTTCCTTTACATCTATAGACGCTTTCAAACTTCTCTGCAGCAGAGAACTGTTGAAAACATAGTGATCAAAGAAGAAGTTGCTCAAAACAAGTAATTTCTCCTTTTGCCACAATGTTTATACTTTTTCCTGTAATTATATCAAACCTTATATATATGACGGTTTTCTAAATCGTCTGTTGCAGATTTGTAATATGTGGGAATAGGTTCAAACACTTTGATCAAATTGGGTGAAGAAAGGATGTGGAATGTTCAGACAAAAGAACAGGGCATTCAAATCAGTAATCTTATATGTTAAGAATATTAACCTACAGCAAAAAAATCTATTTTACTTATTTACCCTTTCCAACATAGGACAAATCTGCAGCAGACGACTTTCCAAACATCTGGGCAAATTATGGAGAATCTATTTAACCCTTTCCCGGGTTCGATCCCCAGTCGCGGCACAACGGTCATGGTGGAGTGCCCTTGGGCAAGGCACATTTTCTAGCCTAGTACTGGTTTGTTTACCCAGGGATCATGAATAATTAAATTTAATTGCGCGCTAAATGACCTTAGCTGTCGATGCGCCATAAAACAATATACATTCATTCCCACATACAGCAGACAAACTTTTGAAAACATATAGGCAATGTATGGAAAATCTCTATTTATGAAAGTATGGTTACTGAAACAAATTGAAAACATTGCGGCAAAAGGAGAGATTGATTGTTTTGAACAATTTCTAATTTTGTCAAAATATTTTTCAAATGGTGCCTGCTGCAGAGTCGTCAGAAAGTGCATGTATGTTGGAAAGTGTTAAATTTATGAAACTATAAATTTTGATTAGAGTTGAAAACATTAAATTTGTGGCAAATGTTGAATTTGCTGCAGATTCCTCAGAGTGCGTACACAGTTTGGACTATTTCCATGTTAGAATAAATCAAGTTTTTTCCCATGGACAATCATAATGAGTGCACATAAATAATTCATGCATTATAAGTATTCACTGTACATGTGCTAATAATCTGTCATATATGTGAGCATTGAATATGATGAAATACTTATTTATTTCTGGATCAAAACAGATTATTTTCCCATATACAACATATCTGCAGCGGGCGGGTTTAAAAACATCTAGGCAAAAGTATAAATAAAAGCAAAATTACTGTAACAAATTGAAAACATTGTGGCAAAAGGAGAAATTGTTTGTTTTGAGCAATTTCTCCTTTTGTCACAATGTTTTCAAAAGTCGTCTGCTGCAAAGGCAATCACACAGCGTCTATATGAGGGAAAGGGTTAACAAAATGAGAATTTGTTTTCTTCACTTATGATTTCATCTAAGTGTAAAAATAGCAACTATCACTTTCATTTTCATTACCCTATCCCTATCCCGCATACAACAAATCTGCAGCAGACGGCTTTGAAAATATTGTGACAAAAACTTGAAAAATCTCCATAAAAAATAGCTTAATTGTTAACCCTTTCCCTCATATAGACGCTTTCTGACGCCTCTGCAGCAGACGGCTATTTGAAAACATAGTGACAAAAAAAGAAACTGCACAAAACGTTCAATTTCTCCTTTTGCCACAATGGTTTCCTCTTTTAGTCATAATGTTATCCATTTTATAGAGATATTCTATTTTTTGACAAATTATGTTCAAAGTTGTCTGCTGCAGAATTGTCATATGTGGGAAAGGGTTAAATAAAGTTGAAAACATTGTGGCCAAAGGAGAAATTGCTCGTTTTGAGCAATTTCTTCTTTTGTTACTATGTTCTCAAAAAGCTGTCTGCTGCAGAGGTGTCAGAAAGCGTCTTTATGAGGGAAAGGGCAGAAATGTTTTGAAAGTATGGAAAGAGCAAAAATTCGATCAAAACAAGCGATATCATTTTTCCTCCTAAAGTTTTCTTCCAAGTATTTAAATATTATCTCTAATTTTAATCTGTTAGATAAATTTTCTTGTTTTCATTTTAAGACTATTTTCCCTTTCTATTGGCAAAAATATGTAAAATCTCTATGAATGAAAGTTTGATTATAGAGTAAAGTTAAAAACACTATTGCCAAAGCATAATTTGCTTCAATGTTTTCAAAAGTTGTCTGCTGAAGGAGTGTCAAAATGGGACTGTGTGGGAACAATTTAAGGAATATTTGCATACATGTGAAAGTCATGAGGAAAATATTTGAGCCGTGGTTAGCGGCAAATGGTCTTAATGCATAGAGGTACCGTACATTCACAGTCTGTAAGTCTTCACAGTCTCATCTGAGTCTTCACCGTCCATAGATAATTGTTATGCATACCAAAATGTACCTTGTGACAATAAAACTCGAAGTCTAGCCCAACATATTTATGCAAATATGTTTAAATGATCTCAGAGTGGAGTGTCATTAAGCCCCCTTTCCCATATGCAGACAACATTTGAAAACATTGTGGCGGAAGGAGAAATTGCTGATAATGAGCAATTTCTCCTTTTAACACAATTTTCATTTCCATTCAATATTCAAATTAAACTTTAAATTTTTACCTTGATGTTTTCAAAGTCATCTGTTGCAGATTTGTAGTATGTGGGAAAGGATTAACCCTTTCCCTCATACGACAATTCTGCAGCAGACGACTTTGAACGTATTTTGTCGAAACATAGAAAATCTCCATAATTGAATCGATTACCTATGACAAAAAGTGGAAAACATTGTGTGGCAAAAGGAGAAATTGCACGTTTTGTGCAATTTCTTCTTTTGTCACTATGTTTTCAAAAGGCCGTCTGCTGCAGAGGCGTCAGAAAGCGTCTATATGAGGGAAAGGGTTAAGACCTTGAATGGCTAGACTTGGCTTATGTGTGTATACACTAGTGTATATATATATTGTAGAGAATGCTCACATTGAAATGTTGTCATCCTATTTGTTAATGTCTCAACAAAAAATAAAAATTTGCATAATTTTGAATTTTATGATCCTATTACCAATTTCACCCTTTAAGTACGTTAATTGTGAACACCACCCTTATTCAGACTTTCTAAAGCATTATGGAAAAAAGGAGAAAGTTCTAGTTCAACCCTTTCCCAGTTGCAGACACATTTTGTTGCATTATGCTTTAACCCTTTCTCTCATATAAACGCTTTATGACGCCTCTGCGGCAGACAGCTTTTTGAAAACATAATGACAAAAGAAGAAATTGCTCAAAATGAGCAATTTCTCCTTTTTCCACAATGTTTGCCACTTTTAGGCATAGGTTATCCATTCAATTATAGAGATTTTCTATTTTTTGACAAAATATGTTCAAAGTCGTCTGCTGCAGAATTGTCATATGAGGGAAAGGGTTCAATAAACGGTTAAACTTCGCTTAGGATAAGCCACCCAGGGATGAGACAACAATTGACTGCTTAATACAAGTTAAAAATGTTGTTTAGGTTGGCTGCTTAATACAAGTTGACTGCTTACACAAGTTTGACTCACAGTATAGAGATTTTTGATTGTCATGCCTAGATATCTTCAACCCCATGTACGAAATATGTGCAACTTTGAAAACATCTAGGCAAAATTATGGAATTACTCCGTAAGGGAAAGTTTAAAGGAGTGATTGATCATCTTGAGCAATTTCTCTATAAAGGAAACATTAAAAAGCAAAAACTGATTTTGAAGTTTATACTGAAAAGACTTTCATCGGCTATCATCCCTCAGTAATTTAAGCCTTTACTCAGCTTTTATATGCTACTTGTGATCAACAATCTTTTGCATATTTATCTGATATTCTTTACAGTTAAATTCCTTAACCCTTTCCCTCATATAGACGCTTTCTGACGCCTCTGCAGCAGACAGTGTTTTGAAAACATAGTGACAAAAGAAGAAATTGCACAAAACGTGCAATTTCTCCTTTTGCCACAATGTTTTCCATTTTTTGTCATAGGTTATCCATTCAATTATGGAGATTTTCTATGTCTTGACAAAATATGTTCAAAGTCGTCTGCTGCAAAATTGTTGTATGAGGGAAAGGGTTAACCCTTTCCCTCATATAGAAGCTTTCTGACACCTCTGACAGCTTTTTTAAAACAAAGTGACAAAAGAAGAAATTTCTCAAAACAAGCAATTTCTCCTTTTGTCACAATGCTTTCCACTTTTAGTCATAGGTTATCCATTCAATTATAGAGATTTTCTATTTTTTGAAAAAATATGTTCGAAGTCATCTGCTGCAGAATTGTCATATGAGGAAAAGGGATAAAGCTGTAAGTGGCAAAGAATGTAGTCAATGGAAATTTGAAAGTATATATGCAGAGGGCCAGATAAGGAGTATTCAGCTCCTTTTCCAACATTTCTCTCTTATTATTAAAGCAAACTCTATGTTGTGGGTACTCAAAAGAATCGCTTTGGTCAGACGATTCTTTTGAGTACCCACAACATAGGGTTAGAGTGTCAAATAAGGATTTTAGAACGTGCAAAATGCCACTTTTATATAGAGCTCTGATATGTGTATGACTTAACCCTTTCCCTCATACGACAATTCTGCAGCAGACGACTTTGAACGTATTTTGTCAAAACATAGAAAATCTCCATAATTGAATGGATAACCCATGACAAAAAGTGGAAAACATTGTGGCAAAAGGAGAAATATTTCTCCACTTTTGTGCAATTTCTTCTTTTGTCACTATGTTTTCAAAACGCCGTCTGCTGCAGAGGCGTCAGAAAGCGTCTATATGAGGGAAAGGGTTAAACAAGCCGAAACTATTTTTGAGCTAGGATTTTGATTTACCCCTGTTCCACATGCAGATGCACTTTGATGCATGTACAGCAGACAACCTTTGGAATCATTGTGGCAAAAAGGAAAATTGCTCTCTATAACCCTTTTCCACATACAGAAACCTCTGCAGTAGACAACTTTTGAAAACATTGTGACAAAGGGGGAAATTGCTCATAACAAGCAATTTCTCCTTTTGCCACAATCATTTCAAATTTTAAATTAAACCTTCACTTGTATAGATATTTCCAGTTCTTTTACTTGATGATTTTAATGTCTTCTGCTGCAGATGGTTGTATGTGGGAAAGGATTAATGAGAAATTTCCCCATTTGCTACAATATATTCAGCTGTATTCTATAAGTATATTTTTGCCTAGACATTTTTAAAGTTGTTTTCCCCAGATTTGTTTGTATGAGGATAACGGATAATCTGTTTTTTCTGTCTCTGTAAACTTTTTGAAGTCAATATAAGGCGCTTTAATCCCGACATGTGATCTATTGTTAGAATCAATATAATCCATATATATCCATATTTCTATTTTTAGTAACAACATATTCCATATTTCTATTTTTAGTAACAATATATTCCACATTTCTATTTTTAGTAACAACCTATTCCATATTTCTATTTATAGTAACTGTCTGTTCCGTGCCCTTGGAGACCAGTATGAAGGCCATGTAAGAAATCATTTCCGCCACAGACAAGATGTAGTTAAGTACATGGTGGAGCATAAGACAGATTTTGAACCATTCCTCAGTGATGATATTTCATTTGAAAGACACAGTAAGTTGTTCCCTATCCATATATTATTTATGGTTAAGCCTTTCCCTCATATAGACGCTTTCTGTAGCCTCTGCAGCAGACAGCTTTTTGAAAACATAGTGACAAAAGAAGAAATTGTTCAAAACGAGCAATTTCTCCTTTTGCCACTTGCGCGCTAAATGACCTTAGCTGTTGATGCGCCATAAAACAATATACATTCATTCATTCATTCCTTTTGCCACAATGTTTACCACTTTTAGTCATACTGCCTCATCTGCTGCAGAATTGTCGTATGTGGGAACGGGTTAATTATGTCTCCCCCATTACATGGGGGTGACATATTGTTTTTGCCCGTTCCGTCCTTCCGTCTGTCACACTTGTTTCCGCTCAATAACTGAAGAACGCTTGGGCGTAGGAACTTCATACTTGGTATGCAGGTTGGTCATGACCAGTAGCTGACCCCTATTGTTTTTGATAACAGAAGGTCAAAGGTCAAGGTCATGGTGACCTTGTGAGGTAAAAAATGGTTTCCGCTCAATAACTGAAGAACTCTTTGGCTGAGGAACTCCATACTTGGTATGCAGGTTGGCCATGCCTAGTAGAAGACCCCTATTGATTTTGAGGTCAGTACGTCTAAAGTCAAGGTCACAGTGACCATGAGCTTGAAAGGTCACAGTGACAATGAGCTGATAAATAGTTTTTGCTTGGGCCCAGGAACTTCATACTTGATGTGCAGATTGGTCACCACCAGCAAATGACCCCTATTAATTTTAAGGTCACTAGGTCAAAGGTCAAGGTCACAGTGGTCAAGGTCACATCCGTCACACTTGTTTCCGCTCAATAACTGAAGAACTCTTGGGCATAGGATCTTCGTACTTGGTATGCAGGTTGGTCATGACCAGTAGATGACTCCTATTGATTTTGATGTCAGTAGGTCAAAGGTCAAGGTCATGGTGACCTTGTGAGGTAAAAAATGGTTTCCGCTCAATAACTGAAGAACGCTTGGGCCGAGGAACTCCATACTTTGTATGCAGGTTGGCCATGCCCAGTAGAAGACCCTATTCATTTTGAGGTCAAGGTCAAGGTTACAGTGACCTTGAGCTGAAAGGTCACAGTGACAATGAGCTGAAACATTGTTTTTGCTTAATAACTGTAGAATGCTTAGGCCATGGAAGTTAATACTTGGTGTGCAGGTTGGTCACCACCAGTAGATGACCCCTATTGATTTTGAGGTCACTAGCTTAAAGGTCAAGGTCATGGTAACCTTCAGCTGAAAAATGGTTTCCTCTCAATAACTAAAGAATGCTTATGTTGAGGAACTTCATACCTGGTGTGCAGGTTGGTCCTAACCAGTAAATGACCTTTATTGAATTTGTTTGATTTTGTGGTCACAAGGTCAAATGTCGAAGGTCACGGTAACCTTCAGCTGAAAAATGTGTGTTACTCAATAACTCAAGAACGCTTATACCCAGGAATTTTATACTTGGTGTGCAGCTTGGTCCTAACCTGTAGATGGCCCCTATTGATTTTGATGTCAGTAGGTCAAAGGTCAAGGTCAAGGTCGCGGTGACCTTTGGCTGAAAAATGGTTTCCGCTCAATAACTGAAGATTGCTCGGGCCCAGGACCTTCATACTTGGTGTGCAGGTTGGTCACCAGCAGCAAATGGCCCCTATTGATTTTGAGGTCACTAGGTCAAAGACCAAGGTCATGGTAACCCTCAGCTGAAAAATGGTTTCTGCTCAATAACTGAGGATTGTCACTGTTGCTTCATCTCCAGTCCAAAACTAAAAAATTCATCTCCATCATTTCTTTTCCTCCCCTACGACCACACAAATGGGGAGACAAGCGCTTTTTCAAAAAAGCAATCTCTAGTTATAATAAATCTGGTCATGGCGGTGAATGGCATTCCTTGTGGAGTGCCCTTGGGCAAGGCACATTTCCTAGCCTAGTATATTTTTTCCCCCTAGGAATCATGAATAGGTAAACAGTCGAAATGATGTATTTGAATTAATATTGAAAATGGCATAAAACCTCAATGGAACAAAATAAACAGAAATGATACATCTGCAAGCCTCAGTTTCCAATCTAAGTGCCCCTTGTAACTGAAATACTATTGGATATTACATAAAAATTCAATAGGACATTAATTTTTATTCCTCAAAAAATTTCATAACAGACCAATTCAAGAACTGTTTATTTTATTTAACGATTAAATAGATAGAAGATACTTAATGGGCTTACAGTCTTTGTGGAAAAGCAGCCAGTTGCTTGGAAAGAGTGTTAGTTTAAACATATTTTATTGCCATATAAAATTATTTAACATTATACATTGTACAGGTATATCATATACTATTATAGGCAAAAGGGTCTGTACACAAGTTCTCACAACATTAGATACGGCCATTACCTTGGAAAGAGTGTTGTGGAGTATTGGTGTGTGAAAGCCAGGAAACACATGCGTAGGTGAACTGGCTGTTGTGATAAGAATTTTAACCCCAATCACATTCGCATTCTTTTTTTAAACACTTCAGACAATATTATGTGTCTGATAAATTTTTGTTTGTGGTGAAGGGTTATTTCCTTAACCAAGAGTACTGGCATTTAAAATTTAAATCCCAGGATTAGTCTGTCAACAAACTTTCTTGAGTAGCCAATTAATATCATTAATTCACATCATAAACATAAGCAAACAGCTCGCTATTTTGTTCTTTTGATAGTCAGTTCTAGAAAGAGTCACTGGAATACTCCCATTACTTAATGGTCTATGCTTAGGCTCTTCATTAATGCTTATGGGTGTTGTTTGCTTGTATACAGCTTTATGCTGATATCAACAGCATTTCAATCATAAATTCCTTCCTATAGTTGGTTATGACTCATCTGCAGCAAAGGACTTTTGAAAACATTGTGACAAAAGGTGAAATTTCTCCCTTGGCCACGATATTTTCAACTCTTTTCAATAAGTAAACTATAATTTATAGAGATTTTCCATCTTTTACCCAGACGTTTCGAAGTCGTCCACTGTAGATTTGCTGTATGTGGGAAAGGGTTAATTACCAGTATTGCTGGTAAACTATTCCTGATATCCGCACATAGGTCGATACATATCACCTAACACGGTTATGATATCACCTAACCCTGACTGCCAAGGAAGGAAGCCATTACTACTGTTTTAAGTCTTATCTATGACCCTAGAAGGGATCGAACCCTGATCTCCTGCTCTCAAAACGGGCGATCTATGATTACACCACAGAGACAATCTAATGCAGCTGGAAAAGAAATGCACAACTAAACGTTTAAAACAGAATAATTGCTGAATTACAGCATTCTGCCAGACGGCAGAGATAATGTGGTATAAACATATCTTTACCCAGAAGTATTTCTTTGTATAGTGGAATTTAACCCATTAGCCGTTGGTTTCCAAAAAATAATCTGAAGAAAAACAATATTTTTGAGTACCCTCAATAAAGGGTTTGCAGGTAACATCCACATGAAAAACACCTTATCAGTAGAGCTAATTGGTTTCTCTTTTGTAGCAGTTCTAAATTCATTTGCTTTGCAGTTATTGAACATGTGTGTGAATGTCTTTTCTAGGGTGCAAGAATAAGACATGTTACTTAATCCTTTCCCTCATACGACAATTCTGCAGCAGACGACTTTGAACGTATCTTGTCAAAACATAGAAAATCTCCATAATTGAATGGATAACCTAGCTATGACAAAAAGTGGAAACATTGTGGCAAAAGGAGAAATTGCACGTTTTGTGCAATTTCTTCTTTTGTCACTATGTTTTCAAAAATCTGTCTGCTGCAGAGGTGTCAGAAAGCGTCTATATGAGGGAAAGGGTTAACACTGTTCCACTTTCACAAATATCTGCAGCAGACAGCTTGGGAAACATTGTGTCATAAATATGAAGAACCTCAGTAATTGAAATATAATTATTGAATGGAAATGAATACATTGTGTCCAAAGGAGTAATTGCTTATTATGAGCAGTTTCTCCTTTTGCCACAATGTTTCTTAAAAGTCGTCTGCTGCAGAGGCAGCACAATGTAGGAAAGGGTTAAGAAATTTAAGAAAGCTTTTGAAAGCCTTGTAACAAAGTGAGAATTATGATGAATTTTCTCCTTCTTTCTACAATGTTTTCAACTCTTTTCAAAAAAGGCTTAATTTACTTTATTGAGATTTTCCATATGTTAATTGTTTAGATGTTTATAAAGCTATAATGCTGCAGAATTATTGTATGTAGGAAAGAGATGAACAGGGGTACGAAACTCAGCTGTATCAAAGAAAGAGAATAGTCACTCTGATTGTGTCTGGATCTTTGTGAGTCATGACCTGTAACAATGGTATACTGCAGTGGGTCACAGAAATTACAGATTTGCCATGATAGCTTGACCGCATACAACAAGATCTGCAGCAGACAGCTTTTTGAAAACATAGTGACAAAAGAAGAAATTGCACAAAACGTGCAATTTCTCCATTTGCCACAATGTTTTCCACTTTTTGTCATAGGTTAACCATTCAATTATGGAGATTTTCTATGTTTTGATAAAATAAGTTCAAAGTCGTCTGCTGCAGAATTGTCGTATGAGGGAATTCGGGTTAAGCAAAAATATGGACAATCTCTCAAAATTAAAGTACAATTATTATGAGCAGTTAATCTTTTTTCTAATGAAGATACCAGAGTGTAATTCAAAATGTGCTATATGTGGGATAAAGGCAAGTTAAGCTTGACAATCAAAAACTTAGGAAAAAAAGTAGAAATTTGTCAAAAAGAGTTTCACCTTTCAGAAAATCACATCAGCTAAACATTTATGGTCATTATTGACACATCTGCAAGAAATAATGAGCAATTACTGTCTTTGTCACAATGTTTCCAACTTGTTTTTTTGAGCAATTTTGTCTTTTTTTCTCAATTATATCAGAAGTTGTCTCTGTATACAGTTGTAAGACTTTATCCAATAAATAACTTGGCGTAACTAAAGGGTGTTATAGGTCACGACCAGGGAAATAGTTCCACCTTTGTTTAATTTTCACACTGTCCTATTATTCCCACAGTGTGGGTACATTTTAACTCTTTCCCTCATATAGACGCTTTCTGACGCCTCTGCAGCAGACGGCTATTTGAAAACATAGTGACAAAAGAAGAAATTGCTAAAAACGATCAATTTCTTCTTTTGCCACAATGTTTTCCACTTTTAGTCATAGGTTATCCATTCAATTTAAGAGATTTTCCATTTTTTGACAAAATATGTTCAAAGTCGTCTGCTGCAGAATTGCCGTATGACGGTAAGGGTTAATCTTCAGGGTAGTTTCTTATTTACTTTCATACCCTTTTATAATTTTCACCTTCAAAGAAACATCTTTTGATACCTCTATAGTTTCATTTTTTTTTATTTAAGTCTCAACCATATACATGAATCATATATATTTGTGAAAATCTTTTGAAAAAAAAAAAATGTTTCAAAAAGGTAAAATTGGTCAGTCTTTGTCAAAATTAATGCATGTTTGCTTTTGATAAAATCTATAAGATCTGGAATTTTGTGATTCTGTCATATTCTAATCCTTATATATATATATAGCTAAACTCTTTTCAACATGGAAATGCAATTGGACTCATCTGAAGGAAAACACTTTTTGAACATTTTGTTACAAAAGAACGAATTTCTGATATTGCGCAATTTTCTAAATTAGCAACACTGTTATTCTTAACTCCACAAATAATTCTACTTCCATTCAGAGATTTTCCATGTTTTTGTCTAGATGTTTTTAAAGTGGTCTACTGCAGATTTGTTGTATGTTCTGGAAAAGGATAAATGTATTTTGCATGATTGATACATGAATACATTTAGATAGATGATGATAAATGCTATGCAATACATTATTTGAGCCCCATAATATAATTGTTATAATTGTGTTCACTTGACTTGTTCAATGGCCAACAAGAACTACAGAATTTTGTACAGTAAATAAATGGACACCTTGATAAAACTGAAAAACATTTGTTAACTGAAATTCTGGAATAATTGTTTTTATCTGTTACTCTTTCTTTATGGCAAATTTTGTATGTTAATAAAGACCAGAATATTTACTAAACTGCCATTATATGTAGCAGATTTTATTTAAATGAAGCGAAGAAGGGTTTCAAAATATTCATATAATTTATCATTCATAATATGTTAGAATGATAAATACAGTTTATATACAATTTCAATCCTTTTCTATTTTCAATGGGCTGCATTAGGTTAACCCTTTACAACATACAATGAAGATTTTTGAAAACATCATGGCAAAATTACAGAAAATATCCATAAATGAAAGTATAAATTATAGTAATGGAAATCATTGTAATGTGGCAAAAGGAGAAATGTTCTCATTATGAGCAATATCTTCTTTTGCCTCAATGATTTTGGATGTAATATGTGTCAGAATGCATCTGCAAGTGGGAGGAAGGGTTGACAGTTTACCTGCTTTGATGTTTTAAGACAACAGGTATGAATTGTCAGCATGGAATATATCTGAGGAGAAAAGTACTTTAGTCATTATTTTGATACAGAGTTGATAACATTGTTGGGAAAGGAGAAATTGTAAAAATTTCTTTATATCTGACATACGATATCTGTCTGAAAGTGTTGACATCAGGTAAAAGGTTTAACCCTTTCCCTCATACAACAATTCTGCAGCAGATGACTTTGAACATATTTTTTCAAACAATAGAAAATCTCTATTTGAATGGATAACCTATGACTAAAAGTGGAAAACATTGTTTTGAGCAATTTCTTCTTTTGTCACTATGTTTTTAGCTCACCTGAGCTTTGCTCAAGGTGAGTTATTGTGATCGCCTTTTGTCCGTCGTGCGTCGTGCGTCGTGCGTCAACTTCTTCTCCTCAGTAACCAGTGGGTCAATTTGGATGAAACTTCACAGAAAGCATCCTCTCATTGACCTCACCAGAATTCCTTCAAATGTTTGGGATCCATGCAAAATTCTGGTTTCCATGGCAACGAAACCGAAAAAACTTCAAAATTCTTCTTCTCCCAAATTGGTTGGCAGATTTTCAAATAATTTTGTAGAAATGTTCCTTGGATGACCCTCTATCAGATTCCTTCAAGCCGTGTTGATTGGTCGAAAAACATGGCCGCCAGGGGGGGCGGGGCTATTTTGCCTTATATGGCTATAGTGAAAACTTAAAAAATCTTCTCCTCCGAAAGTGTAAGGCCGATTTTCAAATAATTTTGTAGAAATGTTCCTTGGGTGACCCTCTATCAGATTCCTTCAAGCCATGTTGATTGGTCGAAAAACATGGCCGCCAGGGGGGGCGGGGCTATTTTGCCTTATATGGCTATAGTGCAAACTTAAAAAATCTTCTTCTCCAAAAGTGTCAGGCCGATTTTCAAATAATTTTGTAGAAATGTTCCTTGGGTAATCCTCTATCAGATTCCTTCAAGCCATGTTGATTGGTCAAAAAACATGGCCGCCAGGGGGCGCGGCTATTTTGCCTTATATGGCCAAAGTGAAAACTTAAAAAATCTTCAACATCTTCTCCTCAGTAACCAGTGGGTCAATTGGGATGAAACTTCACAGAAAGCATCCTCTTAATGACCTCACCAGAATTCCTTCAAATTTTAGGGATCCATGCAGAATTCTGGTTTCCATGGCAACGAAACGAAAAAAACTTCAAAATTCTTATTCTCCCAAACTGGTTGGCAGATTTTCAAATAATTTTGTAGAAATGTTCCTTGGATGACCCTCTACCGGATTCCTTCAAGCCATGTTGATTGGTCAAAAAACACGGCCACCAGGGGGGCGGGGCTATTTTGCCTTATATGGCTATAGTGAAAACTTAAAAAATCTTCTCCTCCGAAAGTGTCAGGCTGATTTTCAAATGATTTTGTAGAAATGTTCCTTGGGTGACCCTCTATCAGATTCCTTCAAGCCATGTTGATTGGTCGAAAAACATGGCCGCCATGGGGGGGGGCGGGGCTATTTTGCCTTATATGGCTATAGTGCAAACTTAAAAAATCTTCTTCTCAAAAAGTGTCGGCCCGATTTTCAAATAATTTTGTAGAAATGTTCCTTGGATGACCCACTTTCAGATTCCTTCAAGCCATGTTGATTGGTCAAAAAACATGGCCGCCAGTAGGCAGGGCTATTTTGCATTATATGGCTATAGTGAAAACTTAAAAAATCTTCTCCTCCAAAAGTATCTGGCCGATTTTCAAATAATTTTGTAGAAATGTTCCTCTATCAGATTCCTTCAAGCCAAGTTGATTGGTCGGAAACTGGCTGCCAGGGGGCGAGGCTTATATAGCTAAAGTGAAAAAAAAATAAAAAATCAGGTGAGCGATTCAAGGGCCATCATGGCCCTCTTGTTTCAAATAGCTGTCTGCTGCAAAGTGTCAGAAAGTGACTATATGAGGGAAAGGTTTAAGGGATCTTTTTGACTAAGTAAATTATGGGATTAGCTGAAGTCAATTGGAAATTATATTAAAAGCTTTCAATGCAGAATTTTTATAAATGAACCTGTCCATCTTTGTATTTGGAAGACCCCATAGCCAATTTTAGGAATACCAGGATAAAAAAGTTGATAGCTCAGTAGTCAACAGAAGAGCCTTTAGAGAGCCTTGTCAGATGACACGGATGTGTAGACTCTCCTATATATTTTTAGCTCACCTATGCACGAAGTGCAAGGTGAGCTATTGGGATCACATTTTGTCCGGCGTCCGTGCGTCGTGCGTCGTCAACATTTGAGCTTGTTAACACTCTACAGGCTACATTTTGCATCCAATCTTCATGAAAGTTTATCAGAACGTTCATCTCCATAAAATCTTGGACAAGTTCGAAACTGGGCCATATGAGGTCAAAAACTAGGTCACTAGGTCGAATTGAAGGGAAATCTTGTTAACACTATGGAGGCCACATTTTCAACTTGAGCATGTTGAAACTTTATCAGAATGTTTGTCTTAATGATATGTAGGTCAAGTTCGAACATGGGTCACGTTGGGTCAAAAAGTAGGTCACTGGGTCAAATTGAAGGAAAATATTGTTAACACTCCAGGTGCTGCAATTTTTGCTTAAGCAGTTTAAAATTTTGTCAGAATGTTTGTCTTAAAAATATCTAGGTCAAGTTCGAATATGGGTTATGCCGGGTCAAAAACTAGGTCACTAGGTCAAATTGAAGGAAAATCTTGTTAACACTTTGGATGCCGCATTTTTTGCTTCAGCAACTTGAAATTTGTTCAGAATGTTGAGCTGAATGATATCTAGGCCAAGTTCGAATATGGGTCATGCCGGGTCAAAAACTAGGTCACTAGGCCAAATTGAAGGAAAATCTTGTTAACTCTGTAGAAGCCACATTTTTTGCTTCAGCAGCTTGAAATTTTGTCAGAATGTTTGTCTTAAAGATATCTAGGTCAAGTTTAAATATGGGTCATATTGGATCAGAAACTAGGTCACAAGGCCAAATTAAGGGAAAATCTTGTTAACTCTGTAGAAGCCGCATGTTTTGCTTCAGTGCCTTGAAATTTGGTCAGAACGTTGAGCTGAATGATATTTAGGCCAAGTTCGAATATGGGTCATGCAGGGTCAAAAACTAGGTCACACGGCCAAATTAAGGGAAAATCTTGTTAACTCTGTAGAAGCCGCATTTTTTGCTTTAGCAGCTTGAAATTTGGTCAGAATGTTTGTCTAAATGATATCTAAGCCAAGTTTGGATATGGGTCATGCCGGGTTAAAAACTAGGTCACTAGGCCAAATTGAAGCGTAATCTTGTTAACACTCTGGATACTGATTTTTAGCTCCACAGTCGAGCTTATGTCATGGCGAATTGTCCGTTGTGCGTGCGTGCGTTAACTTTTTCCTTTAAACGACTTCTTCTCCCTAACCACTTGGCCAATTTGGTTGAAACTTCATGGGAAGCATCCTCTCAATGTCCTCTACTAAATTCCTTCAATTTTTTTTGATCCATTCAAAATTCTGGTTTCCATGGCAACCGAAAGAAAAAAATAGTGAGAACTTAAAAAATCTTCTTCTCCGAAAGTGTCAGGCCGATTTTCAAATAATTTTGTAGAAATGTTCCTTGGGTGACCCTTTATTAGATTCCTTCAAGAAATTTTGATTGGGCGAAAAACATGGCCGCCAGGGGGCGGGGCTTTTTTGCCTTATATAGCTATAATAGTGAAAACTTAAATAATCTTCTTCTCAAAAAGTGTTCAGCAGATTTTCAAATAATTATGTAGAAATGTTCCGTGGGTGACCCTCTATCAGATTCCTTCAAGCCATGTTGATTGGTAAAAAAACATGGCCGTCACAGGGCGGGGCTATTTTGCCTATATGGCTAAAGAGCAAACTTAAAAAATCTTCTCCTCCAAAAGTGTCAGGCCGATTTTCAAATAATTTTGTAGAAATGTTCCTTGTGTGAACCTTAATTAGATTCCTTCAATAAATGTTGATTGGGCGAAAAACATGGCCGCCAGGGGGCGGGGCTTTTTTGCGTTATATAGCTATAGTGAAAACTTAAAACATCTTCTTCTACGAAAGTGTTCAGCCGATTTTCAAATAATTTTGTAGAAATGTTCATTGGGTGACCCTCTATCAGATTCCTTCAAGCCATGTTGATTGGTCGAAAAACATGGCCGCCAGAGGGCGGGGCTATTTTGACTTATATGACCATAGTGAAAACTTAAAAAATCTTCTCCTCCGAAAGTGTCAGGCATATTTTCAAATAATTTTGCAGAAACATTCCTTTGGTGACACTCTACAAGATTCCTTTAAGCCATGGTGGTTGGTAAAAAAAATAGCCACCACGGGGCAGGGCTGTTTGGAGATTTTATTTTTGCCTTATGGCCGTGGAGCGATACTGGCCCTCTTGGGCCTCTTGTTAAATTTCAGCATGATGAAACTTTATCAGAATGTTTTTCTTGATGATATGTAGGCCAAGTTCGAATATGGGTCATGCTGGGTCAAAAACTAGGTCACTAGACCAAATTGAAGGAAAATCTTGTGAACACTTTGGATGCCACATTTTTTTGCTTCAGCAGCTTGAAATTTGGTCAGAATGTTTGTCTGTATTATATCTAGGTCAAGTTCGAATATGGGTCATATTGGATCAGAAACTAGGTCAATAAAGGAAAATATGGTTCAAACTCCGGAGGCCGCATTTTTACTTTGAACAAGTTGAAACGTCAGAATGCTGTCTTGATGATCTATTCCATGTTAGAATATGGGTCATATCAGGTAAAAAAAATATAGATCACTAGGCCAAATGAAGGAAAATATTGTTAGCACTGTGGAGGTTGCATTCAGAATAATTGTCTTGATGTGTTTTGCATTGCAGTACATTGTATAATTAAGGTGAGCGATCCAGGGCCATCATGGCCCTCTTGTTTATACATTGGTGGCACAGACTTTAATCCTTTCCTTCATATAACAAATCTGCAGCAGACGACTTTGAAAACATGGTAACAAAAACCTGAACAATCTCCATAAAAGATAGCTTAATTGTTAAATAAAGTTGAAAACATTGTGCCCAAAGAAGAATTTTACTGTTTATCGTGAGCAATTTCACCTTTGGCCAAAATTTGTACAAAAGTCGTCTGCTGCTATTGCATAAAAATGTGTCTGCAGCTGTGAAAGGGTTAAACATAGGTTCTAGCAGTCAAAGGGTTCAATTCAATTGAGATAATGGAAATTCAATTTTATTCTTTTTTGCAAAAAGAAGAAACAATTGTAACAAAAAGGGAGAAATCAATTCTTAGGAACAAATTATTATCCTGATTTTTCCAAAAAATATTTGTAAAAACTGTCAACTGCTGGTGTCAAAAGTTTTATGTGTCATCGAAAGAACTACTTTTAAGTTTAACCTGTTCCCTCTTGCACACACATTCTGACACATCTGAGGCAGTCTCAGAATCTGCAACTTTTGAAAATAATGTTTTCAACAGTTACTGTATTCAATAAATTTACTTTTTTACTTTTTATTTAGAGAGATTTTTAGTAGTTTTGCCTTGATGTTTTCAAAGTCGTCTGCTGTAGATTTGTTGTACATGGGAAAGGGTTAAAAGAAAACATTAGTTCATTTACTTAAATATACCTGAATATAATGGTTCAATAAACATGATGTATTTATTGTGTCATCTCAAGAACAGGTTGACACCATCAATTGGTGGCATTCACATTCATTTAATACTTTTAGGCTCAATTGAGAAGTTTAATCCTTTCCCACATACAACAAATCTGCAGCAGATGAATTTGAAAGAACATGTTGGTAAAATCATGAAAAATCTCCCCCAATATGAGTTTAATTATAAAGAAGTGTTGAAAACATTTTGGCGAAAAAAGCATCTGTATGAAGGAAAGAGTTAATCCTGTCCCTTATGTGATATTTTATAGTCGCTGGTGTCGAAAACATTCAAGTCAAATGAAATCTCCTAACACTTGACCCTTTCCAAGTTTTAGATGCACTTTGATTTATAAAACATGTATCAATCCCCCTGTCCCACATACAACAAATGTGCAGCAGATGAGAAGATGTATAGTCAAAAATATGGAAACTTTCTATATTATAAATAAAAGATCACATTTTGAATTAAGTTGAAAAAATATTGGCAAAAGGAGAAATTGCTTATTATGAGTTATTTCTCCTTTTGCTACATTGTTTTCACCAGTTGTCTGCTGTACAGAGGCATTGGAAAACATCAGATGTGTATGTGTGTAAGGGTTAAAGACGTTTTGATGAATTTGTTTTGTTTAACCCTTTTCCTCATACAACATATCTGCAGCAGACAATTTCGGAATCATGTGGACAAAACTATAGAAAATCCCTATTAATGAGAGTATATTTACTGAAAAAGTTGAAAACTTTGTGGCAAAAGAAATCAAAGTACTGAAAGTACTAGTAACGAATTATTTTGAAAATGTAATTAATAATTGCATTTGATCATGTTTTTTGTTTGTTTTAAACTTGCTTTAAAACTTAGTAGTTTTTTTTAGCTCGACTATTCGAAGAATATGAGAGCTATAACAGTCACTTGTGCGTCGGTGTTGGCGTTGCAACTATGGTTAAATTTTGAAACTTCACTCATTTATTGGACATCATCAAATGACCTTGCAGGACAAGTCCCATAACTCTATATCAGATTTTGACACAATTATGCGCCTTTTCTAACTTAAAATTTTAATTTGAATTGTGCATGCATGTTGACCTTCCTTATTGTGGGATGATGGGCTTCCTGCAGTGATTCACTCTTTAATAATTATTTTAGGGATTGAAACATATTTAAGTAATTATCTGGAGCTCTGTATCACAGAGATGCCAACAGATTTGTGGAAGTATCGTTGTGCAATTCTATTTGTTTCCTTAAGATGATAGAAGAAAAATAAGATGACAAATAACACTTAAACGCACACAGGGAAATCTTACCGCTTTGTCTCCGTTTCCAACTTGAAAACGATGTTCTAATTATGGACCATTAATTTATATTTATCAGCCATTCGGGCAAAGGCGCGCGTCAAAATGCTTGTTTTATCAAGAAAAGCGTCTATTTGTGGGAAAGAGTTAAGTATGCTTGTCATTATCTATTTTTGTTACCATCTGCAACATGTTTGTCATGATGCATTTGATTTATCAGGGTATTCATACCATAACAGTATTGTCTATTCTTACTTAAACACATTTAAACCTTCCGATGGATTAAAGTCAGATCTCCAGAATGATTCATTGGTATGCGAATTAAATATTAAATAATATTGGTAAATCACTTAATCTTGATGAACTTTATTATTTGAGGGACACATTGTGTATAACTAGGGGAGAAAAAAACAAAATACATCACTGCATCAGTCAAAACCATCCACGGGAACTCCCGTATGCAAAGATAGATTGTTTTTGGGGGAACTTTTTCATGATGTTTTCTTTAAATTGGCCGTTGTTTATTTACCACGTCATCGATTAAATTATTAAAAACGTATTCTGCTATTGTTCTTCCATTTTGATATATTTTAATAACGAACCAGGTTTAATTGGTTGTGCAGACGGATCTTTTTCGCTTGGAGCAGACATTATTTGTGTATAAATTCCGAAGCGTGAGAACTCGTTGTTCCGTAAAAACTGCACATACCGGTGAAGTAGGCGAATTACATACGGTGTTAGGGTAATTTATTCGACCGCGATTATATTTAACGATCGGGATTTCTCTGGAAAATACGTCACTTTCATTTTGTCTTATGATTAAAACGACGCACAGAAAATGTTCTACATTCGTTATTCCGGATTTAAATGCGTGATACGACGAACATTTTTTTCCTGCATTTCAATGCGGTGATAATGTATTCACGCACCTTATCTGGAGCTCTGCAGATACATTGCTCTACAACGTTGGGTCGAAGGTCAGGTTTGCTAGCGTTACATAATGGGCACCTGTTAACTACGTCACTCACTAGTCAATGGGCGTACAACTCAAAATTGATACATGCCTGCAGACACATGAAATATATGCCTTTATTATTAAATTGATATTCTCTTGAGAATTGATTCTCTGTGTTGATTCGGCATATCTGTGAGATTTACATGGTTCTTCACCATGGGTTCAACTTCCGTTAACTACGTCACTCACTAGTAAATGGGCATATAACTAAAAATTCATACGCTTGCCGACAAATGAAATATATATGCATTTACTGTTAATTTGATATTTTCTAGAGAATTGATTATCTATGTTGATTCGATAGTATAAATATGACTTCACTGTATTGAAAAAACACGTAGAAGTCATTTTAATATCGAAAAAATACTAGGACTATTTAGGTGCAGCTAATGTGTATACTAAGCGGAAGTGTAGTTTAACCGTGACTTCCGCAAAGCAACACGATCGCGTTAACCGCATTATTTTTTGAGAAAAAAGAATTCGTTAAAAATTGCTTGTTTTGAGCAATTTCTTCTTTTGTCACAATGTTTTCAAAAGTCGTCTGCTGCAGAGGCGTCAGAAAAAGTGTCTTTATGTGGGAAAGGGTTAATCCTTTCCCTTATGAGAATTTGTGATTGTCGCCTAAAAAAATATCTTGTCTGGAATAATGGAAGGTAAATTAAAAGAAGTACAACTTTAAACTTTGTCAGAAATTGTTTTCTACTTTTCCACAATGTTTTGAGAACTGGACTGCTGCAAAAAAGTCAAAGGTCATCTCAATCATTTTCTTTTTTCTTTATCCTTTCAATTATAAGTATCTAATCAGACTGAACTCCTCCATTTTGATTTATAAAACAATCATTAACTCTTTCCCCCTTTCAACAAATCAGCAACAGATGACTATGAAAGCATTGAGACAAAAATATGGAAAATCTCTTATTTAGTTTAAGTGCAAAAGTTGAAACAGATGTTCCGATGCCGCTGCAGTTTTAACCGACATTTGTAAAACTGTGACCTAAGGAGAATTGTTCGTGATGAGCAATTTCTCCTTTTGCCACAATGTTTTCAACTCATCGATCATTAATAACTATTCTTTCATTTATAGAAAGTTTCCATAGTTTTGCCTGTATGTTTTCAAATGTGTCTGATGCAGATTTGCTGTGTGTTAGAAAGAGTTGATAACCCCTTTTCCCTCATATGACAATTCTGCAGCAGAAGACTGAACATATTTTTGAACATATTTTGAAGATGTCTAGGTCAGTCTATGTCTAGTAAGATGTCTTTAAAGAGTAACACACATATCTGTCTATAAATTGTTTTTGAATTAGGGCCCTTTCTCCTTTTCACACAATTTGTTCTCCTGAACACATCTACTGCAGGGACATTAAATGTCGTCTCATCCTGGAAATATCTAATGAAACTTCTTGTTCTCTCTTCAGTACAAACGTTGAAGAGCCTTGGATGCTACGCAGGAAATGATGCCATCGTGGCATTTGCAAGACTACACCAAGTCAACATTATCATACATCAGCTGAATGATCCATTCTTTCTGGTAGGTGTCCACCAATTCACTGATTTCATTACCTGCGAGTTCTCTACTCACAGTGACTCCTAAATGAAAAAAATTGTGAGTCCACGTAACTCATAATCATTCTGTTGTTTGCCTTAATTAATTAAGTTTTGCCCACCTATAGACGCGTTCTGACGCCTCTGCAGCAGACAGCTTTTGAACACACTGTCACAAAAGTAAAAATTACTCGTGAGTAATTTCTCTATTTGCCACAATGTTTTCAATTTTTTTTAGCAATTATTCCTTCATCTATGGAGATTTACCAATTTTTGCCAACATATTTTGAACGTCGTCTGCTGAAGATTTGTTCTATTTGGTTTAATAGGGTCACACTTGTCTGCCTTAACTGGGTGACACTTATTGATCCAGTGTCTCTCTTGTCTGTCCATCTGTGTGTTCATCTGTCTGTCAGTTATACTTATTGGCTGGTGACATTTGGGTTTCTTTGAACACTCATGTTTAACCCTTTCCAATAAATCTTCAGCAGATGACTTTGAAAACACCTAAATGTTTGACTATCTCGGTTTTAGCTCGACTTTTGAAAAGACGAGAGCTATTGTCATATGACCCTGGTGTCGTCATCGGCGGCGGCGGCGTGGTCGTCCGGTTAAGGTTTTTTGTTCAGCTCAGCTTTTTTTCTGTTTTCTATCAGTCGAGTGTCTGTGCCGTACGCGGTGCTCTTGTTATAAATGAAAGTATAATTATTTAATATAAATGAATCATCATGAGTAATTTCTCTTTTTGCCCAGATGTTTTCAAAGTCATCTGCTGCAAAAAACAATGTGTACGTGGGAAAGGGTTAAAAGCTGTTTTAAGTAATTTTGATCATATTTACTTTCGAACTCATGAGACAGTCCGTTTAACACTTTCCCTCATACAATAAATCTGCAGCAGACGACTTTGAAATGGTCTTTTCAAAAGTGTGGAAAATATTTATAAATGTAAATTTAATCATTGAATAGAGTTGAAATCATTGTGGCAAAAGGAGAAATTGATCATCAAGAGCAATTTCTTCTTTTTGTCTCAATGTTTTCAAAAGTCTTCTGCTGCAGATGTATCAGAAAGTGTCTATATGTGGGAAAGGGTTAAGTGAATGTATGACCTCTATAAATGAAAGATTAATTATTGGATAGAGTTGAAAAAATTGTGGCAAAAGGAGAAATTGCTCATTGCAAAAGTCGTCTGGGACAGAGGCGTCAGAAAGCTTCTGTATGTGGGAAAGGGATACAGACGCTTTCTAATCTAGCAGGAGACCTTTGAAAACATAATGAGAAATCCCCTTTTGCAACAATGTTTACAACTCTATAAAATGGTTTTCCTTTCCTTTATTGATATATCTTAAAAATCTCTGCTGCAGATCTGTTGTATTTGAGAAAAGGTTAACACATTTTTGATGGGTATAATTAAAATAAAGTTTAAAATTTTAATAATGTTAAAGTAGAAGATTGATTACTAGGATAACATACTTGAACCCTTTCTTGCTTGCAGTCACATTTTAACCCTTTTCCCTCATACAACAATTCTGCAGCAGACGACTTCGAACATAGATTGTCAAAAAATAGAAAATCTCTATAAGTAGAAAAACATTGTGGCAAAAGGAGAAATTTCTTCTTTCCTCACTATGTTTTCAAAAAGCCGTCTGCTGCAGAGGCGTCAGAAAACGTTTATATGATGGAAAAGGTTAACATCTTCAGCATAAAACTTTTGATAGTTTTGTGACAAAGGTGAAATTGGTCATATATGAGCAATTTCTCATTTTGCCATGTTTTCTACTCTATCCTGAAATTTTACCCATATTATTGCCCTGATGTTTATAAAAGTCGTCTGCTGCAGATTTGTGGTATGTGGGAAAGTGTAAACGGTTGGCCAGCCAAGTGTAACAAGTATCGTAGTTAACCGTTTTCCTCACGACAATTCTGCTGCAGACGACTGAACATATTTTGTGAAAAAAAAGGAAATCTCTATAATTGAATGGATATAACATAACCTATGACTAAAAGTGGAAAACATTGTGGCAAAAGGAGAAATTGCTCGTTTCGAGCAATTTCTTCTTTTGTCATTTTGTTTTCAAAAAGTCGTCAGCAGTGCAAAGGCGTCAGAAAGGAAAGGGTTAACCACATCAGACCAGAATAAACCTTTCCCATATACAGATTATTATCAACGCCTACGCATCAGACAACTTTTGAAAACATTATTTCAATATATATATATATATATATATTCTTATCATTATGGGATTAAACAAAAAAAGGAATTGCTCGATTTGAACAATTTTTCCCTCTTACACACAATGTTTTCAACTCTGTATAATAATTGCGTTTGCCAATTTTCCTAATGTTACATGTTTTTCCCCCAGATGTTTTCAAAGGAGATGAACTTAAAATGTGATATTTAGTTACAGTTGGAACCCATTACCTCTTACAATAAGGTTGACACTCCTGTTTTTACACTTTGCCTGATGATGCAGATCACTTCTTAACCCTTTCCCTCATATAGACGCTTTCTGACGCCTCTGCAGCAGACAGCTTTTTGAAAACATAGTGACAAAAGAAGAAATTGCACAAAACGTGCAATTTCTCCTTTTGCCACAATGTTTTCCACTTTAAGTCATAGGTTATCCATTAAATTATGGAGATTTACTATGTTTTGACAAAATATGTTCAAAGTCTTCTGCCGCAGAATTGTTGTATGAGGGAAAGGGTTAACGCCTCAGCAGACAAGGTTTTATCCTTTTCCCTGCATTTAAAAAAAAGCTCTATAAATGTTTGTTTAATTACTGGAAAGAGTTGAAAACAGTGTGGCAAAAGAAGAAATTGCTTGCTTTTAGCAATTTCTACTTTTTTCACACTGTTTTTCAAAAGTTGTCTGCCCCAGGAGTGTCAGAAAGCGTCTATATGTGTGAGAGGGTTAAACTGAATACGAGTCACACTTACAATATTCTTCTTAGAACTCATTTAAATAAAAAAAATGTTAGATCAGTGTCTGTAACCCTTTCCAAATTACAACAAATCTGCAGCTTTAGAAATATCTAGTAAAGATTTAGAACAATATCTATATAACCCTTTCCCTCATATAGACGCTTTCTGACGCCTCTGCAGCAGACGGCTTTTTTAAAACATAGTGACAAAAGAAGAAATTGCACAAAACGTGCAATTTCTCCTTTTGCCACAATGTTTTCCACTTTTAGTCACAGGTTATCCATTCAATTATAGAGATTTTCTATATTTTGACAAAATATGTTCAAAGTCGTCTGCTGCAGAATTGTCGTATGAGGGAAAGGGTTAACAGCAGACGGCTTTTTGAAAACATACTGACAAAAGAAGAAATTGCACAGAACGTGCAATTTCTCCTTTTGCCACAATGTTTTCCACTTTTTGTCATAGGTTATCCATTCAATTAAGGAGATTTTCTATTTTTTGACAAAATACGTTCAAAGTCTTCTGCTGCAGAATTGTCGTATGAGGGAAAGGGTTAAAAAGGATGGAGTTGAAAATATGGTTGCAAATGGAGAAATTGTTCTTTATGACGAATTTCTCCATTTGCCACAATGTTTTAAGAAGTCTGCTGCAGATTCGTCAAAATGCGTCTGCAGGTGGGAAAGGGTTAAAACATATCATAAATGTCCTGGTATATTTCAGATTCAGGGACCGGCCAGTTTTTCCCCAACAGTGAGACAAATACACATAGCATATCATAATGGAGATCATTATTCCAGTGTCCGAAAGGTTGCAGACAACACTGAATCTCCCACTAATATACGCTTAAAGGTATGTCACTGTTTGCTATAATATTATGCCGAGCCCTGGTAACTCAGTCAGTGGCCTCGCTGGCTCTCAATCCAGGGGTTGTGAGTTCGAACCCCAGCTTGGCCAACATTCTTTCCGATGTTTGACAAAAGTCACTGACAAGCGTCATTGTCTTCCACCAATGGGCTAATAGACTATGTGGAAAAGCAGCCAGTTGCTTGGAAAGAGGCTGCCTTGATATGACTGATTTTTTTTTCAAACGGCGTTAGACCCCAATCACTCACTAACTCACTCACTGTTTGATATATACATCTGGGTAAAAGTTCTGTCTTCATGAAACGACTGGTGGTGAAGTGGTTGACCATCCGCCTCCGCCTCCGCGGTAGTAGGTTGCTTGTTTAATCCCCTGCCTGCACATACTAAAGACTTGGAAAATGGTATAAATGGCAATCATTTTTGTGGGGGTTAGCAACTGACTCACTTGTGTCAGGACGAATGGATCGGTGCTACTGGTAACTCGCCCAGGAAACGCCATGATATAACTGAAACATTGTTAAAAGAGGCGTAAAACACCATACAAACAAACAAACATCTGGCTAAAAGATGAGTTCTGTCTATTAAATAAATAGAAAATGTCAAACTGTAATCTACACCTACCCATTTGATTTTGTGAATCATGATTTATATGAATAAAGTATTTTTTTTCTATTATAATGACTTATTTAATGTGAAAGGGAACACACACAATACAATACAAACATCAAAAAGACTACAAAAGCAGTTTGAGTGTTTTTTAATGCCCTTACCAACTCTTGAGTTTAAATTTCAGAATTTTAATTAAAGGAAACAAAACTTAACCTGTACAACATATAGAATATTTTACCCCTTTCCCATTTACAGATGCATTTACACAAATAACTTTGGAAAATATTGTGGCAAAGGGAGAAATTGCTTGTCATAACAATCCCTTTGCCACAATGCTTTCAATTCAATTTAATAATAAAACTACAATAAGAACTCAATTCAATAAAAAAAAAAAACCTTCAATAATAAAACTTTAATTATACCCCCCGGCAAACAAAGTTTGGGGGGGTATATAGGAATCACCCTGTCTGTCCGTCTGTCTGTCCGTCTGTCTGTCTGTCTGTCTGTCCGTATGTCCACATTTCTTGTAAGCACTACTCCTCCTAAACGGCTCAATGGATTTGGTTCAAACTTTACATGAAGGTTACACATCATATGTAGATATGCATGAAGGAAGATCACACGCCTCGGACTCTTCCAAGGGGAGATAATTTAACTTAGAGGTTATCTGCGAGGGACTCCTGTGCACATACCTCCACATTTCTTGTAAGCACTACTCCTCCTAAACGGCTCAATGGATTTGGTTCAAATTTTACATGAAGGTTACACATCATATGTAGATATGCATGAAGGAAGATCATACGCCTCGGACTCTTCCAAGGGGAGATAATTCAACTTAGAGGTTATCTGCGAGGGACTCCTGTGCACATACCTCCACATTTCTTGTAAGCACTACTCCTCCTAAACGGCTCAATGGATTTGGTTCAAACTTTACATGAAGGTTACACATCATATGTAGATATGCATGAAGGAAGATCACACGCCTCGGACTCTTCCAAGGGGAGATAATTTAACTTAGAGGTTATCTGCGAGGGACTCCTGTGCACATACCTCCACATTTCTTGTAAGCACTACTCCTCCTAAACGGCTCAATGGATTTGGTTCAAATTTTACATGAAGGTTACACATCATATGTAGATATGCATGAAGGAAGATCATACGCCTCAGACTCTTCCAAGGGGAGATAATTCAACTTAGAGGTTATCTGCGAGGGACTCCTGTGCACATACCTCCACATTTCTTGTAAGCACTACTCCTCCTAAACGGCTCAATGGATTTGGTTCAAACTTTACATGAAGGTTACACATCATATGTAGATATGCATGAAGGAAGATCACACGCCTCGGACTCTTCCAAGGGGAGATAATTTAACTTAGAGGTTATCTGCGAGGGACTCCTGTGCACATACCTCCACATTTCTTGTAAGCACTACTCCTCCTAAACGGCTCAATGGATTTGGTTCAAACTTTACATGAAGGTTACACATCATATGTAGATATGCATGAAGGAAGATCACACGCCTCGGACTCTTCCAAGGGGAGCGGGGGGTATTCTTCAGTGAGCTTTGCTCACAGTATTTCTAGTTTTTAGCTCCTCTGGCTGAAAGCCATTCGAGCTTATGTCAATAAAAAAAAGGCTGTCATGGCAAATTGTCCGTTGTGCATGCGTCCGTTAAATTTTGGCTTCAAACGACTTCTCCTCCCTAACCACTTGGCCAATTAGGATGAAACTTCATAGGAAGCATCCTCTCAATGTCCTCTCCTGAATTCCTTTATTATACCCCCCGGCAAACAAAGTTTGGGGGGGTATATAGGAATCACCCTGTCTGTCCGTCCGTCCGTCCGTCTGTCTGTCCGTATGTCCACATTTCTAGTAAGCACTACTCCTCCTAATCGGCTCAATGCATTTGGTTCAAACTTTACATGAAGGTTACACATCATATGTAGATATGCATGAAGGAAGATCATACGCCTCGGATTCTTCCAAGGGGAGATAATTCGACTTAGAGATTACCTGCGAGGGACTCCTGTGCACATACCTCCACATTTCTTGTAAGCACTACTCCTCCTAAACGGCTCAATGGATTTGGTTCAAACTTTACATGAAGGTTACACATCATATGTAGATATGCATGAAGGAAGATCATACGCCTCGGATTATTCCAAGGGGAGATAATTTGACTTAGAAGTTACCTGCGAGGGACTCCTGTGCACATTCCTCCACATTTCTTGTAAGCACTACTCCTCCTAAACGGCTCAATGCATTTGGTTCAAACTTTACATGAAGGTTACACATCATATGTAGATATGCACGAAGGAAGATCATACGCCTCGGATTCTTCCAAGGGGAGATAATTCGACTTAGAAGTTACCTGCGAGGGACTCCTGTGCACATTCCTCCACATTTCTTGTAAGCACTACTCCTCCTAAACGGCTCAATGCATTTGGTTCAAACTTTACATGAAGGTTACACATCATATGTAGATATGCATGAAGGAAGATCATACGCCTCAGATTCTTCCAAGGGGAGATAATTTGACTTAGAAGTTACCTGCGAGGGACTCCTGTGCACATTCCTCCACATTTCTTGTAAGCACTACTCCTCCTAAACGGCTCAATGGATTTGGTTCAAACTTTACATGAAGGTTACACATCATATGTAGATA
The DNA here is from genome assembly GCA_031761405.1 of Serripes groenlandicus. Taxonomy (NCBI): domain Eukaryota; kingdom Metazoa; phylum Mollusca; class Bivalvia; order Cardiida; family Cardiidae; genus Serripes; species Serripes groenlandicus. Next base: position 53,817,183 of record JASEVX010000011.1, on the reverse strand, counting down.
TGCATGAAGGAAGATCATACGCCTCGGATTCTTCCAAGGGGAGATAATTTGACTTAGAGGTTACCTGCGAGGGACTCCTGTGCACATACCTCCACATTTCTTGTAAGCACTACTCCTCCTAAACGGCTCAATGCATTTGGTTCAAACTTTACATGAAGGTTACACATCATATGTAGATATGCATGAAGGAAGATCATATGCCTCGGATTCTTCCAAGGGGAGATAATTTGACTTAGAGGTTACCTGCGAGGGACTCCTGTGCACATACCTCCACATTTCTTGTAAGCACTACTCCTCCTAAACGGCTCAATGCATTTGGTTCAAACTTTACATGAAGGATACACATCATATGTAGATATGCATGAAGGAAGATCATACGCCTAGGATTCTCCCAAGGGGAGATAATTCAACTTAGAGGTTACCTGCGAGGGACTCCTGTGCACATACCTCCACATTTCTTGTAAGCACTACTCCTCCTAAACGGCTCAATACATTTGGTTCAAACTTTACATGAAGGTCACACATCATATGTAGATATGCATGAAGGAAGATCATACGCCGCAGATTCTTCTAAGGGGAGATAATTCAACTTAGAGGTTACCTGCGAAGGACTCCTGTGCACATACCTTGTAAGCGCTACTCCTCCTAAAGGGCTCAGTTGATTTGATTCAAACTGTATATGAAGGCTACACATCATATGTAGATATGCATGAAGGAAGATTTTTCTCCTCAGATTCTTTCAAGGAAAGATAATTCAACTAAGAGGTTACAAGGAACTCCTGTGATACCTTGTAAGCGCAACTTAAACTTTACCATTGTATCCGATGCTTTGGGAGGGGAGCGGGGGGTATTCTTCAGTGAGCTTTGCTCACAGTATTTCTAGTTTTTTTTGGATCCATCCAAATTCTGGTTTCCATGGCATGCAAAAGAAAAAAAATAGTGTAAACTTAAAAAAACCTTCTCCTTCGAAAGTATCTGGCCGATTTCCAAATAATTTTGTAGAAATATTCATCCGGTGTTCCTCTATCAGATTCCTTCAAGCCAAGTTGATTGGACATGGCCACCAGCGGGCTGGGCTATTTTGCCTTATATGGCTATAGTGAAAACTTAAAAAATCTTCTCCTCCAAAAGTGTTTGGCCAATTTTCAAATAATTATGTAGAAATGTTCCTTTGGTGACTCTTTATCAGATTCACTTAAACAAAGTTGATTGGTCGAAAAACATGGCCGCCAGGGGCGGGGCTATTTTGCATTATATGGCTAAAGTGAAAACTTAAAAATCTTCTCCTCCTAAAGTGTTTTGCCAATTTCCAAATCATTTTGTAGAAATGTTCCCTGGGAGATTCCTTCAAGCCATGTTGATTGGTCGAAAAACATGGCCACTAGAGGGCGGGGTTATTTTGCCTTATATGGCTATAGTAAAAAATTAAAAAATCTTCTCCTCCGAAAGTGTCAGGTCGATTTTCAAATAATTTTGTAGAAATGTTCCTAGGGTGACCCTCTTATCAGATTCTTTCAAGCCATGTTAATTGGTAGAAAAACATGGCCATCAGGGGGCGGGACTGTTTGGAGATTTAATTTTTGCCTTATGGCCGTGGAGCGATACTGGCCCTCTTAGGCCTCTTGTTTATAAATGTTCCATATTTTTGGATACACATTTTCAAAGTCATCTGCTACAGATTTTTTGTATGTGGGAAAGGGTTAAGGATGATTGGGCTTTATTAGTGCCCCATGTCATTTAAAATTGATTATAGTCAGTTTAGATAAAACTGTACTCTTCAGACAAAGTTATGTGTGTTTAAACTATGAATAGGACCTTTTCTTATAATAGACATTACATTTAACCCTTTCCCTCATATAGACGCTTTCTGGCGCCTCTGCAGCAGATGGTTTTTTGAAAACATAGTGACAAAAGAAGAAATTGCACAAAACGTGCAATTTCTCCTTTTGCCACAATGTTTTCCACTTTTTAGCTCGCCTATTCGAAGAAATAGGGGAGCTTATGTTATCACCCCGGCGTTGGCGTTGGCGTTGGCGTTGGCGTTGGCGTTGGTGTTGGCGTTGGCGTCCGCGTTGCCAGCTTGGTCAAACCTTTGCGTGCAAGACCTTTTCTCAGACACTGTGTATGCTGTTGCTTTGAAACTTCACACACTTATTCAGGATCATTAGGGGACCTTGTATGTCAAGTCCCATAACTCTGGAATGGATTTTGACTGAATTGTGCCCCTTTTTGGACTTAGAAATTTGGTCAAACCTTTGCGTGCAAGGCCTTTTCTCAGACACTGTGTATGCTGTTGCTTTCAAACTTCACACACTTATTCAGGGTCATTAGGGGACCTTGTATGTCAAGTCCCATAACTCTGGAATGGATTTTGACTGAATTGTGCCCCTTTTTCGACTTAGAATTTTGTCAAACCTTTGCGTGCAAGGCCTTTTCTCAGACACTGTGTATGCTGTTGCTTTGAAACTTCACACACTTATTCAGGATCATTAGGGGATCTTGTATGTCAAGTCCCATAACTCTGGAATGGATTTTGACTGAATTGTGCCCCTTTTTCGACTTAGAATTTTGGTCAAACCTTTGCGTGCAAGGCCTTTTCTCAGACACTGTGTATACTGTTGCTTTGAAACTTCACACACTTATTCAGGATCATTAGGGGACCTTGTATGTCAAGTCCCATAACTCTGGAATGGATTTTGACTGAATTGTGCCCCTTTTTGGACTTAGAAATTTGGTCAAACCTTTGCGTGCAAGGCCTTTTCTCAGACACTGTGTATGCTGTTGCTTTCAAACTTCACATACTTATTCAGGGTCATTAGGGGACCTTGTATGTCAAGTCCCATAACTCTGGAATGGATTTTTTTCAAACATTTGGATTTTTTTCTTTTTCTTTTCTTGTATTTTTCAATTTTGCGTTTAGCTCAACGTTAAAGTTTTGATTTTTTTTTTTTTCTCAATAAGTACTGAGGGCTTTCATATTTTTTGGGGTAAAACATTTGTTTTTTGCTGGATTTTGAAAATTGGGCAAAGCTTCTTCATATTTTGTTGGATTAATTTCATTTTTTTTTTTAATTTTCTTGTATTTTTGAACTTTGAGCATTATTTTTTTATTTTTTATTTTTTTTCTTGAATTTTGGAACTTTGTGTTCAGCTCAATTTTTTTTTTTAAATTTCTTGTATTTTTGAACTTTTTTTTTTTATTATTTCTTGTTTTAAAAAAATTGTGTTTAGCTCAATGTTAGAGTTTTGTTTACTTTTTGTCTTTTACACTTGCCTTGATAGTCAAAGCAGGGGACACAGTGAGACATTTAATTACGCGTAATTCTTGTCTTTCTTTTGTAAATTCAATTTCAACTGAATTATTCCACTTTTGGATTTTGGACTTTATACCCATGCTATAACTGTTCTGAAGTAGGCCCTGATAGACGATATCCCTGATAGGCGAGCTATATTGTCCTCCGACAACTCTTGTTGTCATAGGTTATCCATTCAATTATGGAGATTTTCTATGTTTTGACAAAATATGTTCAAAGTTGTCTGCTGCAGAATTGTCGTATGAGGGAAAGGGTTAAGCTTTCTTTGTAACACAATTTTCAAATGTTTATTACGTCCAATTAAAACTGGCTTCTTTGGATCTTGCCATCAGGAAAGATGAAGATCAACCTGTGTCTCTGTGCAGATCGGGATGTTCCTTGTTCACCATCTAGTCAAACACGCAACCTGGATGCCTCCTGCGAACGGTTTTAACCCCTTCCAACATACCGCAAACCTGCAGCAGACGACTTTGAAAGCGTCTTGGTGAAATCACAGAAGCTATCTATATAAATGAAGGTTTAAAGTTCTGAAAAGAGTTGAAAACATTGTGGCAAAAGGAGATAGTGCTAGTTTTGAGCAATTCCTCCATTTGTCACAATGTTTTCAAAAGTTGTCTGCTTCAGAGGCTTCAGAAATCAAGAATGGACAATTTAAGTTTTTAATTTGAGCGTTTATAGTTTTTGAATCAATACCTCCAAAGGGCAGTTTTTGCCCATATGATAAAAAAAGTTCAAATACATATTGTTTTCATCTTAAAATGTTACAGATGAATGAGCACTCCCCTACAGCCCAGACCAAGTTTGAGGGACATGCAGGTGGCGTTGATGGCATTGTTAGCGCCATTAGGGATACAGACAGACTCACAGAGGAAGTTATGAATGCAACAGGGTGTTATGTAGGTTTCAAAAAGTTTCAATTAGCTTTTGCTTCCTTGATTTTTAGCTCTACTGGCCAAAGGCCAGAAGGGCTTATGTCGTGGCGATTTGTCCGTCGTCCGTGCGTGCGTGCGTCCGTGCGTCCGTAAACAATTTCTTGTTAACACGATACAGTCTTCACTTTTGATTGTATCTCAACCAAACTTATACAGTAGTTAGATATCCATGAGAGCTCGGTTCCTTTCGAAAACCAGCCAGATCCGCCCATGCATGACTGGATTATGGCCCTTGAAATGGTCAAAATTGCTATAAAAGAGCTTGTTAACACGATACAGTCTTCACTTTTGATTGTATCTCAACCAAACTTATACAGTAGTTAGATATCCATGAGAGCTTGGTTCCTTTCGAAAACCAGCCAGATCCGCCAATGCAAGACTGGATTATGGCCCATGAAATTGTAAAAATTACTATAATACAGCTTGTGAAAACAAAAGAGCCTCCATTTACTATCCGATCTTCACCATACATACATGCTCTGGATTGAAAAGAACCATACCAGTAGAGCATAGGCCCTCATGGGCCTCTTGTTATTTTGTCCCCAACAAACAAAGTTTAGGGGGTATATATGAGTCACTGTATTGGTCAGTCGGTCCACATATTTGTCCGCACTAATTGTCCGCAAATCACAGGATGGAAATGAATGAGATTTTTATTGGAAGCTTCTATACCAAGAGGAGATGTGCAGTGCCTGATGACAAAGAAGCAAGGTTACATTGCTTTGCACATGTCGATCAGACGGTCAGTTGGTAAAAATTTGCAGGGAGGTTGCATGACAAATATTGATTTTGAGGTCATCCATTCAAAGGTCAAGGTCATAGTGACCTTGGCCACAAACAGGGGTGGGGGGGGGGGGGGGGGGGGGGGCATAATGTTTGACAAACATCTCTAATGTATATAGCTCTGAAAATAATTTTATTTATCTTTCTAATATCGATCTTTCTTGATTTTGAATATTGAAAATATCTATCAACGCAAGTATGTGATTAATGAATCGAGATGAAAGTATTTGGCAAAAGGATAAGTCATCAGCTGCAGATGCATCAAAATGCGCCTGTATCTGGGAAAGGGTTAAACTGTATCTAAGCGTTTGGAAAATGTGTATAGTATTATCACTTTCATGTTTTTTCATCAGATTAGTGTTTTATTCAATGGAAATGAACAAGGTGGAATAAATGACAAACATTTAACCCTTCCCCTCATATGACAATTCTGCAGCCAGCAGACGACTTTGAACATATTTTGTCAAAACATAGGAAATCTCTATACTTGAATGGATAACCTATGACTAAAAGTGGAAATCATTGTGGCAAAAAGGGAAATTGCTCGTTTTAAACAATTTCTTTTTTTGTCACAATGTTTTCAAAAAGCCGTCTGCTGCAGAGGCGTCAGAAAGCGTCCATATGAGGGAAAGAGTACTTTCCCACAGCTGCAGACAACTTGAAAAAAAACAACCTTTAGGCAGAATTTGAAAAATCTCTATAAATGAAAGAATAATTAGTGAACAGAGTTGAAAACATTGTGACAAAAAGAGAAATTTACTTATCATGAGCATTTTCTCATTTCGCCACAATGTTTTCAAAAATCATCAGCTGCAGCTGTGTGAAAATGCATCTGTAGTCGGGAAAAAGATGAAAAAAGCAATTTATGTTAGAATGATACATATTACATTGCAGAAGTCGGGACCTGGTAAATCTTGTCAAGTCATACAGTTTGTAATCTAAATGAACCATTTGTTTATTGATTTGCCCCTTCCCTTCCTGCAGACGCATTTGGACACACCTGCAGCAAATGACTTTTGAAAATACTTTGGGGTAAAGGGGAAATTGCTGGTAATTACCAATTTCCCCTTTTAATAAAACACTTTATTCTCTAATAATGAACTTTCATTCATGGAAACTTTCGGTATTTGTTTCATGATTGATATTTTCAAGGTCTTCTTCCGCTGTTGATTTGTGGTATAATGTGGAAAAGGGTTAAAGTATCACCTATAGATTGGGGCAGTCGTTTCTGAACATTATTACTTCCTAAATTCGATCTGTCTCTTTATTATTTCTCCATCTTGTATTCCAGAATGAACAACACGTTCTAGAAAGTTTATGTGACTGTGATTATGACGTTGATGCCACTATAGCATACATTTTACAAACCATGGAAACAACGCTGTGTAAGTGCTTTTTTGTTAGTTTGAATGATATTGATGTCGCATCAACAGTATTTCTGTTATATCACGACATTTCCTTGGTAAATTACTGGCACTGCTTGTGAGTTTAACCCTTTCCCACATAAAGACGCATTTTGATGAATCTGCAGCAGATGACTTTTGAAAACATTGTGAAAAAAGGAAAAATTGCTCATAACGATTTACAGTAATTATACCTACAATTATAGAGATTTTCAAAGTTGTCTGCTGCAGATTTGCTGTATGTGGGAAAGGGTTAACCCTGACACCAGGGCATCAGTCATAATGCTTTTCCCTCATACCTTATCCCAAGGAGGGAACCAAATTGCTACCATGTTAAGGTCTTTGGTATGACCCAATCCAGGTCACCCTCTCTCAAGGTTGACACTCCAACCACCTCACAAATGAGTCTTTGTAAGTGCATGAGAATATCAGGAGACCTAAAATGGTGTTTTTCCTGCAGTGTATATTATTTCAATACAAAACACTATGTTTAGAGTACCCTTCTGAATCATGTCAGTGATTGACTAACCATGACAGGCATAGTGAAGAAGGAAATGAATAATGTACAAGACTTGGAAAATGCCACAAAATGGTAGTAACGGCTTTTCCATGTTGGTGCTCAGGATTGTGCGGTTTGCATTACAACTGACCTGTTGGTGTCAGGATAAATGGACCTGTTTTACTGGAATTTTACCCTGGAATCACTGTTATATAACTGAACAAATGTTGTAAAACACCATACAAACTAATTTTCAAAACTTTGTACAATTGCAATGTTTCTTGGGTGATCGTCTGATTTTGAATTATACTTTACCAAATGTCTTTGTCCAAAAATATGGCAGACAGTAGATGATGGTGCATAAGAGCAAACCTGAGTTATTGGTGTGATTTAACTCTTTCCCACATACAACAAAACTGCAGCAGACAATTTTGAAAACATAGTAACAAAAACCTGAAAAATCTCCATAAAAAAAAAATAGCATTATTGTTAAATAAATTTGAAAACATTGTGGCCAAAGGAGATATTGCTCATCATGATCAATTTCACCTTTGGCCACAATGTTTTCAAAAGTCGTCTGCTGCTATTGCGTCAAAATGCATCTGCAGCTGGGAAAGAGTTAATAGAAAGAATTAAGTGACAGTTTTTTGGAAGACCCTGTATGCATATTATTCCTTTAACTTCTTGATGCTTAGTTAAAACATGGCTGCCAGGGAATGAACTATTTTTAGCTCACCTGAGCTTTGCTCAAGGTGAGTTATTGTGATCGCCTTTTGTCCGGCGTCCGTTGTCCGTCGTCCGTCGTGCGTCAACTTCTTCTCCTCAGTAACCAGTGGGTAAATTTGGATGAAACTTCACAGAAAGCATCCTCTCATTGACCTCACCAGAATTCCTTCAAATTTTTGGGATCCATGCAAAATTCTGGTTTCCATGGCAACGAAACCGAAAAAACTTCAAAATTCTTCTTCTCCCAAATTGGTTGGCAGATTTTCAAATAATTTTGTAGAAATGTTCCTTGGATGACCCTCTATCAGATTCCTTCAAGCTGTGTTGATTGGTCGAAAAACATGGCCGCCAGGGGGGGGGGGGGGGCGGGGCTATTTTGCCTTATATGGCTATAGTGAAAACTTAAAAAATCTTCTCCTCCGAAAGTGTCTGGCCGATTTTCAAATAATTTTGTAGAAATGTTCCTTGGGTGACCCTCTATCAGATTCCTTCAAGCCATGTTGATTGGTCGAAAAACATGGCCGCCAGGGGGGGCGGGGCTATTTTGCCTTATATGGCTATAGTGCAAACTTACATGGCCGCCAGTAGGCAGGGCTATTTTACATTATATGGCTATAGTGAAAACTTAAAAAATCTTCTCCTCCAAAAGTATCTGGCCGATTTTCAAATAATTTTGTAGAAATGTTCCTAGGGTGACCCTCTATCAGATTCCTTCAAGCCAAGTTGATTGGTCGGAAACTGGCTGCCAGGGGGCGAGGCTTATATAGCTAAAGTGAAAAAAAAATAAAAAATCAGGTGAGCGATTCAAGGGCCATCATGGCCCTCTTGTTTCCTTATTTCATATATTGAATTGATGCCTCCTGTTTGTAAACCCTTTGACTGCTGGATGCAACTTTGTGAAGCCTGTGCCTCCAGTAGTACAGAGCCAGGTCAGCCGGGCATCCACACCATTTAACCTTGGTCAATTCTGTTGGCTGCTCAACTCAAATTTTTTATCTTCATATTACTAAAATTGGCATTGGCTTATCCGTTTGCCAAAGCTGGACAAGTCCATTTTAAATAATTCAGCAATGAAAGGGTTAATAGAAACATTTTGTTGAATTTTCAGCTGCAACTGCGGATGACTCAACGTCTCTAGCCTCTCAAATGACCTCAACAGATAGTGGGATCTGGTCTGAGAATGGTATGAATAAAGCCACGGACTCGACTGATATCAACCATAGTAGGTTGGGGGTCAAAGGTCATTACCGTGACAACAGTTTTGGCGGGAGTTCTGGGTATGGGTCGTTCAGCAGCCAATCTGGAGGTGCTAGACCAAAATTGTCCGAAGTGACTGGCCAAAAAATACCCAAGGTAGGATAAACAGTGAATTTAACCGGTTCCCCCCATGTATACGCTTTCTGCCGTCTCTGCAGCAGACGACCTTTTGGAAACATAGTGACAAAAGAAGAAATTGCTCAAAACAAGCAATTTCTCCTTTTGCCACAATGTTTTCCACTTTTAGTCATAGGTTGAATTATAGAGATTTTCTATTTTTTGACAAAATATGTTCCTGCTGCAGAATACGAGGGAAAGGGTTAAACCTTTCTCACTTGCAGATGCATTTTGACACTACTGCAGCATACAATATTGTGGAAAAAGGAGGTATTGCTCATTATGGACTATTTCTCCGTTTGCCACAATGTTTTCTTAACTCTTTTCAATAATTGTACTTTCATTTATAAAGATTTTCCACATTTTAACCGAGATGAGTTCAAAGTTGTTTGCTGCTGATTTCTTGTATGTTGGAAATTGTTGGAGGACAGAGAAAGCATTTAGGAGAAAATTAGAAAAATCTGTATACATGAAAGAATATTTATTGAATAGACTTGAAAACATCATGAGCAAAGTCTACTGCAGTTGTTTCAAAATGTGTCTGTATGTGGGAAGATTCAGTATTAAGAGAACATACAAAAAGGAGATTTGTTATCCTATGCGCAATTTTTCATATTTCCAGAATGATCTCTTCTCTCTGTCTGATTGCTTTTTTTTTTTATTCTTCAGTAAAATGTTTTCTCAATTTGATGAATCTACAGATCGCGTATACAAATACGATTTACATATGAGTACAAGCTTACAAAATATTGTTTAGCCACAATTACTCTTGTATGCCTCAATTGCTGCTTGACCAACATTCTGTCAATAGACTCAAAAAAGTCCTTGTAATAATAATCCCTTGCCATGATTTTGAGGTTAGGTAGAAAGTTACCTAGGAAGAATGTCGCATGTGAAATCTAGGATTCACATGCTAGCTGTTATACGATTGTATTACGTTGAAATGGTGTTTAGATGTTTGGAGATGAATCTAGATTCAGTCGGCTGTAAAAGGAAATGTGGCAATAAATCATTACCCTTCAAAATTAAGGGAAATGTATGTTAGAAATAACTGCAAAGGATTCAAAGGATTCAAGAGTTTTCTGTATCAAGGAAATGGTTATTTCATACAATACCAAATGATTTTAACCTTTTTCATACAATACCAATTCATTTCCACTTCTTTCATACAAAACCAATCGATTTTAACCTATTTTATACAAAACTTATTCATTTTCACTTATTTCATACAAAACCAATTTATTTTCACTTATTTCAAACATTATCAGTTAATTTTTCACCAACTTCATAAGATAACAATTTATTTTCACTTATTTCCTGCAATAACCATCCCTGTCACCTATTACAAACAAAACCATTTCACCTATTTCGTAAAATACCAGATCATTTTCACTTATTTTGTGTAAACCATTTCATTTTGCAACTGTTACAGACAATACCTGAAAAACAAAGCAAGTTGACAAAGAAACAAAAGAAGATGGATAAGAAGAAGAGATCAGAGGAGAAACACAAACAGAGATTGGCAGGAAATGCACCGCAACTCTCTGACACTGACGATAATGATGTAGTAACAGTGGTGGCCAGAGACTTGCAGATGGCAAGAATATAACCTTTTACACTATGAAATAATTATAGAATCTTCGACTTTCAAGGTAGAGCTCTAGATAAGAAGTGTTTTGCTTTTTCTGAAATGCTTATTTTATCCACTAACCCTTTGTTGTGGGTATTCAAAAGAATCATCTCAATGAGTGCCACAGCATAGGGTTTGGTTGGATAATCAGCGAGACATTGTTGGGAAAAAGATCTGTTCTTATCTGGACCTCTGTTTCAAGGAAAATTGTAACATCTGAAAACAAGGAAATTAAGTTTGATGTCCGAGTTCCACAATTTCCTTTGAAAATTTGATATCAAAAGTTCCTATATCTTATTTGAAAATGTGATATCATATAAACATATAGGAAAAAAACACCTTATTGAATATATTTAATTAAAGCATGATACATTATTGTATAGACACAACTTTTTGTATAGATATATTTTTTCTAGATCTCTGTTGTATATAATCTTTTTGTTAACTGTTAGCCCCTTGTTGAATTGAATTGTAGGCTCTAATAACCACTAACATAATTGTTCTGAAGTAATCTGTAGAACTTACTTAATTAAAGGAACTGTCTTAAACCTTTCCCACATACAGCAACACTGCAGCAGACAACTTTAAATACTTGTTGGCAAAAATATAGAAAATCTCTATAGATGAAAGTATAATTGTTGAATTGAGTTGAAAGCATTGTGGAAAATGGAGAAACTCCTCATGATGAGCAATGTCTCCTTTTCGCCACAATGTTTTCAAAAATTGTCTGCTGCAGATGTGTCAAAACAGGCCTGTAAATATTTTGGAAACATTGTGACAATAGGCGATAATTACTCATTTTGAGAAATTTCACCTTTTGTCACAATTGTAATCAAAGATGTCTGCTACAGAAGCGCCAAAAAGCATTGTTTTTCCTTAGAGGATCCCTGTTCATAGCAGTACATGCATACACATATTGTGATTTCTATTATGAACATATATAGGGTGCAATGAGAGACACTCATTTTAACCCTTTCCAACATACAACAGATATATAGTATACAACTTTAAACAACATCTAAACAAAATATGAAACACCTATAAAATAAAGTGTCATTGTTGAATTTTTGAGCAATTTGATCTTTTGTCAAAATATTTTTAGAAAGAGTTTGTTTGTGGGAAAGTGTTTAACTTGATGAAAAAGTGATAAAAATATCTATGCATAAAGGTCAGGATCAGATTAATTCAGTTAACCCCTTCCCACATACAATGTCATGTACAACAAATCTGCATCAAACAACTCTGAAAACATCTCGGCAATTTTTTTGATATATCTTTATAATTAAAAGTTTAATTATTGGATAGAGTTGAAAACTTTGTAGCAAAAGTAGAAATTGCTTATTATGATATGATATATAATTATCTATGCATAAAGATAAGGATCAGATTCACTTTGAGCTGAGTCCTGGTAGCAATGACGGCCATCAATCCAGGGGTTGTGAGTTCAAACCCCAGCTTGGCCAACATCCTTTCCGACCAGTGACCTGCGACATTCGTCTTCCACCAATGGGCTAACGGTCTATGTGGAAAAGCAGCCAGTTTTTTGGAAGGAATGTTGTGTGGAGTAATGGTTTGAAAAAGCCAGAAATCACATGAGTAGGTGAACTGGCCACCATGATATGACAGAGAAATTGCTAAAAACGGGGTATAATCCCTAATCAAACCATCCTTATCAGATTAGTTTTTAAAGTGAAAGATTGAAATGAATGTATACATATTTTTGTTCATGCTTTTGTCAGGTCATTTAATACTTTTGTGAGATTATGAACCAGCAGAGATAAATTTCTGACCCTTGACCTGTAAAAGGTCATATTGTAACCTTTTGTGTAATGTAGCATTGACCTTCCACATTAGAGGGTTAAAAATTTATCTCAATATTAACATATACTTATGTTGATATGTTCTTTACAGTATGTCTTTTTGTAATATTTCATGATGTCTCGTTCCCATGGATACCTGGTAGTTGCTCATTTGTTATGTATAGAAAGTTTATTTACATATTGCTATTTTTTTTTGTACAGTACTTTTCTAATGTTCCTGAAGCAGTAATGTGAAATGAAATGTTACAGTGTTACTTCAAAATGAAACACTTTAATCTCCCCCTTTCCCACGAACAACAAATCTGCGGAGGACAACTTGGAAAACATTACCGGCAAAAATATGAAAAATCTCTGGAAATGTTATTATATTAATTGAAAAGAGTTGAAAAGAATTTCTCCATTTGCCATAATGTTTTCAAATGAAGTCGGCTGCAGAAAGCATTCCTATGTGGGGAAGGTTAATTTGTATCACATTTGATGAAAACTAATTTGAAAATATTGCCAAAAGAACTTATATATTTGGAATGGAGTGGGGATTTATGTGATATGGAGAAATTGTCCTGTTATTAGCAATTGTACAGGTCTGAAATTGTGTTTCTATGAAAAAGAGGAATAACATCTATGGAGCTAAAAGGCTCTATAAATAAAGGGATGATTATTGAATAGAGTTGAAAACATTGCAGCAAAAGGAGAAATTACTCATTATCAGCAATTTCTCCTGTTGTCACACGATGTCGTTTGCTTTATTCCTTTCCCACATAGAGCAATTCTGCAGCAGATGACTTTGAACAAACGTTGTCAAAATATGGAAAATTTCCATAATTGAATGGATAACCTATGACTAAAAGTGGAAAACATTGTGACAAAAGGAGAAATTGCACGTTTTGTGCAATTTCTTCTTTTGTTACTATGTTTTCAAAAAGTCGTCTGCTGCAGAGGCGTCAGAAAGCGTCTATATGAGGGAAAGGGTTAAATGTGTCAAAATGCGTCTGCAAGTAGGAAAGGGATAAGCCAACCAAAATCAAGACTGGTGTGATTGTGTTCTCCAAACAGGAGAGCTCCTCTTTGAAAGGAACGATATCATTAACTTACTGCTATTTGTTTCAATGTTTTCTGTGTTTGTTCAACCATTTTCTATGTTTATCTGTTTGAATGATTTCTGTTATTTGTTTAAATTTTTTGTTCGTTTATTTGTTTAAATTTTTTGTTTGTTTATTTGTTTGCATGTTATCTTTGTATGTATGTTTTTGTTTATTGTAACATTTATGTGTTCTTCTGCCCTTTGCAAAGTACGTCTTTCATTCCATGTTTTTCTATTTTTGCTATTTTGTGTTTGAGTTATAGAAACTTTCTATGTAATTTTTCATTTTATGTATTATTGTTGAAATATGTCTTATATAGTTGAATGTTGACATCTTTTTGAAGTCATTCCATTGCAAACATACAGATGATCTGGAAAATAACTGATAAAGGAAACTTCTTTGGATTCTTCAGTACCTAGAAGAAAATGTCAATATAATCAGTTTCTTTTGGACTCTATATTATATTTGATATTGTAAGTCTATTGGGATCAGTTTTGAAGATGTTTTGGTTACATCTTCATGTTGGTATCATGCAGCACTCTATGTAAGGGGCCATTTTTCATGTTCTTATATCCTTATTTGACACTCAATGTCTATGATGTGGGTACTCGAAAGAATTGTGTCATTGAGACAGGTCCTTTGAGTACCCATAACACAGGGCTTGTTTGAGTCATGAGAGATATTTTAGAGATAAGAGTTAACCCTTTCTCTAATGCAGACACTTTCTGACGCCTCTGCAGCAGACGACATTTGAATACATAGTGGCAAAAGAAGAAATTGCTTAAAACGAGAAATTTCTTTTTGGCACACTGTTTTCAACTCTATTTAATAATATTACTTTCAGTTATGGAGAATTTTTAAGTTTTTCAAAGTGGTCTGCTGCAGATTTATTGTATGTGGGAAAGGGTTAACTCCCCTGGTCCTCTGAACTTGTGTAGATAGATTAGAGTGCAACAACGAATTAACACTTCATCAGCATTATGTTACATGTTGACCCTTTCCCACATGCAGAAAACCTGCAGCAGCAGACGACTTTGAAAAGTTGTAGGCACAAATGTGGAAATCTTTTGTAATGTTTGAATTGTTATTGAAAGAGTTTAAAGCATAATGTAACAAAAGGAGAAAGAGCAATCTCTTCATTTGTCACAATGTTTTCAAAAGTTGTCTGCTGCAGATGCATTTGGATACATCTGTAAGTAGGAAAGGGTGAACCTGTTCTGTACTGTATAATATGCAATATTCATGTCCCTGAATTTTGAATATCATAATCCTATATATGTATATGCTATTAATGAACTATTCAAAATGAAAACTTTTGAGGAAAAGAATTGAAAATGGAGCAGTTGATTGTCAGTGAGACCAAAACCAATCTAAAGAACAAAGTAATTGTTTTATATACCTAATTCTAACTTCAAGTCATCATTTTTTAAAAAAAATGGTTGTAGCAAAGTTTTATCTTTTGTAGAGAACCATTTGTCCTGGATTGTTTTTAAACACCTGTCACATGGGACTTATGAAAACAGCATTGGAAAAAGAGCAATTTAATAAAATGGTGCAATTTCTAATTTTGCCACAAGTTTTCTTCTATAGGATTAAAACTTATTATAAACTGTCTCGGTTGTCTATTCTTTTCTACAAATCTTTTCTATTTGGGTCAGTCTTACGCTGGCATTTAACCCTGTTCCATATACAGGTACAGCATTTTTGCAGCAGACTACTTTGAATTCATTTTTGCACAAATGTGGAAAATCCCTACAAACAAAAGTATAATTATTGAATAGAGGTTTAATATGCCGGCTAATCGAGAAATTCCTTGTTTTGAGCAATTTTCTACTGGTGTCACATTGTTTTCAGAAGTCGTCTTCTGCAGAATCGTCTGTATATGGGAAAGGTTTAAGGGATGTGATAACTTGTTCTAAAAGTGATGTGATAACCTTAATTAATAACCTTGTTTATGATATGAATAAAAGTAAAGTGATAACTTGTAAATGTGTACAAAGGGCATTACAAACTATTTTAAATGTTAACCTTATGGGTTATTTTGAAATTTATCTCGTTTGAAAATATTTGTGTGGAGAAATGGTAGAATGTGAGTAATCTGAAGCATAATATGAAACACATTTGTAAACCATTGATTATAACTGATTGAAGTCGGGCTTACTCCGTACATCTAATATAGTAGTCGTACGATTGTTGTTCAGAAACACTTTTACATATGCTGCCAAACCACTTGAACCCATCTTTGTAAAAATATGAAAAAAATTCGAAAGTACTTTTATTGAATAGAGTTGAAAACATTGTTGCAGAAGTAGATAATAAATTCCTCCCTTTGCAACAATGTTTTCAATAGTCGTCTGCTGCAACTGGGTCAAAATGCGTCTGTGAGTAGATTGGTTTAGGACTTAATTTTGACTGTAACAAACATTTTGTTATCAAATAAATTGTGTTCTGTTCAAAACCATAAACCCGGCCGGGTAGCTCAGTTGGTAGCGTATCTGACTTGTGATCTGTAGGTCACGGGTTCGATACCCGGTTGAGGCGAACATTCTTTCGGGCGATTTTTCCCATTGCCTCTCACCTCTGATTTATGTGAGAAAGTAGTCAGTGGCTTCGAAAGAATGTTGTGCAAGTACTGGTGTGGGAAAGCCAGGAAAACATGGGTAGGTGCACTGACCGCCGTGATATGACCAAAGCTGTTGAAAGCGGCGTTAAACTCCAAACAAACAAAAAAAATCAAAACCATAAACAATTGCATGTCATGGATCAACTTGAGTTTGTGTTAGTATACTAAGTATATTATTTAATACAATACTTCATTTCACAAATCATTGGAATTTGACTTAACGCAAACCTGACTTAGGCCAAGTTTAATGTTTAAAGTGGACATCTTATATATGCCTGTTACGAATCAACAAAAAGTTATATATTGGCTTTCACTATGCATGTTATGTTGTATATTTCATTTTGTTTCATCCATTGACGTAAATCAATATGTCAGCGATGCTCTGCGAAAATCAACTGTTAGGCATCATCGATCAGCACAACTGCACCGTCTGATCTGGCTCTGCACTGTTCATCATAGAGCTCCCTGTAAAGCAGTGTCGATTTGGATCCTTTATTATGAGTGTGCAGGCAGGTCTTTTTCCATGCATCTAATAATTACATAATGGTTGGTTTTCCTGGAGCAGGCTATTTTGGAAAACTTTAATTATCAAGTACCTGGGCCCGTATTCACCAAACTTTTTAATTTAGACTTTTGACTAAATCTAAATCTAAATATTTAGTCCGATTTACAATTTAGACGTGTTGATGAATACTGACCAAATCTTAATTGACATCATTTAGTCAGATAATTTAGATTTAGTCCAAAAATCGAATTTAAACATGTTGGTGAATACGGGCCCTGATATTTCAACTCTAGCTGCATGTAATTCGGCCAGCACAATTCAGTTGTTTCTTATCAGTTTTAAAAGGCAGTATTTAAAATAGCAGAATGTAAATTTCTAGAAAGAAGACAGGCGACATGTTTCTATATATGAACCCTTTCCCACATGCAGACCCATTGCAGTGGCAGACAACTTTTAAAACCGTTATCGCAAAAGGAGTAATGGCTCAACATGAGAAATTACTCTTTTTGCCTCAATATTTTCAAATCTTGAATAATCATACTTTCACTTCTTGAGAGTATCTATATTCGATACTAAGATGTTTTCAAAATCGTCTGCTGCACATTTGTTGTATGTGGTAAAAAGGTTTAAAAGATTCTCTTCCTATGAGTATGAGATGAAACTTGAAATAAATGTACATACATGTCGAGGGCTTGGCGTGAAACGGTTGTAACTTTACCAAGGTTAATCACTTCGCTTATAAAGACAGCCATAAAGTCTGTATAAGCGTTAGATAATATTTCTTGGTAAACAATCGAAATTTAGGTGCCATTGCTCGTTCTGAGCAATGGCACCTAAATTTGCATTGTTTACAAAAGGGTCAAAATTGCCCCTATACCAGGGTTTTTAGTTACAATCATTTCACAACAAGCCCTCGATGTGTTATTGTGAGATGATGAACGCATACCTATGAACAGGAATTCAAATTGTACTTACTGATAACAATAAATATATCACATGGTTTATACAAATTTATTACTATATTGTCATGTTTCAACTGTTTAGCTTGCATAATATTCTATCGTCCGTTACAATTAAACATGGACATGTTTATATCATTTGTTATTCTGTTAGTTTATTCCCAGGTAGTCGGGATTTATGCATTGGCAGGATGACTTTTATGTCGCCTGCATTGTCAGGATGACATATTGGGATCACTTCTCCGTCGCTTATCCGTCCGTCCTTTTGTCGGTATGTCACACTTTCACTTACTGACATAAGTATACTGCCTGTTAAACATATGGTTCTTGGGATACTAATGTGAAATACATGTATGTTATGGTATAGACATGTACTAGGCCACCACGTAAGCACGGCTATTTGACGAATTATTATACCCCCAGATACATAGTATATGGGGGCTATATAGGAGTCAAGCTTGTCGGTCGGTCCGTTGGTCTATAGACATTTCTTGTGAACACTATTTCTCAGCAACCCTTGGTCAGAATTCAATATAACTTCACAAGAATAATTGATACCAAGCGTAGTTGTGCATATTTTCAGCGTGTTGCACTGGGATTATTTATTAAATGAGTTATGTCCCCTTGAATTTCTCATACAAATGTATATTGTCAGGCACTAGCTGGGGGTATTCATCATCGTCAGTGATATTTCTAGTTCTACTTTACTACTTATTCATCTTTGTAATGGTAAAGTTGCATCGATAAGGTGTAATTTAATTAAAAGGCAAGTTGTGTAGCAAACTGATCCTTTAACTGCTCATTTAAAAAAAAAAGGGAATTGTCCAGCTTGGCATTTTCAAAGTCCAAAGCCAATTCTAGGAAAATAGAAATAAACAGGTTGAGTTGAGCATCCAGCAGTGTATAGCCTTGTCGTTAGACTTCACAAAATACGTTCCCGCTGTCAAATGGTTCAAGGAAGTGGGGAGCTATCTATACATGTTGGTATTGGACGAAGTATTCACGACACCACGATTACTATGTGATTCATTGATTGATTGATTTGGGGTTTAAAGCCGTTTTCAATATTTTTTCAGTCATATCACGGCGGTCAGTTCACCTACTCGTATGTTTCTTGGCTTTCTAACACCAGTACTTCATACAGCATTCGTTACAAGCAACTGGCTGCTTTTCCACTTAAACTGATAGCCCATTGGTGGAACGAATGACGCTTGTCACAATGACTTTTGTTAAACGTCGAAAAGAATGTTGGCCGAGCTGGAGTTCGAACTCACAACACCTGGACTAGTGTGAGTGAGGTTCAAGTTTTATGGCCAGTCTTATCGCCTTCTTATATCTTTGCAACAACATCATCGGTGTTGAAACTTGACTGAATGCAAACCACCATAATAATAATAAGCCTGTCCGTGAGAAAAGGGACATATTTTTGTGTGTGAACAGTGTAGCTTAAGATAAGCCCGTACCTCTGC
This sequence comes from Serripes groenlandicus, assembly GCA_031761405.1. NCBI lineage: Eukaryota > Metazoa > Mollusca > Bivalvia > Cardiida > Cardiidae > Serripes > Serripes groenlandicus. The sequence goes on along the minus strand of JASEVX010000011.1, from coordinate 53,798,064 downwards.
TCAGTCTTATCAATATTAGGTAAGTAATATGTGAGCAGTGCATATCTTTATCAGACTGCGGATGCACAGGCTGATCTCGATCTACTCTGTTCACATAAGCGAGCTTATACCTTTGTCCATTGGCGGTAGTAAGGTTTGTTAAAGCGTCCGCCTCAAAGCGGGAGACCTGGGTTCGGTCCCGAGTTGGATCCCTTCTTGTTACCGGGATATTATTAGGACTGACGCGCTTAGCCTAACAGCAGTACGGGAAATTTACCAAGAAAACGGCGTAATATAACTGAAACACTGTTGAAAGCGGCATGATGCACACATAACATACTCTTATCTTCTGCTATCTTAGTGTATGTTTTCCGTAGGCGAATTAAAGAACACATTAGGGGCTCAAGCGATTGCCGCGCAATCAAAAGAACTCCATATCCATTTTCTCCTGCTACAAAATGTGTTTCATGGCAAATGAAACTAGACATTGTCTGCACCATCGGGATTGTTGCACAAACAAACTCCATATCTCAATTCCTTTTCTCCTGCTGCAAACGTTTTCTGTGATATACTGACTATTCGTTGTTGAAATGCATTGCAATACGAAAACGTCCATATTCTCAGGATTAATCATATTCTCTGGAGAGCCTTTTAGACTTTTGTCTCGAATGAAAAGCAGCCATAGATGTCGCTTTGTAGTCCCTCAGGTTCTGTCCCAATACTGTTGTATGTAAAGCTGAACAGGGATGCCCGACTACTCCATTGTTTACATGATTGTTATGAGTGTAGTCCCTCTGGTACAGACCGCCCCGGTGGTGTAGTGGTAGAGCGTCCGCCTCGGGTGCGGGAGGTCGCGAGTTCGATCCCCGGTCTGGTCATACCAAAGACTTATAACAATGGTAATGGCTGCCCTCCTTGGCGCTCAGGGTTGTGGGAACAGCATTACGACTGACTGGCTGGTGTCAGAATAAATGGACCAGTAGTCATGGTAACTTACCCAGGAAATGCCGTGATATAACTGACTGACTGGCTGGTGTCAGAATAAATGGACCAGTAGTACTGGTAACTTACCCAGGAAACGCCGTGATATAACTGACTGACTGGCTGGTGTCAGGATAAATGGACCTGTAGTACTGGTAACTTACCCAGGAAAACGTCGTGATATAACTGACTGACTGGCTGGTGTCAGGATAAATGGACCAGTAGGACTTGTAACTTACCCAGGAAATGCCGTGATATAACTGACTGACTGGCTGGTGTCAGAATAAATGGACCAGTAGTACTGGTAACTTACCCAGGAAACGCCGTGATATAACTGACTGACTGACTGGTGTCAGGATAAATGGACCAGTAGTACTGGTAACTTACACAGGAAACGCCGTGATATAACTGACTGACTGGCTGGTGTCAGGATAATGGACCAGTAGTACTGGTAACTTACCCAGGAAACGCCGTGATATAACTGACTGACTGACTGGTGTCAGGATAAATGGACCTGTAGTACTGGTAACTTACCCAGGAAACGCCGTGATATAACTGACTGACTGACTGGTGTCAGGATAAATGGACCTGTAGTACTGGTAACTTACCCAGGAAACGCCGTGATATAACTGACTGACTGACTGGTGTCAGGATAAATGGACCTGTAGTACTGGTAACTAACCCAGGAAACGCCGTGATATAACTGACTGACTGACTGGTGTCAGGATAAATGGACCTGTAGTACTGGTAACTTACCCAGGAAACGCCGTGATATAACTGACTGACTGACTGGTGTCAGGATAAATGGACCTGTAGTACTGGTAACTTACCCAGGAAACGCCGTGATATAACTGACTGACTGGCTGGTGTCAGGATAAATGGACCAGTTGTACTGGTAACTAACCCAGGAAACGCCGTGATATAACTGACTGACTGACTGGTGTCAGGATAAATGGACCTGTAGTACTGGTAACTTACCCAGGAAACGCCGTGATACCACTGACTGACTGGCTGGTGTCAGGATAAATGGACCTGTAGTACTGGTAACTTACCCAGGAAACGCCGTGATACAACTGACTGACTGGCTGGTGTCAGGATAAATGGACCTGTAGTACTGGTAACTTACACAGGAAACGCCGTGATACAACTGACTGACTGGCTGGTGTCAGGATAAATGGACCTGTAGTACTGGTAACTAACCCAGGAAACGCCGTGATACAACTGACTGACTGGCTGGTGTCAGAATAAATGGACCAGTAGTACTGGTAACTTACCCAGGAAATGCCGTGATATAACTGACTGACTGGCTGGTGTCAGAAAAAATGGACCAGCAGTACTGGTAACTTACCCAGGAAACGCCGTGATACAACTGACTGACTGGCTGGTGTCAGAATAAATGGACCAGTAGTACTGGTAACTAACCCAGGAAACGCCGTGATACAACTGACTGACTGGCTGGTGTCAGAATAAATGGACCTGTAGTACTGGTAACTTACCCAGGAAATGCCGTGATATAACAGAAACATTGTTGAAAACGGCGTTAAGCACCAAACACCCCTCTGGTACAGTGCCAATACCTGTTGTATGTAAAGCTGGACGGGGAGGCCAGACTACTCCATTGTTTCCATGATTGTTACGAATTTAGTCCCTCTGGTACAGTCCCAATACCTGTCGTATGTAAAGCTAAACGGGGAGAACAGACTACTCTATTGTATCCGATATGGCGACACTGTTACCTCTACAATACATCGGCATTTCTATGAATGTAAAATAGAACTGAAAATGATGTTCTCATCATATCTACTCATTTAATTCGACATAAGGAAACCGTAATGTGGAAAAGGGCGGCTCGGTTCGATCCCGGACCGCGGTGTTCTTGGTGGAGTGCCCTTTGTCAAGGCACATTTCCTAGTCTAGTCCTGGTTTTAACTGTTGTCTTGATATGGCCGAAGTAATGTTTAAAACGTGAAATGCCGAATAATGTTGATTCGCTATGACAAAACGGGTAATGACGAGGGCTTTCTACCTCAAAATCGTGTGTTCGAATCCCGACAGAACCATCATTATTTCCGATGATTGACAGACGTTCATGAGACTGGTCATTTGTCTACCACAAAAGGACTAAGGTTATTTCTAAATGTGGTCAGTTTCCATGGAGGATGTTTGTTTTTGTTTGGGTCATACCCTGGTTTCAACATTATTTCAGTTATATCATGGCGACAGTTCAATTATTCATGATCCCTGGGTGAACAAAACAGTACTAGGCTAGGAAATGTGCCTTACCCAAGGGCACTCAACCATGACCACAGCGCCGCGACTGGGTATCAAACCCGGGATGCCCGGTTCCAAATCCCCGACGCTAAACCAGTCGGCCTTTCATGGAGAAATACTGAGCTAGTACTCACGGGTGCGATAATGTCAAGAAGCACATATGTTGTGTGAACTTGGCGCCCTTCAATAACTGAACTACTGTTGAAAACGACGTTTAACTCCCAATCAATCAGTGGTGCAGTGGTAGAGCGTCGGCCTCTCGTACCAACGGTCCTGGGTTCGAATCACGCGATGAGCAGGTTCTAGTTACCTTTATTCTTTTCCCCACACAAACGACTAAGTCCTCAGGAAGCAGACATCGAGCATGATTTATATAAACTGAACACTTGGTTCGCTATCGTCTGACATTTATATCAGCCAATCAAATCGTCGTCAAAAAAGTCGTTAGGTATCAACAGGGGAGCTAACTCATATAAATAAACGAGATATAAAAGCGACGATGGCGGATCTGTTCAATTAAAACGACCATTAAAGGTTTTTATACGGTACATCAGATCCAATATACGCACAGTGAAGTATTTTAATAAGTTTGGGTAAAACAGAAAATAAATTAATTTTAGTCAAATTCAACTTTATTGCTGGTTATTGAAAGAAAACAGATTTAATCATTTGAACGACACTCAAACATATTGCAAAATAATCCACAGAAGAAGAGTAAATTTCGGAAACATGAAGTTCTCTTTAAACAAAAAGAAAATGCATAGCGAATAAAATGATTTTTTAGAATGTTTCTTTTTTTCACAAAAACGATGTCGCCGTTTTTCACTTGATACGGCGTCACCCTTCGTTTCTTATTGCTCGTTAATCAGCTGTCTGATCTTGGCTATGCTGGTATCCTGTAATATATAAAAATGATAATGAGTTAAGGAAAGCGAAACAAAAAACGTGGGACCATTATGAATAAAATGTGACCTTTGAATATTGACTTCTCCAAAATAAATGAGCCGCATCTAGCGATTTGGGATCTTAATTAAAGGGACTGAATCCCATATGAGAAAAAAGCGAAAAAAAAGAAAATTGTTAAAAATTGCTTTTACCTTGATGCTTTTGCATGTAAGGCATTGAGATTTGCTGACTGATGTACTACAATATATGCACACTATTAATATTGCGGAGATTTTTCGTTATTTTGCATTGTAAACGTGATCACTAAAACCGAATTGACAATCTCCTTCGCAGAGTTGTCGTTCCTTACACTCACGCATACATGAATGTAATGAGCCGATAGTGTTAGAGAATGCCGAATTGAATCCACAAATTCAAATGAGCAAGAGGAAATTCCACGGTATTTTTAAACGGGAAAACACGGAGCGGACGTTTTTTTAACTGCTTATTTCCTATGAAATAATGAAAAACAAGACTTGTATGACCTTCTACAACATTCCGTTACATATATATATCGACGTATTGTGGATTAATTAGAATAAGTATAAAATATAACGATTTTGGACCATTATGGTGTTCAGTCCCTTTAATACTTTCCTACATACAAACGCTTTCTGACGCCTGTAAAGCAGACAACCTTTGAAAACATTGTTGCAAAAGAATAAATTGCTCAAAATGAGCAATTTCTCCTTTTGCGACAATGCTTTCAACTTTATTCAATACTTGTATTTTTCATTTAAAGACAGCTACGTATCTGTTCAGTATGTTGAAGATTTGTTGTATGAGGGACAGGGTTCATACATCTGCGTACAGAGAAGACGCACAGATTCTTCACCGTCCGTCTATGTGTATTACAGTCATAGTTTCAATTCTGACAAAAATATAGTGGTAGTATATCCGCACTAGTTTTACGCCAAAGTTACTTTATCCTACATGATGCTATACCAGAGAGGCTATATATAATACTAAATACCGAGGCTCCTAATAAGCTGTCCAAACCGTTTCAAACTCAACCGATGTACACATGTCCATTTTATTGTTTTCAATGAATCGGTTATTAGACTACCACCCACCATAAACCACCGTGTATACTATAAAACAATGTATGCCTTCTGAACGTACATGGCTCTTGGGTCGATTTTGGCATTTACACGGCGTTCTAAAATGTCGGTGATAACCAAACCTTAAGCGTAATTATCAAACATGTGGCAAAACATATTCCCGCGCAATAATGCCATAAGATCAATGGACAATGTGGAATATCAGATCAAAATGCACCGATGCGCAGGTTGTTCTGGATCCGCACTGGTCGCCACATACCAGATGCACATGTTGGTTTACGCAGAGCTCCGTTCATTCATATTTGCCTAACAAAAGTGTTGGTCGTTAGGTGTTACGCTAACATTTTCTCGCTGCGAGTATACTGAATGATATAGTAACCCTTTCCCATGTGTACACGCATTTTGACGCATTCTTCAACAGACGACTTTTGGATATATGGTTGCAAATTGAGAAATAGCCCATAATGAAAAATTTCTACATTTGACACATTTTTTTTAACTGTACCTAAAATTAAACTTTTTATATAAAAACAGTGCATTTTAACAAATGATTATTTTGTCCGTGTTGACAAAATGTTTTAACTCTATTCTATAATTATAGTTTCACTTATAGATAATTTTCATACGTTTGCCTAGATGTTTTCAAAGTCGTCTATTTATTGTTTGTGGGAACAAATAAGTCTTTCAGCGCCAAAGGCAATATTGAGGTTTTTGAAAACACTGCAGATTCAGGTGAGTCGGCTCGTCACCTGCTGTCTCACCTGAAATCAGCATTGTTTGACTTTTATTCATCAAAATGGTTTAAAAGTTTCAATACATGAGAAATGGAGACGCCCGGTTGAACATGGAAGAGTCTACTTTATACAATTTGACGCCGGGACAGTTAAAATACCTACCCGTGTACATTCAGTAATGACAATGTTGCTGTAAAGTTTGGCTTTCTCTGTGAGTCCGCTACAGCAGGCCCTGGAACGAGGGCATATCTCAAAACCTTCTTTATTCATGGCGAATACGTTCCTAACACCTTCCGAGCAGCAATCTTCACTTCCTTCCACCGTGACGTCATCACCCGATCGGCCCATTCGTGGAAAGTAAAAACTCTGTAAGGAAAAAAATTGGTTTATTCTATATTCTGCTGCAGGATAAAGATTTGACTTCTGAAACCATGAATAAAGAATATTCTGGTATTTATGATGAACAAGGTGCTATATAAATGTGGTATTATTTGACAAACGTCAAACATGTGAAGGACATAATGGGAATACTTGTCATTGTTTCACATGTTTGACGTTTGTAAGAAATGACAAAAAATGGGTTATTTTTTTATTCTGCTGCAGGATACATATTTCACTTCTGAAACAATATCGTGATACGGTTGTAACTAAAATACGTATTTTTTTTACCAAGGTTAATCACCTCGCCATACAGTCTTTATAAGCCTTCAATCATTTTTCTTAGTAAACAATGGAAATTTAGGTGCCATTGCTCGTTCTGAGCAATGGCACCTAAATTTGCATTGTTTACAATTGAGTCAAAATTGCCCCTAAACCAGTGTTTTCAAATTATGTTTTTAGTTACAACCGTTTAAACGCCAAGCCCTCGATATTATTTTCTGTATTGCTATAGATAATACTGGTGGGACAACGTCTAAAATGATTCAACATGATGTGGACGTTTTAATTTTAATTCCATTTAATTTATATTTGCTCATTTAATTGTTTCTTAACATATGTTCCATTTTCTCTCTATGTATGTGCGTATACATTGTAAAGCACTTTTGAATGTATGTATTATGAACAAGACGCTAAAATGACATTTTTCATCCTTGCCTCGACATATTTGACAAACGTCAAACATATGAAGAAAAGAAAGGCAATACTTGTCAAAAACGTATGACATTGTGTCATAGAGTAGATAAAGTCCTCGGAGAAAGGTCAATTGCAACATATGAGAATTTTTCAACATCAGTTCAGTTAAATCACGACAGCTGAATACTTATTCGTGATTCCTGGCTTAGAATTGTGCCTTGCCAAAGGGTTTGCTGATATTTACACTACTTTTTAATTGAGCCCGTCCGTGCGGAAAGGTACACGTTGGCTTTTGTAAACAGTGTAGACCCAGATCAGCCAGTATGTGTATCCACACTGTCTGATTTAGATTTACACTGTTCACGTATTACTAACATAAGCCTGTTAGAAGTTTCTGTCATTGTGTGTAGATCGTGACAACATTGAGCAGATGAACAGGCTGATCTAAAACTACACTGTTTAGAATTTCAAACCTGTAACTTTTCACCGAAGGACGGGTTCATTTATCAGTACTCGATCCATTGCAGATTTAAGTGTTTATAGCATGTAAATATGTAATATGGACACCCTTGCAACTACTGCACCGACACTGTTTTATACAAACCATTAAAGCGACACATTTAAATAGATGTGTTTGAAACAGCACAGGCTTTCGAGTTTTCATTTGAGAAAATATGAATCAAGAAATATCTTGAAAAAAAGATAAACAGCGATCAATATGAGAAAACACTAAGAAATGGAACATGCGCATACTATTTGACTTGAATATCAAAAAGGTTATATGTGTTTACCAAACTCCATCCAGCTTCAGTTTCTATAAATAGATTATCAAGGCCGAATACGCCACATGACTGGAGATTACGTGAGGCTCCCAAGAGGTGTATAAGTTTCAATTGACGATAAATAACTGAAAACTTATCATGTTTCAAAAATAATTAATATGTTGCTCTTAAATATTATATTTCATACGTTTTCACTGAGTTTTTTCCTGAAATTTATTTCTTAAGGAAAACAATTAAAAGTTAGTATGCAGAACATTTCATTTTAAAACTTCATCTTATTAGTGCCTCTCGTAGGATCGCCAACCTAACTATGAACCAATCAAAACGTTCATTTCCTTTATTTCTTTGACATTATTCATTAAATACAACATTGGTCTACATCATTTGTTTAACATCTAGGTCAAAACTGAGGTTAAACAGCTATCGCCGAAAAAAACTAAAAACCATAATACCTCACTTATACTATATGAGCCTCATAGAGAGGCTATTTATAGTAACACGGTCCTGTAAGGGATTCCCCACATTTTCTCATCCGAAAACATTTCGGTCATTATCATTATAGCATATGGAGACTTTTTATAGTATCTTAACGAGGAATAGTGTTTTTTTCCCAATTTTTTTCTCAAATGGAAACTCGGACGCCTGTGGAAACTGTAGGTGAGGGGTTCCCAGTTCGAATCGTCTTGGGCGAGGTGTTATATTTTGCCACGATCTTTTTAAAGTCATTTGCTGCAGATTTGTTGTATGTTGGACATGATTTAGATACATATGTTTACTCACCATTGCTCTGCCTTGTCTTGGAAGGGCGAAGTAGCCCTGAAAGATGAAATGAAAAACAAATATGAGAAATAATATTCCACATACAAAATATGTATATTAAATACATATATATATATACTAAACTACCTTAAAACATTGTAACAATCGTAAACTATATAATCGATATACATGTAGATATATATCCTATATATAAATACACACATGTATATCTAAACTGTAAACAAATCGTAAGATGTGATTATAACTCTGTAGATATGATATGTAATTTGTATTTAAGCTAAGTAACACTTATAACATATGATGCAATTGTACAGTGTATGTGCTATATTTAAAAAATGCACTATACTTTGTATTATAGACAACATTAATAATGTTCTAGATTTCAAATGGGCAATAAATCTTATCACAAAACATGAAGGCATGTGTGATTTATTTCTATGTTTCTGAACGCCAAATCATGATCACCGACAAACTATCACAAAATGAAATCTCATTACTTAACACATTCAAAATTCATAAACTGGAGCGGAATTTCAATGTTTACCAAGGCTTATTTATTCTCATAGGAATCAAACAAATGTTAACGTAAATTCCGCCCCGTGTTTCTCCTATTAATATATGGGATTATGCACGTGTTCATAAAATAATATGGACAATTTTCACGAGCATGTCGTCATTTTAAACTAACCGACGTCAACAACGTTCCATTAGAAAATTGTGCTAGAATTTCCTAAACAAACCTCGTAAAGTGAAATAAACTATACAGGTAGGCAAAAAATGTAATGGTGTACATATATCAGCTAAATCAAACTTATACAGACTAAAAATAAGTCACATTTAGCGATTGTGGGTCTTAATGCATCTGCCCACAGTGAAACCCCAGTCTAGCACGAGCATCCGTACAGTGAAACCACAGTCTAGCACGAGCATCCGCACAGTGAAACCACAGTCTAGCACGAGCATCCGCACAATAAAACCACAGTCTAGCACGAGCATCCGCACAGTGAAACCACAGTCTAGCACGAGCATCCGTACAGTGAAACCACAATCTAGCACGAGCATCCGTACAGTGAAACCACAGTCTAGCACGAGCATCCGTACAGTGAAACCACAGTCTAGCACTAGCATCCGCACATTGAAACCACAGTCTAGCACGAGCATCCGCACAGTGAAACCTCGGTCTAGCACGAGCATCCGCACAGTGAAACCTCGGTCTAGCACGAGCATCCGCACAGTGAAACCTCAGTCTAGCACGAGCATCCGCACTGTGAAACCTCGGTCTAACATGAGCATTCGCACAGTGAAACCTCAGTTTAGCACGAGCATCCGCACAGTCTCACCAGAGACTTCATCGTCCGCATATGCTATCATCTTCGCAAGCCAAGCGTAATTGGTCCATTACATTACCATAATTATGGCCGAACCCCGGTAGCTCAGTTACCTAGCGAAGATGATATCTCAATACAGCTTCCAATGAAATACTGAAAATGTAACCCAACTAGTTTTATGCCAATATGCATTTTAACTCTATCACTGCCGAATTCTAAAGTCGACTCTTCCATGTTGAAAATTAGACAACTCCATTTTCCACCCAATAGGAATTTGGTAAAATTTAATGTCAAAGTTGCAACACAATGCAGATTTCATGTCTCACATGAATCTGCATTGTTTGCAACGACTTGAATTGCCTTTGGTAGCGAAATATTTAATGCTATCAAAACGGAGTGTCTATCAGACCATGCACAAAGAGCTAGACGCTGCCCAAATAAAGTAGTATATATATAAGCTTAATACCACCGATTTGACCTATATTCTTATCAACTTACAAATTCTGAAAACTTTATGATAAATAAGTGTTACACAATTGATCGGGTCACAATATACGATAAATTGCGAAGCAGTTACTTAATTCTTTTTTGAACTACAATTGACTACTTAATGAATTGAAAATATATTGGCAAAAGGAGAAATTGCTTTAAAATGCCTTTAAGAGAAATTTCACATCATGACGTTGTCAATTATAAGTCTTATTTCCACACTTTCATTTATTGAGAATGTCCATAGTTTTGCAACAGGTGAGTTCAAAGTCGTCTTTTGCAGATTTGTTGTATGTGGCTAAGTGTTAGATAGCATTAAACATGACAGTCAGACAGACATCTTAAAACACATAACAATACATCTAGTCTAGACATGACAGTCAGACAGGCATCTTAACACACATAACACTATATCTGGTCTAGATATAAGCCGTCCCGCGAGAAAACCAACATTATGGCTTCTGCATAATGTATCGACCCAGATCAGCCTGCACAGTCCGCGCAGACTGATCCGGGCCTACATATTCCGTCGCAGGGGGATAGAAGTATAGAGTAATGATTCCTGAAACAGAAAATCCTCAGAAGGCGAAAAGTGTATATCCGGGTAAGCCTGCGCGGCATGCTTAGGCTGATCCGGGTCGATACTTTACGCAGAGTCCGCACTGTTGGTTTCTCGCGGGACGACTCATATATTAGGATCTAAAGCGACTACACGTCATAAGTACAATAATGCCAGTATTCTTGATCCCTGTCTTTGATGGTATATACGTTTTCCAATGTGAGATGTAGTAGGCAGACACGTTTTACAATATGGGATGTAGTAGGCAGACGGGGATCCTCTCCAATCCTACAATTTCTAAATTTAAACAAGCCACACGAAAAACCACTTTAACAACTTTACCTTTAAAGACTTAATGGATGTTGTCGGTTACCATAGTAACTACATGTATTTAGAATTTGTTTGTTTATAATTTATAAAAGTGATAAGGCCATCATATTAATATGCTAACTCTTGTCAGTATCTTTCGAAATCCATCCTCCACTTTAATGTACACAGCGATATTCTACTGCAGTAAATGATTAAGCATTTTAAAGACCACAATGTATGTACTTGAGAAGAAGGCGTTTCTTGCTTTGGGATATGGCGGAAAACATTACCCATATCATTTTCATTTCAAATGACATCTGTATCATTTTAAAATATGTAAAGGGGAAATGGCAAGAACCTCTTTCCAATACATTCTGTCTATAGGGTTACGTATAAATATTCATTACAAAATAATGTAATTTGGGTGATTTCGTTGTGTAAGAACATGCATACTTTCAGCGATGATCTATGGCATGATTCCATTTTATTGAATGCTATTAATGCTTATTAAGGATTTTGGGAAGATCTTTTATCCCAGTGATCGAGACGTCACAGTAATAAGAAACCCGGTTGCTAAGTTTGAGCGTACTGGTGACATTGCCGACGGGCGGACATGTGACAACCATACGCCAGGATAGTGCTATGCCACGAAGTACTTTATGGGATCCTTTCGACTTACAGTAATCGCGAATTCACTGTATGATTTTCGATGTATAAATACAATAAAAATAAATAGAGGAATTCCTAGAACATGTCAGTAACACGAAGCAATTTATGGCTTCCTTTCGACTTCGAGTTATCGCGAAACCGCGCTGTATAAAAAATCAATCAATGATCATGCCTTTGTTACAATATAAAATAACCCAGTAAGATAATTCAAAGAGTGAAAGGAACAGATCCGTTAATGGGTTGATTAAGGCCACAGATTCTTTCCGATAAAATGAAAACAAAAATATTTAACTAACTTACGGCGGTGTTACTTGTTATTCAGAACACGCGAGGGGGGACTTAAACTCATTCTAGAATGTTAATTTGTTTTCAATTAGCTGCCACTGGGGACTACAATCAAGATGGAAGATAAACATGCTTTATGTTTTTACGTCCGTCATGTTTTATTGGATACATTGTGCTATGGTATTGAACATTTACCGTCATGAATAACAACGTGTGGCGCTAACTCAACAAATAAAATGGACTGGGTTTGTCGATTTGAGTTTTTTGTCTTATCTGCGAACAATTCGAGGGCTTGGCGTGAAACGGTTGTAACTAAAATTGGTAATTTTTTACCAAGATTAATCACCTCGCCATAACGTCTTTAAAAGTGTTAAATAATTTTTCTTGGTAAACAATGGAAATTTAGGTGCCATTGCTCGTTCTGAGCAATGGCACCTAAATTTGCATTGTTTACAAAGGGCCAGGGTTTTCAAAATAGGATTTTAGTTACAACCGTTTCACGCTAAGCCCTCGAATTAGTCCGCGAATATGAACCGCCCGTGTATACGCACAGTCTCATCAGAGTCTTCACTGTCCGCCTGCATTAAGAAGAGCCATACTCACTAGAAAACCAACATTTTGGACTCTGCGTAAAGACTCGACCCGGATAAGCCTAAGCATGCCGCGCAGGCTAACCCGGACTCTTTTCGCATCCTGTGGATTTTCTGTTTGAGAAATAATTGCTCTATACCTCTATCTCCCTGAGACGGAATATGTCGGTCAGGATTAGCCTGCGCGGACTGCGCTGGCTGATATGGGTCGATACATTACGCATAGTCCATAGCGTTGGTTTTCTCGTGGTGACGGCTCAATTATAAGTAACTTCTGACAGAATCTAGAAGTGTGGCCCGAAATGGTGTCATGAGTAATCTCCATCATAATATCCCTTACCGACAAACAGATGATTGCTGGAGCCTCTGCAGCAGATGAATATGACCTCTTAATATTGTGGCAAATGGAGAACTTTCTCTTAATGAGCTATTTCTCACTTTGCGACTATGTTTTCAACTCTATTTAAGTATTACACTCTCATACAGAGAGTCATCTGCTGCAGTTTTGATGTAGTGTGAAAGGGTTATTTCATTACGTAGAGTCAATACTACTGTTATTTTTTAATTAGCATATTTTGATAAGACATGAATAACGACCAAATGAGTTTTCATTGAGCAAAGAATAAAGTTCCACTTCTATGAAATTGCACGTTCCTGATCCAATATTGTTTCCCGCTAAAAGGACAATATTTGATACCTCTGCATCAGAACACTTACACTTTGAAGAACATCAATGAAAAAGAACAAGTTGCTAACAATTGACAATTAGTTGATCTATTCGACAATGTTTCTGTCTGTCTGAAAAACGGGTTTGTCAAGAATTATTGCTTCGTCATACGCATCAACGGTGGTGTTCCTAAAATGTGTATATCATGGGAGTGAGAAGGGGATCGGATAACTGTTTTTGTTACGATGTTAGCAAAATGATTTCGAATATAGTAACCTAACTAACAGTAACCTAACGGATAATACGTTGGGTAAATGTGAAAATCACCAGGCTCTATACTGTTGGGCTGCCCAGCTCAACATTTGTTATCTTGATATTTCTATAATTAACTTTGAACTCTCCCATATTTACCTAGACAGGTTCTGTCTAGAAATTCAGCAAACTTATAATTATGTTTCCATGTAAGTGCCCGTCCATCCATCATGCATTCCGGTGTATATGTCTTAAATACAACTTTGGGCAGACGAAAGTAAAATATTAGGACACGTCACACCCAAACCGATCTGCAATGGTTGTGTTATCAATGGTTGTGTTATCAATGGCATTGTGTTAGCAATGGTTGTGTTATCAATGGTTGTGTTATCAATGGTTGTGTTATCAATGGTTGTGTTATCAATGGATCAATGGTTGTGTTAGCAATGGTTGTGTTATCAATGGTTGTGTTATCAATGGTTGTGTTATCAATGGTTGTGTTATCAATGGTTGTGTGTTATCAATGGTTGTGTTATCAATGGTTGTGTTATCAATGGTTGTGTTATCAATGGTTGTGTTATCAATGGTTGTGTTATCAATAGTTATGTTATCAATGCCATCATTTCACGATCCAATATTACATTCTCATATAGCCGGCTTTTGGTCGTTACCGTTCTTATCGAGTGGTATCATTGACGATTTGAATAGAATTGATTACAATCACGGAGGATCTTGATTAGACAGCGCTGAGATGCACACTAATCCTTCCCAACATAGAGACACTTTCTGATACATCTGCAACAGACGACTTTTGAAAATACTTTGGCAAACGGAGAAATTGCTCATTATGAGCAATTTCTCCTTTTGCCACACTATTTTCAACTCTAGCCACAAATTTATCTTTCAATAATTTTGCCTGGTCGTCTGCTGAATATTCGTTGTAGGTCTAAAAGGGTTATTCAGCTGGCTGTAAGGTATCGTGTAACGTTACAATATAGCAACCAAATCAAATTATCGTTATCGTGTGGTTAAATATACAACCACTAGAAAGGCGCCATTGGGAAGCCAACTGACCAGCAACATGCCAATATGTCTACAAGGAATCGTGGAAACTATTTTGTCTGGATAAAACAAATTAACAGGCCGTGATCAGATAGCCGAGTGATGAATTAGACCAAAACATTGCTTTATTGGATAGAAAACTGCTGATTTGTATGGTAATCAATTGTTTTGTGTAGACGTAAGGTCGAAGAGATTACTGTCGGACATTCCATGCGTATTGCCGCCATGCAAAATTGTGCACGGTAATACTTGTAAGTCTCCTACAACCCAAAGGTTCAAGTATCGATATTATTGGACGTAAAGTATGAAACTGATATATGTTCAGAGATGTAAATGTATTATATATGAGTGGTTCTCTGCGAAAACCATCATTGACGTACTTAGTATATGTGTGGATAAAGACACGCATGTGTTTCCATGTTAAAGATCCAATTAGATACCGATTTACAAAAGATTCTTTAACTCCGACATACTTACGCTTGAAGTATTTTAACCGAGATAAGTTCATAATCATCTGATGCAGATTTCTTATATATGGAAACGATTTAAACCTTCTATGACTAAGTGGCGAACAGTGCAGATCAAGATCAGACGATGAAGGTGTGCTGGCTCATCTTCATCTACACTTTTACAGTGTTTTGCAAACTGTTAGACAAAGTTAGATGTTTGTTCATTCAATCATTATAACTGTAAAACAACGGTGTATTATAACATGAGATAGGACAATATTACACTGAACAAATTGAACACAGATAAATGTCATGCAACATGAGAGTGAGGAACCTACTTGCCCAAGGAAATAATTCCCTGTGGATATTTGTTAGATTTAAATTAATTTGATAAAAAGAACAGTTTGGGGCCTCTATGCTATCTAATGCAAATGCCCATGGTTTGTCAGAGGTTTTTGAAAGATTATGTGGTTTACAGGCGAACGCAGATCTAGATTAGCATGTGCGAATACGTAGGATTATCTTGATCGACAGTGTTCGCAAATACAATAAGGCTACTTTTCCAACAGTGCTGATCATATGTACAGTATGCTATTATTTCGATACGCTAACACTGGAAACATTTGAGAAAAATTAACAGTGGAAGATAATTTTGATAAGTTAACAGATGTAGATCACTGTGCTAAGTGAACAGCGAGAGATTGTCACGATGAGAACATAACGACAGAAAGTAACTATGAATTAACTAAGAGAAATGGTCACGATCAATAACTATACGATTACTTCCCAAGTTAGATAACATAACGATTACTTACGAGATGAAGGAAGAATTAAAGACCACAATGATAAGTTAGGAATAAAACCCAACACGATGAGTTAGAACTAATAATTTATTAACAATGGAATACCACAGTTCATCAACCACACGTTAATGGTGTCTGTTATATTTAAATTCTCAAACACATTATAGATCCCTCAAATAAATGAACAATGGTAACGGCAGATCATTGCGAGTGGCAGATATTCACACGGAACTAACAATAAGTAAGACATGGTAGGTCATTTCAATAAGTTAAGAATGGTAGATAGTTGCAATAAGTTAACAATGGTAGATCATTTCGGTAAGTTAACATTGGGAGATCATTTTGATACGTTAACATTGGTAGACCATTGCGATAAGTTGACATTGGTAGACCATTGCGATACGTTAACATTAGTTAATCATTGCGAGAAGATAACATTGGTAGATCATTGTGCTAATTTAAAGCGACTGAAATCCAGATCAACAACTCGAATTCGCCCTAAATGTTATTCTTTATGTTATCCAAGTAAAACCAGGGTAGAAAATGTATCGTTTATTATCAATAAAGTGAACTTGAGTCGTTTTCAATTGTCCCGATGAAGGGGTTTCCTATTTAAAAATACTAACCCCGTTACTGACAGGGTAGAATTTGCGATGGAAAAAGCATCGAAAACAAGAAAATCTCACCGATTATAGCGGTATGTAATATGTCAGTTATCATATTTTAATGCCCCAAATACAAAAATAACACTTATTTTCTTTAAATTGGATTTTCTTTTCGACAGTTGTGTATCTGGAGTTCAGTCGCTTTAAGAGTGATAGATCGTCACAATCAGCTAGAAATGAGAAAACATGACGATAAGTTAAACATTGTAGATAATTAAGATACATTGAAACTGAGAGATCATAAGAGTTCGTTACGATAAGTTAGAAATGGAAGATCATTGTGCTCATTTAAGAGCGACAAATCGTCACAATGAGCTAGAAATGAGAGATCATAACGACAAGTTAACAATGGTAGATCATTGCCATAAGTAAATTAAGAGTGACAGATCATGACAATGAGTTAACAACAATATCCGTCACGTCACGTGACAGTACGTAAAACTCACGTTAACTGTGTTTGTTGTATTAACACTTTCTAAGAACTTCATCACGTCCTGTCTATGGCGAAGCAGAAATTTCATGTCGTCCTCACTCAAACCAGTTACCTAGAACATCCACCATACACATGAAGTAGTTCCCTAACACTCTAAATAGCATATTATGTCTATTTTAATTATAAACAATCTAAATTCTAAAAAAATGTTTCGATCTGCATTGTAAAGGCTTCGAAACTATGCTGGATATATTGCGTATTGTAAAATGGGTATCATCAGAAAAACGTCGGTAGAAATAGAATGTTTATCCCCACGCCAATTTACATATGAGCGGTGCTACAGAATAACCACCCTTAATGTAATTATAACACCTGTTGAAAAAGACGTGTCTGCACATCAATTCTAAATATTACAAATGAATAATGCTTTGTAAAGGTTTCTTGAAAGCCTTTTATTATGTTTGTTTGTCGATCAATGCAGACCCAGATCAGACGGCACGGATGCGCTGGCTGTTCTGGGTCTACACAGAACGCAAATGCATTAGTTTAATTTTCTTCAAAAGAGCGCCGCTCATATATTTTGATGTTTGAAAGTGAATGATAAAACAGATTTAAGTGTGAGAAGTTTTGATTAGCTATTCGTAATATCTAGCTATGTACTCACCAGTTTCCGATTGTGGCCGATAATGGATCGAACTGTCATCAACATTATGATGAATTGTTGGATATGTTAAAACGCCCTAATTATTTGTAAAATCAGCAAGTGAAATTGTTACTAGTTTGTTTCATGAAATCACAGGCCGTAGTCCTAATTTATTCACTTTAAACCTTCTCGTACATGCAGACGACTTTTAAAAAACACTGTGACAAATTGGGAAATTGTTCACGAATAGTAATTTCTCTATTTGTCACATGTCTTCAAATCTAGCAAATTGTTGTACTTTCATGTATTGAGATTTTCTTTAGTTTGCCTAAATGCTTCCACCAAAGTCGTCTGCTGCAGATGTGTGTATTTAACCCTTTCCCTCATATAGACGCTTTCTGACGCCTCTGCAACAATTTCTCCTTTTGCCACAATGTTTTCCACTTTTAGTCATAGGTTTTCCATTCAATTATGGATATTTTTTATGTTTTAACAAAATATGTTCAAAGTCGTCTGCTGCAGAATTGTCGTATGAGGGAAAGGGTTAAATGAAAGCGTTGGGGGATTTTATTGGACATGCCAAATGCATATGCATCATACCTCAATGACATTACAAAACCAATAATTATATTCTTAATGGTCATTTAGTTGTTCCAGACAAATAACTTAACACTTTCCCTCATACGACAAATCTGCAGCAGACGAACTTTGAACGTGTTTTGTCAAAAAATAGAAAATCTCCATAATTGAATGGATAACCTATGACTAAAAGTGGAAAACATTGTGGCAAAAGGAGAAATTGCACGTTTTGTACAATTTCTTCTTTTGTCACTATGTTTTCAAAAAAGCCGTCTGCTGCAGAGGCGTCAGAAAGCGTCTATATGAGGGAAAGGGTTAAAGATGAGGTAGGACAATTAAGCACTATATTTTATAGATCGATATCAGACCTTAGAATATATTATTATTTCAAGATAATAAACATTTTTTTAATTCCTAATCAAATTCCCCAGCAAACAATGTAACATTCATTTACTGAGAGAAATTACAGCATGAAGGAAGTGATTGGCATACGTAAAGACTGTCGACATTACTGGTTTCTACTGAAACGGGCATACACTCGTTAACATTTGTAATTGGGACAAAAGCATATGTAATGCTTATTGTCAAATAAATGTTGTTGTTGTTGTTGTTAATGTTTGTGGTTGAAATAGTGTGAATTTAAATTAACCCTTCCCCCTAAAAATGACTCGGCAGCAGACGACGTTTAAAAAGAGAGGCAACAGTGTGGAAAATCACAATAAATAGCAAAACAATGTACTACGGCAGACTAAAGTAGAAAACTCCTGTGACAAAACGTCTCCTTTTTGCCAAAAATGATGTAAAATATCGTCATCTGCAGATTCGTCCGTGAAAAGATGAACCCTTGCTACACTTTCTGACGCCTCTGCAGTAGACACACTTTTTGAAAACATTTTGACAAATGGAGAAATAGCTCTCATCATGAGTAATTTATCCTTTTTCCACACTGTTTTCAACTTTATTCAATAATTGTTCTTTCATTTATCTATAGAGTTTACATATTTTCGACAGTCGTCTGTTGCAGAGTTGTTGTCAGTGGGAAAGGGTTAATGAACGTGAATTCTCGTCTGTATGAGTGTTGTTATCAACTCTGATTTTGACAATATAATTAGCCGCTAGAGCTTGGTGGTAACTATCTGCCGAATGGATCTTGCGAACAATTCGCAATCTTTCGTGATGCAACATAATTCCGTGAAATGAATTTGAAATCTGTGGTCTCGTTGAATCAGATAACACCATGACGACGACGAGATCGGTCAAAACAGTGACAAATTTGAGAACTATATGCCTGATTAAAACATGTCGAATGATTTGAGCCGTCCCGCGAGAAAACTAACATTATGGCCTCTGCGTAATGTATCGACCCGGATCAGCCTGCGCAGTCCGCGCAGACTGATCCGGGCCGACACATTCCGTCTCAGGGGGAAAGATGTATAGAGTAATGATTCCTGAAACAGAAAATCCATAGGAGGCGAAAAGTGTCTATCCAGGTTAGCCTGCGCGTCTGCTTAGGCTGATCCGGGTCGATACTTCACGCAGGATCACCAAGTTGGTTGTATCGCCGCGGGACGACTCATTTGTGGTTATTCGCGATGTAGTTGTTGTCTGTCTACATCTTACCAAAGGCCTTTTTGTTTTGTACATTTAAAACATCTTCTACCAAAAAATCCAAAGAGAGATATAATTACCGGCGATTATATTTTGTATTCGATTTTCAGATTTCACATGGGAGGACGAGTTGTTATTAGGATAAACTTAATGTAAAAGCCTCGAAAAAATTATGGTTGCGATTGCTTAAAAACACTTAGTTGTGATAATCCATGTTTCCAATATTTAATGTTTGTGTTTGATTAATCAAGTATTGCAGTTTATTTAATACTGTTTACAATTTGTGTTACTCGTTCCCGATTAGACTTGCAACATACTTTGATGTTCAAGTATCATTACACTATCAGCATAACATAACGTCGATTGGTCTCTTTAATAGTATTTATTTTTTTAAGGTTCAAACAGATGTCTTGATTTGCGTAGAAATCATACAATATTACTGAATTGGTGTAAAAAAATGTTTGGGTTCATTAACCATATCTGCATTATTCGTCTGCAATATGTCCTTTGTATTCTTTTTCTCAGATTACTGTTTAACCCTTTCATATACAGACGCTTTATGACGCCTCTGCAACATACGACATATGGAAACATTGCGGTGAAAGGAGAAATTGATCATGATGAGAAATTTCACCTTCTGACACAATGTTTTCAACCCTATTCAATAATGACACTTTCACATATAGAGGTTTATTTTTATAAATTTGCCAAAAAGTGTTCAACGTCTCCTGCTGCGCGTTTGTTGTTTCTGGGAAACGGTTAATTTCGAACAACTTATAAAGAAGGAATGCAACAACTGTTACCTACTGTTGATGCTATCAAGTATCAATAAAGCGGCCTGCACGAGATGATTGTGTAATTGAATGTTACCCAAGGTTTCTGTGAGGTGTAGATAAGCACTGATGGTAAATAAAACGGGAATCCTAAATGATTGATGAATCCAACGAGGTCAAACAATAGAATATGTGTTTAACCCACTTTACCCTGTCCCGCATGCAATACGCATTATGACGCCTCTGTAGCAGACGACATTAGAACAAAGTGAGGCGAATTAAATAATTGCTCATATTGAACAATGTCTTCAACTATTCTAAATAATACTACTTTCATATAAACAGGTTTTCCATATTGTTGCTTAGAAGTTATCAAAGTCGTCTGCTGCAAATGTGTTATATGTAAGAAAGTATTAACCATTTCCCGATACTGAGAAATTGCTGATGCATCTGCAGCAAAGGACTCTAAAATTGCTAAAATACTAAATTGTCCTACCAAGTCATTTTTTCGAATTAGTATCAATTCTTAGGCTTACTCTTTATTTTAAACTATTACATTTTTTTCTTTCTCAGACCCGTTAAATTCGGACAACTGTAAGACCGTATCAGGTGCAGATCAAAGACGTAATACAAATGTACTTTGATCGTTAATGTTAAGGCATTCAGTATGTATATCACGTAACTTGATCGATGACACACCATCATTAATATTGCATTTTGAACACGCACACACGGTGTATTGTCCTGTTTTATTCCCTATCACTCTGTAGTTATATTCACTGTACTTGAAGTTTTTACGCCAATTGCTGTTTAAATAGCCGTTTAGTTGACGGTTACAGAGCATTGCTATTAAGTCACCCGGAATACACGTGCGTATTCAGATTGTTCTAACACATCGAGCACGTGGGCATGTCCTAGCCGAATTATCCAATCAAGTAACAGCTTTTGACTTGCACTTTCTAAATACACACATTTGCATTAAATATTTTTATATCATTAGAAGGAGAACAATGGTCTTCTCAAAGAAAGGGAATCCAAGGAATGCTCGACACTTCTTTAGACCGTGTTAATTCAGTCGCGTTTTGACCTTATTTAAAGTTATATTAACCCTTTCCCTCATACGACAATTCTGCAGCAGACGACTTTGAACGTATTTTGTCAAAACATAGAAAATCTCCATAATTGAATGGATAACCTATGACAAAAAGTGGAAAACATTGTGGCAAAAGGAGAAATTGCACGTTTTGTGCAATTTCTTCTTTTGTCACTATGTTTTCAAAAAGCTGTCTGCTGCAGAGGCGTCAGAAAGCGTCTACATGAGGAAAAGGGTTAAACGTACAACTACTAAGATAGTACCTCCGTGTTCTTGTTGTCATAAGAGGCATTACAGGTAGAAATAGCGTAGATTCGGACGATGGATGCCTGAGTCTTCACTGT
Organism: Serripes groenlandicus; assembly: GCA_031761405.1. Classification (NCBI taxonomy): domain Eukaryota; kingdom Metazoa; phylum Mollusca; class Bivalvia; order Cardiida; family Cardiidae; genus Serripes; species Serripes groenlandicus. Next base: position 53,775,857 of record JASEVX010000011.1, on the reverse strand, counting down.
ACTCATATGTATAAAGATCTCAAATCGCTTGACGCGAAGTATTTATTTAAAAAGAACCAGACCACTGCACTATCTTTTATGTATCTTTTACTAGCATCTCAAACTTTTAGTATTTTGCTAGAAGATGACCGAAATATAACCAGTTGCATTCACCTTCTTCACGAAGGTCTAAATGTAGACACTTTTAAAATATGTTCTTAACCAATAGGCTTTGTATCCTTTAATAACACATCCATGGTGGATGTACCAATTCTTCGAAAAGATAAAAGTACCATACCATTTAACTGAATGTAATGCTTTATTCTGTATTTCAGACTCACAGGATGTAGATAGTTTTCTTGTTATTTAAAACAAGACGCTAAAAACCGCTAGAAATTGACATTCATTACCCCCCTTTTAAAACATGGTTAAATGGGAAACCATCTTTACATCTGGTATATTTCAAATGTCTTCATTACGTTTTATGTAATACACTTTAGTTAGATTATTTACGTTCTCAAATTATATACCGTGATATTGATATTTACATTTATATTCTATTCGACCAAACCTACGAAACAATTTGACATATTCTGTTCATAAGACTTGAATCGTCTTGCTCGTGCCTGAATTAATACTCTAAATAGTGTTCTATTACTTAGTCTAATTTTCAAAGTAACACACAATCAGATTGGCCAATCCATTTGCTTGGTTTGATTTAGCCATTCAGTTATAATATCTCTTTGAACAACTATATATTCGCACTATCCATATATAGAATAAGAATTTATTGATTGATTATACAGGAACAAACTTCATAATTTGCTGAGTAAATCACTATGATCTAAACAATCAGGAAATATATTACCTTGAAATTCTATTAATCCAATATATAATGAGAAAGTATTCGTTATGCCGTTTGATGTAGGGTGATCTTTTTAAGAGTTCCAATAAATTACAAATTAAATGTCATTCGATTTGAATATTTGTTATTTTATTTTATTTTCACGACGTTTATACGGGGATACGTTGGACAAGTAAATACAATATTATCATCTTCTGAATGTTCATCGAGTAGATATGATTAGTTGCTGGGTGAATACAATATACTATTCTTGAATATCTTCCCCTACCGGTGTGTCTCTCCCGATGCGTAGGAATGATTCCTGCTGTAATAATAAAACGAGTATTAAATCAGGTGTGGAATTCATTAACAACAATGTAATGCCCAGCAAAACAGATACTAAAGATGGTCATAACGAATGATTGGACAAGCCTGCTCTTACTGTGTAATGGCTATAGTAAGACGAGATTGGTGACACAATTATCTTGATCAAGGACAAACGTGACTTTTACCATTACTGCCATGTCCAAGCAATACGTTTTTGCTAACAATGTTGTTTTGGTCAAGGAAAGTTAAGATTATTAACTAATATTTCTTAGTCAAAGCAATACGAGAGTTTGAGAAACACTGCCATAAATATACACGGGTTTTATCAAAATTAGCGTGATCAAGGCCGAAGCACTGATACTACTTTTTGTTTTGAACTTTTCATTTAGTACGGATACGGTTCAATTCATTTTACCAGAAAAGTAAATATATATAGAGAGAAAGATATGACACACACATGTAAAGTTTCAGTATATGCATAAATAATGTAAAGTTTCAGTGTATGTATACAGAATGTAAAGTTTCAGTGTATGTATAAAGAATGTAAAGTATCAGTGTATGCATTAAAATAAGTAAAGTTTCAGTGTATGCATAAGGAGTGTATGAAGAATGTAACAATTCAGTGTAGAACGCATAAAGAATGTAAAGTTTCAGTGTACGCATAAAGAATATAAATACATTTACCGTTTCAAGACGCTTTGGGCGACTGCGACCGATTCTCAGGAAACCCTAACAACGAAATGGAATTGTATTTTGTCATTCAAACTATTTCTTTGCTTTAATCAAACAGTTCATTTGAATCGTACATGGTATATTTGGTCTTTACTGAATCCTATTCGTTATATGAACCACATACTTTACCGGCTATACTTTGAAATTTGTATAAGTTAGTAAGTAAACATTCTATTATAGCGACATGTGTATACACACTAGCAAACCCATAGTTCAACAAGTAATAAATAACACCCGGTCCCATGGGTCTCTGAGTCATTTTCAAAATAAATATAATTAAGAAAACAAATATTATGATGTCTGTCAAATTTGGAAAACGCTATCATTAATTAATACCATTCGCGAGACTTTTTCTTTAAAGGACAAAAACAAAAGAAATATAAATAATTCAATAAGGTTAATATTAATATCCAATATAAGTACGTAAATTTATCAGTAAAAATGGAAACGTACAGTCTTCAAAATATAACGTCACCCTATAAACCCCGTGTAATGTACAACTTCTACAGTAAAGCCGGTTATTAGCTAAGAGTTAGAAAGGAGAACGACGTAATAAAACGGTAATTACCATCTCCTTTCTCTTTGGTCGTATTTGACTAACTATGGGAGAATCCTCAAAAACCACGTCCTGTAAATTTAATGTACCATTTCAATATAGCCATGTGTGACAATTTCAATGTCCGAACAAACAAGTCTCACAAGAGCATGCATTGCTCGTCTACCCTTAAATGGGTCTTATACTTAATTCTAGCAAGAAATAAGTACTGAAACACTTTTTTGTGCGGCGCTCTTTGAAATAAAAAACCCATCCTGAAGCATTTGCGACGAGTGAAGAACCAGATCAATTTGCGCATCCGCAATTAACACTATTCGCAAATACGTTCACGAAGGATTGAAGAAACTTCTGACTAGTATCACTGTTTATTCTTTAGCATGACAGCGCAGTCAAATTATTATCTTTTAGTTTACACAATTGATCATAGCTGAAGAGAATCATTTGACCAACGAAAGTGTAAATCTTGAAAATATGTTTGAATGTCAGCATGTTGACATTGGCACACACAAGGTTAACGTTTTATCTTTCAACACTTCATGTTATAAAAAGATATTAACATGACGTATCGTTCAGTCATGCTTTTAAAAGATGAATCAATGGATAGGTTAATTCGCAACTAATGGAATAGTAGTTAACATGAAATAAAGTGCATACCGATTCTTCTGGAAGTTCAGCGCCTGCTCTACCGATTCTTAGAAAGCTCTGAAAGTATGTGTGGACCACATCAAGTTATAGTATGTGTCGACCACATGCAGTTAAAGTATGTGTCGACCATTTAAAGTTTAAGTCTTTGTCGACCACTTCATGTTAAAGTGTGTGTCGGCCAGATCAACCGGTACACTCACACAGTCTGGTCAAGATATTAAGAAATGACAACTTGTAGCTTTTCGCATTGATTGGCTCGTGCAACGTCCTGATTACTTGACCCAATACGGATATCTATATATTGATTTGAGTAAGAAACAGACTCAGACTCATATGACATTCAAGTTTTAATCCTTTCCCACATTTAACACATCTGCAACATACGACTCTGGAAACATCTAGGCAAAAATAGTGAACATTGGGTGAACAATCATTGGACACAGTTAAAAAACATTGTGGCAATAGAGAGAATTTACTCATTTAACATCGCCTGCTTCAGAGGCGTCAAAAAGCAAGTACACGTGGGAATGGGATAATTCATTTCAAGTTTACATAAAACTCGAAACCGCGATTTCTATTTTATGTCCTAAACGAATCAATTAAGTCTTTTTTAGAAAAAGAGTCGCTATCTTCCGTCTGATTATAACGCATATGCGTGGGACGAATGTATCAAACGTTTTGCCAAAAGCGATACATGTAAGCAATACATACGCGATATAATTGAATAAGACAAGCGTTAAGAATTAACTGCCGGAGAGCGGAATGCCATCGGCTTTTTGATCAAAATATAATAGGTGTGTTACATTTTAGATGTTACATCGTTTTTCTTTCTAGATTTGTTGCCAAAGTGTTCTTAGTTAAGATGCCGGAGCATTTGAGCCACGTCACATCGAAACCGACATTCGAATGCTTTATCTCTTAACTCTTTTAGCACGTAATTCCCATAAATAGACATTCCGGGTACAAACTCGGGGTAGCCGTATTTCATGTAACAAGATATTTCGAATATTTTGATAACTGAAAGGCAAACAATGCTTAGTTCAGGTGAGACAGCTCATTTACGAGTTGTCTCACCTGAATATGTACTTTTGAAAAAAAATAAAAATATTGCCGTTGGTGATGTCAACTCTGATTGAATTACACACTTATATAGTCTGATTTTCATGACGACCTTCAGAGACTTCAAGAATTCCTGTTCGACTAGATGGTGACAGGGTACATCACAGGCGTATGAGTTTATATTTCTAATAATAACTGTCATATTCTAAAAATAGAATGGTTCATATACCATTATCACAATCTGTTTATATATTACCATATAGAGAGGCTATTTCTAGTAACACGGTTTGGTCCCCCCCCCCCCCCCCCCCACCCAATACTTTCGCAAACGACTCAGACGCTTGTGGGAAGATCTTGATCAAACTGCGCGTAAGCACATGTCACTGAAACAACGCTGGTCACAAAGTCTCAAAGGTCGGGTTTCGTGGGGCGTGGTCAATTGATATTCGTTAATGTCAGGGTAAACAGAGAACATTATTATTTGATAAAACTCGCTGTTAAAATCCACAAATTATTTCTTTACCTATATACAACACATCTGCAGCAGACGACTTTAAAAGCAACTAGAGAAATATATGGAATATCTCTTATATTAAAGTTAAGTTTTAGATAGAGTTGAACGAATTGTGGCGAAAGGAGATATTGCTTGTCTGCTTTTCAACTTTTATCGAAAGTCGTCGGCTGCAGGGGCGCCAGTTAGCGTATATAGTTGGATAAGGTTAAATAATCCACCAAAAAGCATGTACTTAAATAAAATAACACTCTAATCAACCCTACCGATCTGGTATCCATTCCCATAGCTTTTCCAATTCTGAGGAAACCCTGGAAATCAAATAATTCGAGACAATCTTATAATCTTGGAAATATTATCAACATGTTAGTTACGACATTCCCTTTTGGCGCTCAGGAATGTGGGGGTATCATAACGAACGACTCGCTGATGTTAGGATAAATGGAACAATAGTTCTGGTAACTTAGCCAGTAAACGCCGTGATTGAAGGGTTATCATGCACTAGGACCCCAAATCACTAGACATTTACAGACAGTGAAGGCTCTGATGAGATTGCGTGGTCACAAAAGTTCGACTAAGTCTCCACTTAACGGAGATGCACTTAGTCCCCAAATCACTAGACATGGCTCGTATATGAACCGCAGTCTGCGATATTAAGTATAATTGCGACTACGGCACTGTAACATTTACACTTTCATTGGGGCTATACTTCTTGCTGCTTGTCAGAAGATACATTTAGGTCTATATGCCATATGTGCAGATTGTGAAGGTTATGGTGAGAGTGTGCGTGTATACAGGCTCGTCATAGTCGTTGATGTTTGCATCGGCAACAAGAACCCAAATTGTTTGACACGGCGTGTATGTAAACTTTTATTTATTGGCCCAACGGTATTGTACAATCGGTCGGCTGTCAATCAGTCGGCTCTTTTATTTGAACCCTTTCCCACATGCAAAGAAATCTGCAGCAGACGACTTTGAAAAATGTAAGGCAAAATTAAGGAAACTCTCTATAAATGAAAGAACAGTTATTGAATAAAGTTAAAAACCATGTGGCAAAATGAAAAAATGCTCATTATGAGAAAATTTCTCCTTTTGTCACAATCTTTAAAAAAATGTCGTCTGCTATAGAGGCGTCAGAATGCCTCTGTGTACTGGAAAGGATTAAACAAGAATTTGACTGCTTTGGTTTAAACAACATGTTCTGATAACAATATTTTGAATTGGATAAAGACTATAATTTATGTTGAAGTTTGAGGATAAATACTCATTTTTTTTTATGAACACCTTTATTTAATTAGATATATTGGGAAAACCATTTGCCTTTGATATATGACAATTCATTCGCGTTCATAAAACATGATAAGATGAGTCCAAATTGATTGTAACGAGTTAATAAAATATGAGTTAAGATCTGAAGCAGTAACAACAAAAGTTTGAAATAAAAACAAGTACCATGTTTTCCTGGTCTGGTGATGTTCTGCCGATTCTTAAAAATGCCTATAAAAAACATAAGCAAACAAATAAACACAAATAAATAAAACAAAACAAAAACATAAACATTAAGTGCATTACGGTCTGATGTTTGGTGCCATCTTAAAATCATAGAACAATAAAATAAGTTTAAAACTGGAAAACAATAAAATAAGTGTTAAACTGTTAAACAATAAAATAAGTTTAAGACCTAAAGTGTATTTAAGAAACAAACAACAATATTCTCAATGTTAGTACACTATACGTATGAATCAGTTAGAAATTGAAGTGATTCAAAATAGTAAATATAGTGTTCGATGGTGATTATGACTTGAAAAGCATTCTATGACAAGGCGTTCGATAAGAGGTATAGTTAATTTAATAAAATCTGTAAAAACTTATTTTTGCATTCAAAATAGTTGTTTGAGTAGCGCAATATATGATTTTACTGCTCGACCCTTTCCCACATACGATAAATCGGTAATAGACTGCTTTGAAATGATTTATGAAAACATATGGATACTCTTTACTAATAATGAGATTATATTTATTGAATAAAGTTGAAATCGTTCTGGCAGAAAGTTAGAAGGTCGGTTTTCGCGTGACGGTTACGATTACCGACACACGATGATTCGATATGATGACGAGTGGGTAAAAGATACGCGTAAGCCTGGTAATTGGTATGTTATTCAAAACATATATAATTTACTTGTGACATTGTATTTTAATTATGATATTAAACTATCATTGCCAGTGATATGTAATACAAGTAATAATTTATGTCAATTGGATGCTCTTTCAACATTGCAGACACCAATGCACTAACCCTTTATCATATGCAGACGACTTCTGATGCCTCTGCTGCAGATGGTATTTGAAAACATTATGACAACATGAGCAATTTCTCCTTTTGCCACAATGATTTCAACTTAATTCTAGAATATAAGTATCATTTATAAAAAGTTACTATTTTTTGCGTAGATGTTCAAAGATTGTATGCTGCAGATTTATTGTCTGTGGGAAAGGGTGAGGACTACGAAACTGCGAAACATCAGACGTAACATCAGACGTAACATCAGACGTAACATCAGACGTAACATCAGACGTAACATCAGACGTAACATCAGACGTAACATCAGACGTAACATCAGACGTAACATGTACGTTTAATGCTTTCAGCGCCGAATTGTTTAAAGTAGACTCTTCCATGTTCAAAATCGGGCCTTTCCATTTCTCATGTAAGAAAAGTTTGGACTATTTTGATAATTAAAAGGCAAACAATGCTGATTTCAGGTGAGACAGCTCGTTACGAGCTGACTCGCCTGAATCAGTATTGTTTGCAAAAACTTCAATATTGCCTTTGGCGCTGAAAGAGTTAAGAATCACGGATATACACTCAACCTGTATATATCGGACACGTACAATTTGTCTAATTCAGTTAATTGTTATTTCTCGACAAAAAAGCCAGATGATGACTTTTAAGGAATAGTTATATATTATTATACATGTCATTTCATCAAACTTAACAGTCCGTCAATTATTCCATCCAGTAAGGTTGTTTTAAAACGAATCATTTATTTGAATTAATTAATTGCACGTGCTACTAACACACTTTTAGAACACAGATCTGAAAAAAAGTACTTTACCTCTCTTTTCGAAGGATCTGATTTTCCAATTCGCAAGAAACCCTTTAAGCAAAAATCACGTCATTTGTCAATTTGATACAAACACAAATATGTCTTTAACATTTAACAAATATTATGTTAATTTATTTACAAGTAACGGCGACAAAATGACATTGTAACGTGACATATATCCTTGCACCTTTATTAGAAAATATAATATTTAAAAATCGGAAACTAAAATGTTTGGACATAGTTGAAGTTATATATTATTATACATGTAATTTCATCAAAGTTAACAGTCCGTCAAGTATCCTATTCAGTAAGTTTGTTTTAAAACGAATCATTTATTTGAATTTAATTAATTTCATGTGCTACTAACAAACTTTTAGAACACAAATCTTATAACAAAAATACTTTACCTCTCTTTTCGAGGGATCTGATTTTCCAATTCGCAAGAAACCCTTTATAAACAAAAATCACGTCATTTGTCAATTTGATACAAACACAAATATGTCTTTAACATTTAACAAATATTATGTTAATTTATTTACAAGTAACGGCGACAAAATGACATTGTAACGTGACATATATCCTTGCACCTTTATTAGAAAATATAATATTTAAAAATCGGAAACTAAAATGTTTGGACATAGTTGAAGTTATATATTATTATACATGTAATTTCATCAAAGTTAACAGTCCGCCAAGTATCCTATTCAGTAAGTTTGTTTTAAAACGAATCATTTATTTGAATTTAATTAATTTCATGTGCTACTAACAAACTTTTAGAACACAAATCTTATAACAAAAATACTTTACCTCTCTTTTCGAGGGATCTGATTTTCCAATTCGCAAGAAACCCTTTATAAACAAAAATCACGTCATTTGTCAATTTGATACAAACACAAATATGTCTTTAACATTTAACAAATATAATATGTTAATTTATTTATAAGTAACGGCGACAAAATGACATTGTAACGTGACATATATCCTTGCATCTTAATTAGAAAAGATAAGATTTAAAAATCGGAAACTAAAATCATGGTTTGGACATAGTTGAAGTTATATATTATTATACATGTAATTTCATCAAAGTTAACAGCCCGTAAATTATTCCATCCAGTAAGTTTGTTTTAAAACGAATCATTTATTTAATTTAATTAATTGCACGTGTTAATAAAAAACTTTTAGAACACAAACATCGGGAAAAAAGTACTTTACCTGTCTGTTCGAGGGATCTGATTTTCCAATTCTCAAGAAATCCTTTAAACAAAAATCACGTCATTTGTCAATTTGATACAAACACAAATATGTCTTTAACATTTAACAAATACAATATGTTGATTTGTTCATAAGTAACGGCGACAAAATGACATTGTAACGTTACATATATCCTTGCACCTTTATTAGAAAATATAAGATTTAAAAATCGGAAACTAAAATGTTTGGACATAGTTGAAGACATTATTGGAAACTTAAGAAATTGCTTATTGCGATCATTTTTTTCATTCTCACAATAAATATCCAATCTCGTTAGAGCAGTCGTGAAAATACATCCAGTTGAGATTCCGGTCGATTTGCGTACTTGCGAACCTGCATCTAAAGCCCAGACCAGATTGTGATACAAGATTGGGGTAAAAATGTTGATTTTGTCATTGCAAAATCTTTGACAGATAATAAAGACAATATGAAATAAGTTGTTTCACTTTTATATCTACTATTCGAAGCATAATCGTACTGCCCTCATAAGTGTATCACTATGCTGTAATTTAGGGCGGAGGCATATAATATTGTTTTCATAGTATGCCATGTTTAAACATACATATATTTTAGAATAATCACAAATCGTGTTATCGGACATTTTGTCTTAATTTGGTACAATAAAGCTGCGGTCAGAGGACTATTTACAACCGAAGGGAATTCTAGACAGTGAAGATCAAAACAAACCTCCGTAAATACAAAGAAGGAAAAACAATTTATATATTGGCGCAAGTCAAAGTGCACAAGTATTAATAATTTGTCAACAAGTGAACTCTTTTTTATTGTATGCAATTTAATATAAAAGTAGGCTTTCAAGACAACTCAAACAAGCAGCATTGTAGAACAAATGAGCCTGTCCATGGGAAAATGTTCTAGTTAGCATTTTGGAAGAGTGTTGGTTTCAGATAACCTTTGACATCTTCTTTGTCGTATCAGAATCTAATGAAGTTGACCGAAGCTTCAAACAAGCTTGTTTAAGTAATATGTGAACAGTGAAGATCTTGATCAGACAGTGTGGATTCACAGGCAGATCTTGATCAGACAGTGTGGATTCACAGGCAGATCTTGATCTATACTGTTCACTAAGGCCAACCTGTACATTTTCCCATGCACATGCTCACATGAGACTGTCCATGGGAAAATGTACAAACTGGTTTTTTCCTAACAGTGTTGATTCAGGTCAGCTTTTATATCTACTCCATCATATAAGAATACATTCACGCTAACAAAAGTTTATTACGAGCGTATGTAAGAACTATGCAAACAATGTGGACATTGATCAGACTGTGTGGATGTGGATCTAGATCAACACCATTCTCACTAGCCAACTTGTACCTTTTCCGCACGGATGGGATAATGTAATGCTCATATAGATCTGTGTCTGAATCCTCTAAGGATGGCTTTTCTGTTTGACGCTGCTGAATTGTAATTACAGTCCACTCTCATTATGTCGAACCGTTGACGACAGTGAAAAAGAATCGACATAAACAGAGCTCGATACAAACATTCGAGGGAAAGGCTTCTCGAAACACTGTGGACATGTCTGACCATAATGAGTATTGTATTTAAATAACAGGAAATTCGAAACTTCCAATGTCGACATAACGGGAGTAGTTTATAAAGACAATTGATTCAGTTGAATCTACGGAGACAAACATTAAGATCGAAAGTAATTTCCATGCAAATTAGGGAAAAGTGATAACACGAAAGGAAAGATGGAAGTCATATCCGACAAACAACCGATAAGGAAATGTCGATATACAAAGAAGATACTTTCACAGTAAACGCATTTTGAAGGCGTTTTAAGAGTTTTCAACACAGAGAGGTTCAAGAAAATCCAGATCAAGATATATCCCTTTCCCACTGACATTTTGATAAATCTGCATTCTGGCACTGGCTTTCAAACAAGAAAGGTAACCTTGTTCAAGGCTTGGGAGGAAATTGGCTGATTGAACTATTTAACATCATATGCCTATCTGACCAGTCCTACCGGTCAATTGATAATGGTAAGGTTGTTGTTTTATCTCTACACTCATGATCGTCTGTGAGCGAAGCAAAGTCTAACATTTCCTTATTACCATTTCCTTTTAAAGTCTTTAGTGCGACCCGACCGGGGATCGAGTCCGAGTCTCCACCACAAAAGTCAACACTTGGGCAGACATCATCCAATAGATGACTAGTCAACACTTGGGCAGACATCATCCAATATATGACTAGTCAACACTTGGGAAGACATCATTCCATAGATGACTAGTCAACACTTCATCCCATAGTTCATGTCGAACTAGTGAAGAGTCTGAACATACGGTGAAAAGACACTGGCTGGTCAAAACCTTTGCTCTTAGCAAAGGCTAAAATGGATTATATAATCCGACAATATATCTAAATGATCTTCCAAACGTGTGCTTAGATAGTTTTGATGACCCGATGTAGACTTTGGAGAAATTGATGTGTGATAACGAGGGAACATTCCCCCTACAAATTAGGGTAAATAGCCAGGACATGACAGGAATAGACAGTAATTTACGAACTAGACGCAGCCGAAAAGTGTGCTGATGGTACATTAAATGGCAGGCGTGTAATCAGTAGGTGTAATCAGTTACAGATAAATGTTCACGGCATAAACGCGTTTGACCTATCGTAGAACTATTGGACTTAATAGATGCACATAACTGTAATAAGTTGAAATCAGTTATAGATAGATTTTCACGACATTATCCGTTTTAGATCACCACAGAACTAGTGGACTTAATATATGCATTTAAGTTTAATAAGCTGTTAACGGTTATAGATAGATGTTCACGACATAAACCAGTTACACCTACCACAGAACGTATTCACTTAATAGATGCACTTAAGTGTAATACTTTCTAATCAGTTATATATTTATTTTCACGACATAAAACAATTTGACCTACCAGTGAACTACCGCACTTAATAGATGCACCTGAGAGCAGTTTTAGATAGATTTTCACGACATAAAACAGTTTGAAAGACCACGGAACCAATGTTCTTAGTAGATGCACTTTAGAGATAGATAGACTTTCACGACATAAAACATTTCATCAATCTACCAGTGAATTAGATACACGTAATATATTCATTTAATTGATATATGTTAGTGTAATCAGTTACATAGGTCTTGGCCTACAGCAGAACAAGATGCACTTTATAGATGTATGTGTGTGTACTACGTTAGGGAAATTAGTTGTACGAGTATATAGTTTGATCTGCCGAAGAACAATATGCACTTTATAGCTTTATAGATGCATTTAAGTGTAATTAACTTTATAGATGCATTTGAGTGTAGTCATCATGTCCGACTTCATGTTCATTGTTTTCAAGAGAGAAACAACATAGTTTGCAATATGCCGAAGAATGCCTAGGGCAGAACTATCGAGTAAAAAGAGTGTTTTAGTGGCATGTGTATTCAATGCCGTACGAACTAGAACGTTCAGATAGATTAGTTTAGAAAGTTTATACAGATCTTGACGACATGAAACATTGCGACCTACCGATCTGCCGATTCGTAAAAATCCCTAGAAAAATCAAAATATTCACATTGAAGACCATGTACAACTTCATAAAGATAAATAAATAATACAACGGAACTAAATACATGTATAATAGATACAGTTGTATAAGTGGTCACTCAATTCTCGCACGCAGCCGACTTGTATTCATAAGCCAATTGAAGGTTTCCCACATAAAACGCTTTCTAACACATATGCAGCAGACACTCTTTGAAAACCTTTCTGACAGAAGAAGAACATTCCATAATGAGCAATTTCTCATTTTTCCATAATGTTTTCAATTCTATTTGATAATACATCTATTATTTATAAAGATATTCCCTATTTGTGAAAAGATAACTAAAAGGTCGTCTGCTGCGGCGAGTTTTTATATGTGAGGTTTCGCCCTTGGGTGAGATCCTAAGACGAGTTTTACTGTATTTTGATTATGAAATTAATTTGCTATATTCGTAGAGTTGTTAATTTGCCTTACATAAACATGATCAAAAGTTGTATATTTGTCAGCAACGTCTGAGGAACGGAAGTCATATTGCACCTCCTAAATGAGAAAATACAAAATGGGTGTGCTAGGGAAACCAATAGGGCTATAGTTCTAGCTTTTCGTCTGAGGTTACATCAATAAGAAGTCTTCTCTTTTCGCATGTGCAATAAGACCTAATATCGCCAGACGTTGCTCAGCGAACTGGAAAATACTCATTATGGGCAATTTGTAACAATGTTTTCAAAAGTCAATTGCTGCAGAGACGACATAAAGCGTCTACATGTGGGAAAGGGTTAAGTCATAACATTTAAAGTTCCATTAACATTAATGGAGATGATTTTAAGAGGATCTATCTAAACTATCCAAATGCACCATTGCAATAGTTTGTCATTTCCAGAAATGATGAAGCATTGAGAAAGTGCACATGAGTCGCGTCTAGAGATTTGGGGTCTAAATGCCTCTGCGTACAGTGAAGACGCAGGCTTGTCTGTGTCTTAATGCCTCTGCGTTTAGTGAACAATCAGGTCTCAAGGTCGGCAAACACTGCCCCCCTTTCCCACATACAACACATCTGTAGTAGACGACCCTGAAATCACACTAGGAACAAATTGAAGAATCTCTTTCTATAAATGTTTTTTTCTTTCAGAATAGAGTTGAAAACATTGTGGCAAAAGGAGAAATTGCTCATTATGAGCAATTTCGTCTTTTGCCACTATGTTTTCAAAAGTCGTCTGCTGCATAGGCGTCAGAAAGCGTCTGTATATAGGAAAAGATTGAGTGTTAAACTTAACATGAATAGCAAGTGGGGCATAACATTATATCATGAAAACGTCGCAGCAGCTGATCGGATTGCTTGTTTTATTAAACAGAACTGCTGCTACACTGGAATCGGGTCGAGTTCCTACAAGTTCAAATGATTGACAGTCCACTGTGCAAGAACAGAGATAATCAATGGTAGAGTAATTTAGCATATCTTGATAAAACATACCGACAAACGTAAATGAGTTTACCGATCAAAGAAGCATTTACAAATGAAAGTCTGTTTAAGCACATTTATCAAACTGAATCGATAACGTTTCCAAACAAGATTTGTTTTAGAAAATCTGCTGCATTAGCTTGTCATATGGGGTAAAAAGCAGCACCATTTAAATAGTTAATGTCTAAATCCGTCAAGCATCTAAATGTGTTTTATGCAAAAGTGCTGCGTCTGGCGGTTTGGGGTTTTAATGACTTAATCAGTAATTCGATCAGATATTGGCGAATTGGCGTATAAATAATGGAGCTACAGTTCTAGTTTTTATGTCATTTTATGCATATAGGAATTTATTATGGGTGTGCGGACAGTGAAGACTCTGATGAGACTGTGCGGATGCACAGACTCGCCTGAGTCTATACTTTACGTGGTTGCATTTAGATCCCTAACATCCCTGACGCGACTTATATTATACAAATGAGCTACATCCAGCTAAAAGGGGTCGCACACAGTGAACGGTCAGATTAGCCTGTACACACGCACACACTCACCAGCACCTACACTGTTCAATTACACGTCGTAAAGACCCGGATGGGACTTCTGCGAAAATAAAGGCTAGAATTGTAGGCCAATGGGTGTCACTACCGTATCACGTGATGTGACTTTATTACGTAGATGTAACAATACGCATTATCGTGTGGCGAGGCTTTAATGTGTTCTGCCCATTGCAATTCATCCAAAACGTATATCCGTCATGAAAATACATCAGAGCTTGTGATATATGTTCTTTGGACTGATAACTTTTTCTATAAATGACTTCTCCTTAAACTATTATTTGAATGGTTCTAAAAGAGCTGTCTTATTTTATTATATTTGCAATTTTCCATATTTATTATTTCAGTAATCTTTGCCATAAATACAAATAATTTGGTTACAAATCTGAGATCGAATGTTTTTTGTTTGTTTTTTAAACGATGACTGAATCGTTTTGCAAATTTTCATTTTAAATATCCCTCGATGATTCGACTCCGTATGATAAATATATAAACAAAAACGAAGAAGAAAACGAAAGAAAAAGACGATGGAGAAGATGAAGAAGAAGAATACGAAGAAGAAGAAGAAGAAGACGAAGAAGAAGAAGAGGAGGAGGAAGAGGAAGAAGAAGAAGAGGAGGAGGAAGAAGAAGAAGAAGAAGAAGAAGAAGAAGAAGAAGAAGAAGAAGAAGAAGAAGAAGAAGAAGAAGAAGAAGAAGAAGAAGAAGAAGAAGAAGAAGAAGAAGAAGAAGAACTTCTATTTATAGAGAGTTTCCATGTTTTTGATCAGAAGATTTTAAAGTCGTCTGCTGCAGATTTGTTGTACCAGGGGAAGGGTTAACATAATGAAACAAACCACAAATACAAAAACTAACTCATTCATTCTTTACTAAGAAATGCCTTTATCAATAAAGTTCAATAGCATAAAGAGTTCTGAAAACTTGCAGACTCAAGAAAACACTAAAACAGATTGGACAATGAAATTTATTTGCAATTTTACGTCATTTACTGCTGAATCGATGTCTAGATGGTTAACCCTTTATCTGGTACAAACAACATAGGACGCCAAACGTGCGAAACGGCATTTTAAAACATTACGGGAAATGACGAAACTGCTCAATACGCTAAACTAAAATGATGCTGTTCTGTTTTTCTTTTCCTGGAATATTGTCAAAGCTTACGGCTATATAATTGTGGCATCAGCTAATCGATCTAAGTAACATAAGAATCAACAATAAAAGCATTTTAATACATTTGTTTGATTACATATGACTTTAAAGGGTTAAAATAAATCCAAAAATGTATCGAATTCAATAATATTGTCGTTTTCTATATTGTCGACTGCAATACTTTTAAGAAGTATTTCTTTACTTACAAGTATCACCTGAAATAGAATCTCAGTTTCAAACAGTTGGTATTCTCAGATCAGACCCCACGTTTCGAATACAATACTTTAAATAAAGACAATTTTTCTTACAAATAGTACTTAAAATAGAATCTGAGTGTCAAACAGTTGGAGCCAAACTGTTTGTATGGGTCACCAACGAAATAAAATACAATATAAGGAAGAGATAACACGTTTGAGTAAAGTTTGAGCACCCGAATCCTAATCGAATACATCAAGATAAATCAAGTGAATGCATTCGAAAAGTACAAGAAGCAATGTATCATATAAGAGGACGAGCGACATCTGAATTCTGATATTGGACATTTTAACACTTTTCCACATACAGCCGTATTGTGGCGCATCTGCAGCAGACGACTTCTGCCACACTGTTTTCCTTTATTTCAACAGATAAACGTTTACTCATGCTCTTTGAGATTTTCCGTGTTTTTGCCAGGATATTTTCATAAAGTTTTCTGTCGCATATTTATTGTATGTGGGAAGGGGTTAATCTGTCATACTCTCAAAGTTGTTTCAGACAAATTTATCATGACAGCGCAATAAATCACATAAAACGCATTTCCATATAATAGAGGTTAGACTGTGTTATTGCCCAATTTGTAATTTTTGAGAATTGTTCAAATTGAAAACAACAGAAATTAATCAAACAGAAAAAAGACGTTGGATATTGTGAAAGACAATGTACAGTTGAAGGGCGTTGACTTTTCGTACGAAGGCTTCCGGTTGCGAATCCCGTGAACGATAGTACTGGTTAGGTCTTTTGAAAGCAGACCTCAAGCGTGATCATTTTAAGCTGTAAGCTTGTTTCGTAACCGATGTTAAATACTTAAGTGAACATAAAATAAATAGCGACATGATGAATGAACCTGGTTCAAAAGACAACTGTCAGACTATTTGAATAGTCGTTATCTTTCGTCTAAGGTGATTCATAGTCTTCGTGTCTGTCATGTTTGAACGAAATTAATGACGAAAGCATTTATGAATAATGTTGATAATAAATGACCCCTGTTCCAGGACAATTTACATTACAAACTATTTGTGAGTATTGTAACTAAATATGAGACTGTGCATGGTAGCTATCATAACCAATTTTACTCTGGAAATAGTTCATGCTTAATCGTTTGCCAAATATGGACTTATTTTCACGCATCTGTGTAGCAGACAACCTTTGAAACCATTGTGACATAGGAGAAATTTGTCATTATGAGCAATTTCTTCTTTTTTCTTCTTTATTCATGTTTTCAAGGTCGTCTGTTGCAAATGTGTTGTACTTTGGAGAAGGTTACATTAAAACAGATGAGTGAGCATTAAACCTAACCCGAAATAAATATACATTTAAAAACAATGATTTTGCCATGAAAAATTGTCGACATGTAAAGTCCAGACATAGTTTTGTTATGATTTATTTCACTAATTCAGTTTCAACATTATTTTCGTTATGTCATAGCCGCATTACGCTAATTCTTGATCCCTTTACGACATACCACTGACATACCAGTAATAGGCTATGACATATAACTTGAAAAATAACACTCCACTATGATCCCGAATAATTCCATATTTTATCGAAGGCCGTTGTCCGGAAATAGTTCAGTTTTAAAGAAAACGAATATACAAACATAATTGATAAGAAACCCAGTCTTGAGATAGCTTATTAGTAACGACAAAGATTGGAAATAGGACAGTTATATAGGGCCGTAGTCCGGAAAAATAGTTTTAAAAACTACTTCACAGATAAGTCGATAAGAAATCCAGTCTTGAAATGGTTTATTTGTAACGGCCAAGAAAGGGAATAGGACAGTTATCGAAGGCCGTAGTCCGGTAATAATTCAGTTTTTTAAAGAAAACGAAATAATTGATAAGAAATAAAGATCAATGTTTTCAGAGTTCAGTCAAGTTAACAACAGAGTACTTCATGCACATTGTGTCATACCGAGCGTTGTTGTGGTCCTGCTCTAGCCATTCTAAGGAACCCCTAAAACGATCAGTAAACATATGAGATGCGTCTAGCGAGTTCGGGTCTTCATGAATTAACGTTCAGTGAATACTCATACGAGTATGCACCTCCGCACATTCTCAGCAGGGTCTTCACTGTCCGTATACATGTAACGTAACACTGGGACACTGGGCCTTAATGTATCTTTTGACAAAAAAACTAAAAGTGAAGCCCACTAGTGTGCCGCCAATGCACTTACTTATGCTCTCGTTTAGGAGAGTCAATAAGTCCCCAACTCGCTAGAAGCGGGTCATACCATGTCAAGTAATTGTTGGAATGAAACTCGTAGATATTTCTTGAAACTATAGATAGGCAGTGAAGGCTCTGGTGAGACTAAACATTCATAGCATCACGCGAGTCTTCAATTTTTAAATACGCAGCGAGATCCCTATTCGATCACATTATTGTATGGCATAAGTGATCATTCTGTTCTGGATCGCAGGTTCACATCAGTTAATTGGTTGGTGTAACTCCCGATTTGTAGATTACCTCTGGCATAGCTGAAATGTCCACCATAAATACTACTACATGGAAATATAAGAAAACGATAAAATAAAAGTTTGAAGAAATGTTTTATTTCTAAAAGTAGACAAATAGAACGATGGTAGAATCAAGCAAAACTCGCCAATTTGGAATCTATCGGAAAAAGTCGATATGCACCTCATAACATAACAACTTAAATTGAAGATAAGTAAATACATGCACCGCGGAGCAAGAACAGAGGACTCGCAAACACTTTGGATACTTCGAATGCATCGTTTCACTCGAATACATTCTAGGAACAGATCTATCTTTTAGAACAGAGTTCTGAATGCGCAGACGAGCAGCCCTGTTTTCTAGATACGTTGTTATCAATGGATTGCTTTACATATTAAAATTACGAAGCGGGAATTACACATAAAGAAATGTAGCGCAGATAAATCAAATACGCCAATAACACGAAGTAATATCGAGTTATCGCGAGTCCACTATTACTAAATAAATAAATGTTAATTTATACGATAAATAAACAATCACCTTTTTGCAATAGTTTCAATATTATTAACCCTTTCCCACGTACACACGCATTTTGGTGCATTTGCAGCAGACGACTTTTAAAACATTGTGGCAAAAAGACAAATTGCTTTTGATGTTTTCATTAAATTATTATTTTTTCCATTTCTAGAGATTGACATTATTTGTCCTGAATGTTTTTAAAGTCGTCTTCTGCTGTTTATTTGCATGTGGGAAAGGGTATATAAAACGACCATTTTAAACATTTTTCCATAGGAGCTTGTGAATAAAAATAGATTACCATACAGGATTGTGAGTTTGTATAATTGTAATTAAATACTCGTTTCTAAAGATGCAACTAGGTCTAGATAGCGTCCATGTAGACTAAGATCAAACTGCGCGACAGTGTAGGAAAATCTTGTTCTATCTGGGCGTAAAATCCCGAAGTCAGGATGTCCCATTACAATGCTCGCTAGTAGGAAAAGGTATACAAGTTGACATTTATATGCAGTGTATATGTTCAGATAACATTAGCCACCTGTTCAGAATCTAAACACGCTGAAAGAAGCATCTAACACGCTTATGTAAATACGATATGAACAGTGTAGATATGTATCCGACAGTGTAGATATGTATCCGACAGTGTAGATATGTATCCGACAGTGTAGATATGTATCCGACAGTGTAGATATGTATCCGACAGTGTATATATGTATCCGACAGTGTAGATATGTATCCGACAGGGTAGATATGTATCCGACAGTGTATATATGTATCCCACAGTGTAGATATGTATCCGACAGTGAAGATGCACATGTAGAGTCTGACATACGCTGTGCCCAAACAACAACTTGTAACCTTTCCCTTGGCCTTGCTTATTTCTGAAACTGAAACGTATATTTTCGTGGCACCTGGTCACAAATGGAGCAGGGTGGATTTGGTGTACATCATACATTTCTCAAATCTCATTCAAATCTTACAAAATACGTCGATTTACTAACGAGCGTAGTTTAGTTCTGGTGTTAACTCTTTCAGCGCCAAAGGCAATATTGAGCTTTTTTTTACAACACTGATTCAGGTGAGTCAGCTCGTAACGAAATCAGTATATACCTGAAATCAGCATTGTTTGCCTTGTAGTTATTCAAACATTCCAAGACTATTATAACATATGCAATAGAGTCGCCCGACTTTGAACATGGAAGTGTCCATTCAAACAATTCGGTGCTGAAAGAGTTAATGAGATTGAGATGACGTAAAATGTTTAAAAATAATCGAGCAATTTGTTAAATCTCAAACGATGGTAGAATAATATTCAGAGGTAAAACTAAAGCATCACTTAAGTTTGTTTTGACGGCATAAAGCACCAAAGAGATATCTAAAAATCCCAAACGATGGAAGAATAATAGTCAGGGGGAAGCCTAAAGCATCACTTAAGTTTGTTTCGACAGCATAAAGCACCAAAAAAAATATCTAAAAATCCCAAACGATGGAAGAATAATAGTCAGGGGGAAGCCTAAAGCATCACTAAAGTTTGTTTCGAAGGCATTAAGCACCGTAGATATATCTAAAACTATCTTTATCACGATGACAAGTTTCATATATCCAGTTCATCCAGAAATGCTCTTCCAATACGAAGAAAAGACTGAAAAACAAATAAAGAAACAAATAATATAAACACAAGAGAAAGTAATAAAACACAAGAAAATCAAGAAAATAATTAAACACAGATGGACGTAACATGAAGTAGTATATCGAAAAATTAGAATTGATAAATAATAAAGGAAACAATTTAAAGAAAAATTCCTAGCTGGTCCTTGAGTACACTATTACACTATTCTTATTTTTGTCTTGTTTATTCATTTGACTTCTTCATACAAAGCGTATTTTAGCAATATGACGAGCAATGATACAGTATAGTAACACTTTTGTAGATTTTAATTTGTCAGATACTGTAACTGTACAACTTATTAGTATATACCTACAGATACAAGCAGATGGTCATACGCAGTTCAAACACAACGGATTAAAATTCAAATTGTCTACAATTTGACATCTCTCTCGACCTTCGGTCTCTTTCATTTCACATTTTGGGCAGACAAAGAACAAACTATCAGGTGTAAAAAGACATTTTATTCAGGGAGACAAGATTTATTTTTGTTTCTTTGTTTAAAATCGTGCTTAACGCCGCTTTCAACAAGTTTTCAATTATACCAGGAGTTTCCTGTGTACGTTACTACTGGTACTTTTATCCTGACAAGAGGGAGTAGGTCGTAATGCTAACCCCAAGTGCAAAGGAGGGAAAACAATTTTAAAGTCTTTGGTATAGCCCGTAAGAGGATCGAAACCGCTACCTAGCGCACTATACAACAACAAAAACCAGACAGTAGTGACCATCTATGCTTTTCATATTAACATGGTACTGTTATACTTTTATTTTCGATATGTTTTCAAATTAAGATTCAGACGGCGTAGGGACAATACGGAGACACAGTACAGAAGCAACACACGGGTTTATATGCTGTAGTTTCATACCGATAAACCGTTATATCTGTTAAATCGAGATCCATCGCCCCTTAAAACAGCCTTCATGAAAAGAAAAAAGACATACCAATTCATTGATTTGATAACTTGATAGGGATAAATCCATGAACTTAAATGACATATTCAATATTGGTGACAATTTAGGAAATTAATTGATTAGGCTTTATCGCCATTTTCAAAAAGTTCACTTATCCATGTGTTTTCCTGGCTGTCTCATATCAGAACAAACCAAATCCGTCTTGAGAGAGTGTTGACAGAGCTTGGGGCTGAAATCACAACCCATAGATTGACAGCACGACTGAACTACTGAAGCTGGCGCTCAGGGAAAATCTAAATTAATATTTAAATGTCGATAAATATCCATTTTGACTTCTATATCTCTTTGAGATAAATCTAAAATGTATGCCAAAGCCTTTATGAAAGTTTATTTGACGTATGAGCGATTCATATCAGACTGTGTGGATGCTTAAAAAAGAAGAGTCCTGCTTTGCTTTATGAACAGACCAAAGACAACTTTATGAATAAGACGATAAACATGTTCAGTTGAGCAGGCAACACTATATAACCTGGTTTGGATTGGTGGCGCAGGCTTCACAAACTCGACTACAGCAGTCAAAGTTTAAAAGATAAACATTTATTCTTTTTTTTAATAATATTCAGACCAGTTCGCATGAATTAAGTAGTGGACTTGAACCGGAAATAACGTTATTGATGTCACTAAAATGATGTCACTAAAATGATGCGTTATGTTTGGTCTAATTTAATAGATAGTAGATTTGATCCCAATGGTATCTGAATGATTCTGTAAGTAATTACCCTTTTATTATTATTCTCCGTTCCATCTGATGATTCTTCCGATGGCTTTTATCACGAAACAAGAATGGAAAAAAAGAAGAAAAATAATAATGCAGATTCATTTATTATTTAAATTGTTTGATCATTTTTTTCTTTTTACATTTTTTTTATTTTTTTTGAGCGCATGTTGATATATTGAGCATTCATACAATTTGATCAGCATCTAGCGCATTATTATACGTATCTTACCATAAAAAGATAGTCTCTTAATATATTTTATTCTATGAAATGTCATGTGCTATCTATTTGTATAATTATTTTAACAATGCATATAATTATATAGAATTGTATATGGACGAGACTTAAATGAATAGATAAAGTCATACGTTGCTTACCAAACTGTCCAAAACATATGTGCGTTTTCCAGGCCGTGGTGCTCTAAATTTATAACCACTAGTAGGCCACTGCTAAACGAAGATTTTAGAAAGAAAACAAGATTAAATGAGATATTTAAAAGTAACAAATAAGAACAAGATTGATAAGAAAATGATAAAAAAAGAGAATACTAAAGTCATCGCAGATTAATAATATATAAACACTAAGAAATTAGAAACAGATACAAATGATAAAATAATTATATAAATGATAATTATATTCAAATTAATGCTGTGATATAAATCAGTTTAACCCCTTAATCTACAATAACAGCCATAACAAAGAAGGGTGCATATACGGTTTGTTTTCCTAGACCGCGGATCACGTGACTGACCAAACAGAGTCAGTCTCTCTCTGTTGAAGATTTACTCTTTTATATTTTGAAAACTCATGTTGTAAAAAGGCTAAGCGTAAAATGTATTTATTTTTTGACGAATTTGTGATTGGGTTTAGAAGCAGACGTATTAGATAATTAGATAACAAACATATGCGATACAGCAGCATTAAACGTCGTCTCGCACTGACCAAATACATAAAAACATTCATTCAATCGGAAACTCGACAATCCCCGCTTCTCTATCTCAATTACTTCTATTGGTTATCCCCCTTTTGTATACGTAACGATTTTGTAAGCGACAATTTGATTGGCTGTTGAAAAGGTAAATCTGAGACAACCTGTATGGGGCAGTCATCAGATCTATGTACGAGCCAGCGAAGTTTAGGTCTTGTTTTAATGAGATTGATAACAAACCTACCCCAGGTTGAACTCGTTTTCCTCTTGGTGCAGCAAAACGTTCTGATCTCTACAATAATTTGTTTAAACATTTTTTTATTTTGAATTTAAGCACAAATTTAAAGCATTTTCTTATTTTTTTAAAGAAAAATCGAGGGATTGAGCATTCAGCTTACAGCTTATCTTAAACTATGTTTATTCTGTTTTGCTTATTTGCACATTGAAATAAATCGGTAACAAAAAATATTACATGTGGATCTAGTTCAATATAATTTTATACAAAATAGATTGCATCTTCAGTTGTTGAAACCCTTTTTTAGACTTCAACACGGCCTGCATACACGATTAACCTTATTAATCTTATTTAATCAAAAGTTAGTCTTGGCTGGTGAAATGGGGTCCAGTTGCTGCATCAAACAGTGAAGCATTGGATTAGCATGTACTTAGGCACAGTTGAAGTAGAACACTCACTGTCTGCCGAAATGGTATGTAAACGTGGATGTTTTATTCTGATAACAAAGCATAGCAATTTAGGCAAACAAGATTTACATTAATGTTATGTTGATTAATTGAGACTATAAGCCCATTGGTGGAAGACGAATGAAGTATGTCGCATTGTCTTTTGTAATCCGTCGGAAAGACGTTGGTCAAGCTTAGGTTCGAACTCACAACCCCTGGATTGATAGACACGGAGCGCTATTTGTTTTAACATGACCTCAACACGTATGGCACGAATTGAACCTGAGCCTCTGTAGCGGGGTCATGTATGAGCCGTCCCGCGAGAAAACCAACATTATGGTATCTGCGTAATGTATCGACCCAGATCAGCAGGCGCAGTCCGCGCAGACTGATCCGGGCCGACACATTCCGTCACAGAAAATCCACAGGAGGCGAAAAGTGTCTATCCGGGTAAGCCTGCGCGGCATGCTTAGGCTTATCCAGGTCGATACTTTACGCAAAGTCCACAATTTTGGTTTTCTCGCGGGATGGCTCAATGCCTATATTACATGCAGACTGACAGTGAAGACTCTGGTGAGACTGTACGGATGCAATAACTCACCAGAGTCGTCACTGTATCCTGAGACATAAAGACTGCAAATCGCTAGACGCGGCTCCTTTATTGCATTGCATTTTAGCAAGGAGGTGCATTATTGTAGTGATTATTTATCACCCGTTATTCAATTTGAAAATGGATCCACCACGAGTGGTTAGAGTAGACAAGCTTCATTTCATTTTCACTATCGTTTGAGTATGAGAATCCACTAACCTGTTCTAAACTAGAAAACCTAGGAAGATTAACTGCGTCTGGATTGTAAATATCCTGAACGTCAAAAGAAAAGAAGGATCGGTTAACTCAAACGTTGAATTTTGTTTCATTTTTTTCTGACGAGCATTTTAATGCACACACACAGTCTTGCACGTGCCACTGCAAACTGTGAAGTCTCAAGCACGACTATAAAATACATACAGATTAGCCAGAGTATCATTTCTTAATATGTTATCTTAACCCTTTCCCACTTACAACAAACATACAGCAGACGACTTTAAAACTATCTAGGCAAAACTCATAGAAAATATCTTTAAATGTACAGTCAAACCTGTGTTTATAGACCACCCATGGGAAGTGAACAATCTGGTCTTTGTTGTTCACAGATGGTCTCTAATTGCTGGGTCATTTATACAGAAAATGAGTATATTGGGAAACTACAAGTATGGTCTCTAATTGCTGGGTCATTTATACAGAAAATGAGTATATTGGGAAACTACAAGTATGGTCGCTATAGACAGGGAACTGCTTTTCCAAGGTGGTCTTTAGCACAGGTTCGACTGTATATGTAATTATTGAATATATTTGAACACATTGTGAAATTCAGGAGAAATTGCTCAGGCACCTTCTCGTCACAATGTTTTGAAAGGTCGTATATTACAGATGTATCAAACTGCGCCTGCAGTTGGGAAAGGGTCGACTACTTGAATAAGAGATTCACTTAACTCTTTCACTGCCGAATTTCACAAAGTCGACTGTTTCATGTATACAATTGGACCATTCCATTTTAAGTCCATCAGGAAATTGTGTACAATGTAATGTCTTAGTGGCAAACAATGCATATTTCAGGAGAGACAGCTCGTAACGAGCTGTCTCTCCTGAAATATGTTTGTTTGCAAACTCTTTTAATCACCTATGGCAGTGAGGGTAAAGATGTACGGATTAAGTTCTATGTTGAAAAATAACGTTTAGTAAAATTAATCACTTAATCAACAATTTAACGACAAGTATAATGGTTTTGCTATTGTATTAATATCTTTAGACAGTTCCTCAGAGAGTGATTTTCACGTTTCTTAATGTCAATGGGAGGTAGCCACATAGGTGTAGTAAAGCTTTCAATGCTGATTTCTTTAAAATTGACGTTTGTCCAGCCTTGCATTTAGAAGAATGAATTCATAGCCATTGTTGTGGATATCAAGGAAACAATGTTGAAATGGGCAGTCAACAGTAAAGAGTAGGTAAGATGGCGCAGATGAGCCGACTGGCTTGGCTATCTACTGGTTGACACAGGCTCCACAAAGTCTGTTAACGCAGACAAAGGGTTAACCCTTTAAAAACCTACCGACGCTTTTCCTACGCCTTTTCAGAACACGACTTTTGAAAAAATTGTGGTTAAAGGAGTAATTGCTCATACAATTGCTCTTTCACCTTTCCATAGTTTTATCTAGAGGTTTTCAAAGTCGTCACCTGCAGATTTGTTTGTATGTGTTCCGAAAGGGTTGACCTAGTGTTTTATTGTAAAACAATTCAATTTCAATCTGAATTCATTACTTTGATGATGTGCACCAATCCTGAGATAGGTAATAAATTTATCTAGTTTTTATGATGCGATTTTTCATTATTTTCTATTTAAAGGACAGCTTTCAATTATTTTAAGTGCTACAGAAATAAATCAGAATTCGTTTTACGATGCATTTTTTTTTTTTTCCCTCCTGACTACATGTGAATGTTTTTTTCCGAATACTCGTCTCGTCATTTGAGTGTATTATAACGTGCTTGCTTTAAGTTTGTTTTACGCCGCGTTAGCCCTTTCCCACATACAGACGCCTCTGCAGTACACGACATTTGAAATCATTGTGGCAAAAGGAGAAATTGCTCATAATGAGCAATTTCTCCATTTGCCACAATTATTTTGACTGTACTCAATAGTTATATTTTCATTCATAGAACATTTTTTACCTAGATATTTTCCCGCATGTTACCAGTACGGTGAGTTCAGCTGTTCTAGAAAAAATCTCTATTAAATATCAAATATAGTTGAAAACATTTTGACAAAAGTCAAAATTGCTGATCATAAGCAATTTCACATTTTACCACAATGTTTTAAAAATATATTTGCTGCAGAACCACATGGGAAAGGGCTAAAGTTGATGCTTTTTATTGGATCGAACCTGGATCTCAAGCTGAAGATATTGCTACTATTTAGTGATTGATTTATACAACGTTTTTTGTAATAATAAAATTTCAATTTATTTTTTTGAAAATTAAATAAATGGAAAACATAAAGAAAAGAAATAGTAAGAAATAAGATAAAAATAAGAAACTTAATAAAAAGATAACACATACGAATTCGTCAAATTCCGGTAAAGGTTCGCTTCGCTTGCCGCCACGGGGTGCTGCGTATTTCGTCTGTCGCTGTGATTAGTGCAAACCAAGTAATCATAGAATAATTAACAAAACACAAAATAATCATAGAATAATTGACAAAAAAACCCAAAATAGTCATAGAATAATTAACGAAACATAATCACGTGAAAAACTAAATATCGAAATTCATGCCTTTAATTTATTTTACCAGAAAAAAAGATATGATATGAATTCATCAGAAATGCATTTCCAGTCAATTCTATTATCGATACAATGCATTACAATGTGTTTAAGTTATAGTTCATGTGTTACTTGAGTATAACGATTGAGTTTGGAAATTCAACTGTAAATGTAAATAAAAACATAAATAAATGTATTTCGAAAATTAAATAAAATTTATGTATTGTAAAGTTTAACAGAATAATAGTAATAAAACAAAAATATAGAAAATGGTGAAGAAGAAAAACTGAAGGAAAAAAGCATGCGTCAGAATAATAAATACAAACAAACAAATACAGGGGATTTTAACGTAGAATGATATTATGATTAACGTACATAGATTTGAGTGTTTCATTTGGGTTTCTATTCCCTTTGCAACGTTATTTCAACTGCAACGTCACTGTTCGGCCATCCGTCTACA
This sequence comes from Serripes groenlandicus, assembly GCA_031761405.1. NCBI lineage: Eukaryota > Metazoa > Mollusca > Bivalvia > Cardiida > Cardiidae > Serripes > Serripes groenlandicus. Next base: position 53,748,154 of record JASEVX010000011.1, on the reverse strand, counting down.
CCCATTTGAACATTCTGTGACCGTCCATAAATCATAGATGACATATGACCACGCGTAAAGTATGCTTGGCGTGTATTAATATCTGACTCGTTAACCATTGTGCACTTGTAGACGAAGTTTGACGCATCTACAGCCCACGACGTATGAAAGCGTTGTAGCATTTGGAGAAGTTTTTCCTCTTGCAACAATGTATCCAACTTTATTCAATGTGATTTTAATTTCTACAGATTTTACGTACTTTTGCCTAGTCGTCTCTTACAGATTTGTTGAATGTGGGAAAGGGTTAAAACCAATTAAAACTTGGTCATGCCGGTTTTCTTATGGCATCATGGACTGTCTGGAGTGGCGTTCATGTAACAAGACACCATGGCCTGAATGCGAACCTGTGTATGCGGACAGACTCGCCGACTTGAACTTGGATAGTTCACCACATACTGTACTGGGCTTTACATATGCAAGTTCAATGTTTATGTTTCTTTCGCGTGTAGTGTTGTGAATTAGTGATATCTAACAATGCCAGACATCACAATTATAATAAATAAGGACACGCTTTATTCTACAATGATCTATAATGTTGGTGTTTATTTATTTTTTCGGACTCAATGGGGCAACGTACATATAATCGAAATAGACTGTACTATGACTTAAAGTGATAAAAACACAAAGAAACGTAAATAATTTTTAAAAGCAATCCGTTTCTGTTGTTTGCTAAAAAGAAAATCACATTACAGAATACATCATCTTAACTTTGTGTAAATAAAGGCCACATCACCAACATACAACATTGGGTAGAACGAATGGTTAATACAATATATCCAAAATAAACAGATCATGGAACGTAATAGAAGGTAGAGTAGACCCCTTTTCTGGGTCTGAAGCCATCGAGACATAACAAGACAATACGAAATTACAGGGTTTTTCGAGATGCCATGAAGTGGTAAATCCCATTTATTATTCGTCGTATCCATTATTTCCAGCGAAATATATCATTAAGCATAAGTGCTGTTTGGACACAAATGAGTGGTGTTTGCAATCATTTGAAATGTACTATACTTGAAAAACATGCCACGATGAATCCGTCAATTAATGACAGTTTGACCCGTTTTTATCCCCAATCCTTGCTGGGTTTCTGCAGCTTCTTTAATTCATCCTCGATTTTTGGACGAGATATTGAGTATTTTACATGGCGTAGCCTTTGCCAGGAATGAAACGCTGAGTGGCGAACAATGGTCTACACTGTTCGCTAACGTTGTGTTAAATCGCGTATATCATGAGAAGAAAATAAATGTTCGTAATGGCGGTTAATCCTTTACCCCCATATATCAAATCTTCAGCAGGTGACTTTGAACACATTAAGTCAAGACTATAGAAACTCTCTACAAATAAAATTGTATACTTATTGAATAAAATTGAAAACATTGTGGCGAAAAGAGAAATTGCTCATCATGAGCAATTTATCTTTTCGCAACAATGTTTTAAAAAGTCATCTACTGTAGAGGCGCCAGAAAGCGTCTATGTGGGAAATGGTTTAGGATTCACTGTTGTGAGTACTGATTATTGTAACACTTACTTCATTCACATACTAAATTAGATACTTTCCCAAAAGTCTCTTTTCTCTCTCTCTCTCTCAAAATTAATGCAAAATTGAAATTGAATGGTTTATTGAACATGACAACCTATATTCCAAACACAAAACAAAAACTGAACTTAACGATGGAGCATAGGGTTAAGTTTGTTCTTATTTTATTTGCAAACTCTTAAACTTGACACAGTGCATACAGGTCAAAGAAAAGAAAACGAATCATGCGACGAATTCTGAAAACATTGCGGGGAAAATGGAAATGACTCAAATCGAGTATTTGTTTCTTTTTCAACAATCTTTTAAACTGTGTATCAATACATACAATTTTACAGAAATCACATTTTTAAGTCCACTTTTAAATTCAGCGAATGACACGGGCATTCATATATCTATATATCATTTTAATGACTTTACTTCCCAATCAGCCCATTCCCACATATAATAAATTCTTCATCAGACGACTTTGAACTAATCATTTTGGAAAAAATAAGAAAAATCTGTAAATGAAAGTGTAATAATTGAATTCTGAGCAATTTAGTACTTTTCCCCCACAATATTTTCAAAAGTCGTTTGCCGCAGAGGCGAGAAATACGTTTGTATGACGGAAATGGTTAATGTGTATATTTTGAAGTAAATAGCCCCCGGAATATTATCAAAATTAGAAGAGTTTTAAAATTAGTTAGACGCCTTGTGAAGTCTCCTATGATATGATAATGATACTAATGATAGACATCGGATTCTATATTGACATTAATATAAGTTGAAAGGATCAGTAAACATTAGACTTGATTACTACGTGTCGAAACATTTACTTTCATTTTACATTTGTTCCAGACACAAAAGAAGCATATCAAAAGGCATAATAATTATAGAGAGAAAATGTAGGGCTGGGCCGTGTACTGCCAAAATCGTCCGTTTTTCGAACAGTGTAGTTACGCGTTAATCTGCGCATCCTCGCAGTCTGATCTGGATCTGCTCTGGTTGCCAAGTAGTCAGAGCCATTTTTACAAAACTGTTGACAACTATTATTCATTTGGAGCAGATATAATTTGTTTCAGACGTGATTGTTAAAGAAACAGACGAAATGTACAGATGGATTGTACAGATGGATTGTACAGTTGGATTGTACAGTTGGATTGTACAGATGGATTGTACAGATGGATTGTACAGATGGATTGTACAGATGGATTGTACAGATGGATTGTACAGATGGATTGTACAGTTTCAGTAAGAGAGGATTTTAAAGTCGTCTAATGCACATGAGCCGTCTCGCGAGAAAACCAACATTGTGGACTCTGCGTAAAGTATCGACCCGGATCAGCCTAATCATGTCGCGCAGACTAACCCGGACAGACACTTTTCGCCTCATGTGGATTTTCTGTTTCAAGAATCATTTCTCTATACTTCTTTCTCCCTGAGCCGGAATGTGTCGGCCCGGATCAGTCTGCGCTGACTGCGCAGGCTGATCTGGGACGATACATTACGCAGAGGCAATTTTGTTTGTTTCCTCCTGGGACGGATCATATGTGCTGTTTGTGGAAAAGCTTGAAGACCCACCATTCCATGTTGTTATGGGATCTCTTTAATGCAGGCTATTATTCCATCAACAGTTGAAGCAAATTCAGGGAAAACACATGTTCGCAAACAGAAAACACACACGGTAGCAGTTATCATGTTCCCACGTGCGTCTGCAAAACAACACTATTTCATTCTACTTAACTTTTGCATGCAACCATTTTAAAGAAAAAAAGAAGAAAAGTATTCTTCTTTCATGGTATCTGAGTGTCAAACTGTTTACAGAGACCATCCCAGAGTTAAAAGAAAAAAATAACTTAACTCTTTCAGCGCCAAAGGCAATATTGAGCTTTTTGCAAACAACACTGATTCAGGTGAGTCAGCTCGTAACGAGCTGTCTCACCTGAAATCAGCATTGTTTGCCTTGTAGTTATCCAAACATTCCAAAACTGTTATAACATATGAAAAAGAGTCGCCCGACTTTGAACATGGAAGAGTCCACTTCAAACAATTCGGCGCTGAAAGAGTTAACTTGCAAATACTAAATCTTAAAATACGACGTAGACCCCCAGAAAGAGATGGTCAGAGTCATGACACAGTCTCATCACACGAATACAGACCATTATCTTGAAATTATGATTTGTTTGGCGTTAACACCGATTTCAACACATTTTCAGTTATATCACGTTTGCCAGTTAACCTACTCATATGTGTCCTTGATTCTTCACACAAGTACTCCACACAACAATCTCTACATGAAACTGACTGCCTTTCCACGTAGGCTGTTAGCCCATTGGTGGAAGACGAATGACGCTTGTCGCATTGGCTTTAATCAAACATTGAAGAGCATGTTGACCGAGTTACGTAACACGCAACATGCCGCATTTCATCATATACTGTTAGCCGATTGGTGGAAGACGAATGACACTTGTCGTATTGGCTTTTGTCAAACATTTTAGAGAATGTTGACCGAGTTAGGGTACGAACACATAAACTCTAGATTGACAGTCCGCGTCGCTTCATACTGAGCTACCGTTAATATAGTCGTAAAGATCCAAACGTCGGTTTTCGTGTGACATTTTCCATACAATCACGAGCTGCGCCTAGTGATTTGGGGTCTTAATATTTCTGAGTACAGATTCAGGCGACCCTCGGCATCCGCACAGTCTCGCCAGAGCCTTCGCTGTCCGTCTACGTGTACTTAAGTCCTGGGTGCATCTTTTGACAAAAAAGCTCGAACTGTAACCCTGTTATTCTTACATAAAGATACGAGTATATGGTAAAATTAATATGTATATTCAATAAGACCCCAAATTGATAGACACGGCTCAACCTTTCAGACTTATGCAAACCACCCAGGAGATAAAAACACACACGTAAAAGGAAAAGAAAGTATGAATAAGATATTTTTGACGAAAGGATAATCTTGCTTTTTAAAAGAAAATTGTTGCTTTTATTTAGTATGTACCCCTTTAGTGTACGTTTAAAAGCTTTAGTTCAATTCATTTAGTTTTTCATCAAAGCTTTACTGATGTCTCATGTGATAAGAGTAATTTGATTGAAGCTATCAACTCCATGTTAACCAGCATCCCTTTTGAACTCTACATTATGAAATGAAAAAGAACATCTTCTTTTGAACATTAAATACATTTTATTATCTTTATTTCGTTATAGATAACCGATCAAACATGACACAGCGTTTTAGATAAGTGTTTAAACCTTTCCCCCCATACAGAAGATTGTTGAGGCAGATGACGTATGAAAACATTGTTACAAAAGGGGAAATTGCTAATAATGAGCGGGTTGGATGTGGTAACTTTTTATACAACTTTTTATTCATGTATAATGACTAACATAGGACAAGGACACTTTAATGAACAATTGTCTTATCTTATCTAAAACAGAATTACCTCAAATATGATAAAACGCGTATCCACTATGCAAACTATTTATAGCTCTTTTACTCAAAAGTTCACACTTCCATTTATAGACATTTTCTTAAATTTGCTTAGATGTATTGAACGATTTGCTTTATGGTTAAGATAACAGCAAAGAAGGAAGTTTGACTGTCATGTCTAATTGATAGCTCCAAAATTAGATAAAATGAGATAATTACGAGAATGTTGAGAAAGTAAAGTAAGAAAGGTTGAGAAGCAAATAACAAATGTATTGACAATGAGACCAAAGGTCAAAAGAAACAAAACAGCATGCTCAATTACCATTGGTTCAAAATTGTCGTCAATGTCGCTATCATCCGGATATGACGAAATAGCATAACTCTGCAGAAAATAAAAATTGATAAAGCTAATTTATGCAAATAAATAGTGTCAAGTAGCATCTATGTGAAATTGAAAATAAATAAAAACCAAATGAACATATAGCTCGATTATTATTGAAAAATTATACAAACCAAAGAACATACTCATAAATATGTGTCGCAAAGAACATAATAATAAATATGTGTCGCAAAGAATAGTATAATAAATATGTGTCGCAAAGAACAAAATAACAAATATGTGTCACAATTTGAAACATTGTAGCAATGCTGAAATTGCTCATGATGAGTAATTTCACCATTTGCTATAATATTTTCAACTCTATTTAATAATAAAACTGTAATTAATGGAGATTTTACAATTTTTTGATAAGATGATTTCGTAGTCGTCGGCTGTAGATTTGCTGTATGAAGGAAAGTGTTAACCTGTTACTCGAAATTAGTAGTATTCTTATCTACGTTCCCTACGTTATTTATTTGAGCCCGTCTGTGCGTAAAAGTACAAGTAAGCTGTTGCGAAAAGCCCGAACAAATGTATATCCAGATCAGTTTAGGCATTCACACTGTCTGATCATGAATACATTGATACTGTTAAACTATTACTAACAAAAGCTTATAAGAAGATTCTGTAGTCTTGTGTATATTCTGATAAGACGGAGCAGATGCACAGACTAATCGGAACCCTGTATTGTTCAGAAAAAACAACTTGTACCCTTTCTCACGGACAGGCACATTTAGGAAATTAATTTGATTTGGAATGATAAATCGATAAATGTACTGAAACATCGCAGACTGTATGAATTTTGTTTCTTGGTGAGCACGTCAAAGGCTAATTTCTTTGATATATTGGACTGCATGCGTCTCTGATTAAAATTAAGTGATATCTACATTTCTAAACAAATAAATGTAATGTAAATAAAACAAATCAATCTAATGTAAATAAAACATATAAATATAATCTAAATAAAACAAATCCATCTATGGGAATAAAACATATAAACCTAACGTAAATAAAACAAATCAATATTATGTAAATAAAACAAATAAGTATAATGTAAATAAAACAAATAAATGCAATATAAATAAGCGAATAAATAAAAACTAAAACATCGAAATAACTACTGATGCGTGTCGTGCTTTAGAGTTATTTTCAGAAATGAAGCATTTATTGTTGGTCGATGCATGGCACATAGATAAACACCGAATATCAAATAAGGAAATTGAAATCCATCAACTTATTGAAATCATTGTCTATGTTACCATCGAATTACATCTTAGAAAATAATACGTTTGCGACCGGTGTAGATTCAGGTGAGCCAGCGAATCCAGAAAGTCTGATCTGGATCTGCACTGTTCGCTACTGAGTCGTAGAAAGCTTCCAGGCACATCTGTAAAGCAGTATCACATATAGACTAATTAGCCCATTGGTTGAAGACGTATGCCGCTGGTCGCAATCATGACTTTTTTTCAATCATTAAAAAGTACGAAAAACTGGGCCGGGGTTCACGATCCAATTGATAGCCATCGTTGATCTACCGGCGGCTCTGTATAAATATTAAAACAGAAATAACAAAAGTGGCGTTCGACAGGAATTATCCAGAATATGCTAATATTGATAGCATAGGAGACACAAATCATAATAATAAACAAAGATAAACAAATCTAATCGTCATCGCTGTAAATGTAAAAAACCCCATCGAACTGAGAAACGTCGAGGATGAACTAACTAATAAATTACTTTCAAATTAAACACACTATGTCATTAGATTAATTCCGAATGTTGAATGAACTTTATATGGTGTGATAACCAAATACGAGTGTTATCTTTAACCTGGTCCAATGGTCCCAAAGTTAATTACAAAACATGAATATTCATAGATGTCACGGCTGATTACAATATATGAATATTTATGTTTTTCATCTTTATCATCATCTTATTTCCAATTTTAGCGCTTTTGTTGTTGACGGGTCTCGTTTTCTAAGCCAAACTTGAAGATCTGGTTAATTTCATCGAATAATACCGATAGATGTAAAGTACATATACTAATACGATTATTCAAATTAACCCTTTCAATGCTGAATGTTTTAAAGGGATTTGTCCAGCTTTTCATTTGGAAGAATTCATAGCCAATTGTTGGAATTACAATATTAAAATGTTGATTGAGCAGTCAACAATATATGGCCTGGTCGGCCTGCTGATCTGACTCTATATTGGTTCCACAGGCTTCACGAAATCGGTTCCAGCATTGAAAGGGTTAAATACATCACTGATTAGGTTCACGGTTTCTTTCTGACGACGTACGTGTAATTCAAGTTGTGGTGTTGAATATAAATATAACAACACCACGACAAACAAGAAAACAAAAACAGGACGTGCTTGTCTTCGGGCAAACACTAAACGTAGGCAAAAGATAAAAGTCGCGATCACAGTATCGAAAAGGTTAGTATAACTGAAAATATCTAGTTGCATGGCTCATGAAAACTCTATCTCCGTCGATTCAAAACTTACAACCAATGTTAAACCTTTAGCCAAAGACAGACAGACAAAATATCAGAGAAGACACTTTCAAAATGCCCCAGCATCTTAAATTTTCGGCTAATTGGCGCATACCGTAATCAGATGACGCGGATCGGCTGGATGATATGCATCTACATTGGTCGCTCATGTCATTGTTGAAACTTCCTCTAATCCTTTCCCTCATATAGACGCTTTCTGACGCCTCTGCAGCAGACAGCTTTTTGAAAACATAATGTTTTCCACTTTTTGTCATAGGTTATCCATTCAATTATGGAGATTTTCTATGTTTTGACAAAATACGTTCAAAGTCGTCTGCTGCAGAATTGTCGTATGAGGGAAAGGGTTAACGCCACTCGAGTATACCTCTAATGTGACATTACAGTTTTGAATCTGAGGGATTTTGTCACGTGCTTCACTCGTCTCTTATAGCTATTTGATACCTATATGTCGATTTGTTGTCAGTTTTATTTACATAGGTAAAACGTGTTTTTTTTTCACCGATGACAAGCGGATATTGACATGTATCGTTTTACATGTTTTAGATTTGAATTTATTTTTTCTATCGATTGCCGAGCAAGTTCATAAAACATCTAACACTCTATACACCAATGTTTGCTTCCTGCATACTCAACCAGTACGTTATATGCTTCATGGTAACACGATTTGTTTAAATTGTTCACAATAAAGTAAACAACCGTTAAACTTCAACCAGATAACACATGCCTTTCACTAATCGAACCATCTAAAACCTTTTAACTATTTCAGCGTCAAATTTCCCAAAGTAGACTTTTCTATGTTAAAAATCGAGGGACTTCGTTTTTTTCGTGCAATAACAGTTTTGAAATATATTGATACCTAAAAGGCAGACAATGCTGATTTTAGGTGAGAAAGCTTGTTACGATCTGACTTACCGGAATCTGTATTTCTTTGCAAAAATCTCAATATTGCCATCTGCACTTTTTAAAAGTGTTAAACTATTCGTTGACCTTCGAGATAAAACATTATTTAACTGTTTGCATTAATTTAAAAAATCGTTCGAGCATTCAACCTGTTACAAAAACCTTAATGCCACCTTTGAGTATTGTTTTGAAAGTCGAAACAGAATGTGATTGGTAATAGAACACCGAATTACAGAACTCAACGAGAGATCGATACGTGTCAAGTAATCTATGTATTATATAAGAATAGTCCGGCATCATATTTCAACGCTGTAGGAGATTCACGTTCAAGTTTGACATTCAAGTGTTTATTTTTCAATTTTGCAATTCATCAATTGACAGTTCCACACAAAACAAGAAACCAGATATTCTCGGCGCCAGCGAAAAATGTACAATTCGCAGAATGTATTCATCATTAAAGCAAACAATCAAAATATTAAACTACGAAAAGTGATTGGTTAATCACCCAGGGATAATGGGGCAGTTTGCTGTCGCAATTTTAAAGCATAAAGCATCTTACTGTTGACAACGGCGTCAAACCGTAACAAACTGTAATAGTGGCTAGTACCAATAACAAACAGTGTAAGCTATGTGTAGGTGTCGCTAAGACGAACACAAAGGATCTTGTCCATCTACCAAATAGGTACAACTTGACACTGTGTTTACCGGTCATGTTGATATTGGACGAACGATATTCGGTGTGCCAACTGTTTTTGAATGACATTTCCCGACGACAGAGACTACCTCGTTTATAGCATGTAAAGATCTATAGAAATTTCACGATTCTTTTCTTTCGTTAAAGTGCGGTTTAATTGGAAATCAATGGCAATGAATGAACATTTTTCATTTGGATGCAATTAAAACACTAATTGATATCACGCACATAAGTGTTTTAATAAACAGGCAATTTATGTATTTTCCCCTTTACCTAATTAATCCCTTGTTTCAACTCATAAGAAAGTTTGCCGTTTCACAAGTAGTAAAACTTTTCGGAAATGAAGCCTTGTTAATTTAAGATCAAGAACGCATTTCTGACTTCTTTATTTTTGAAATAAAAGACACAACTTTTTTTTTTTTTTTACAAATCTCTTCTTCTGTGAAATAAAGCATAAAAGGCCGGGGTTAAAAGTTCTTTTAGCGATGTGAACACCATGTTTCTACTAAAAGGGATATACGCCATTATCGTAGGCGTGTTTGATGTTCAAGAGAGTATTACTACACCCCCACGCAAACACGCCATGTTCAGTTCCCACAACTTCCTTTATTTCAACAGACATAATGACCTTGACATTCCAGTAACACTATGTAAGCCGTATCTTGCTATATTTGGTCTCAGTGACTTACCGGTATGGCATCAATTTAAGCTATGGTGCTACACTTCTAGTCTTCTTGTAAGTTTATGGATTTATATCTCTATAAGATGTAAACGGAAACATAAGACCTTGGCGAGACTGTGCGTCCGTTCATGCTAACAAGAGTGTTCAATGTACGCAGATACAACAATACTCCAAATAGTGAGACGAATGTCATGCATCATCGAATCTGGCGAATATCGGTCGTGTTGCACATGCGCACTGCCAAGACTCTGGCGAGCCTGTACATCAACACAGAATCACTACAGCAATTACTGTTAGCGTACATTTACAACACGTTATTTAGGAATCAATGTCGGTTAAGGTAAAATTCATTCATACAATTCTAATTTTCCGGTAACATTTTCGTGGTACGACATTGCACAAGGTAATAGAAAGAATGTTTAAGGCGTTGACTGCTTTTTTAGAGAACCAAAAACCTATTTCAAACAGTCCTTAATATCAAAACTAAGCAAAAACCTACTGAATTGATATTGTTTTAGGTTAGCAATTTGTATATGTATAATATCTCATTTTCAAAACTTGCACTGAAACTGAGCATTAATTCCCTCACTTGGTAAGACTTTATGATATTTTATATAATTTCCTTATCGACAAAAAAACCCAGTCAAACTTGTTTTGGTGATCACCTCTGTTAAGCAGTCAACTTGTATTTAGCAGCCACTTCTATATTTGACTTGTACAAGCAGCGACCTATAATCAATTCTTAAAAAAAATAATATTAATTTAAGCTCATTACGTTTTGAGCCCAAAGACAGCTCCATTGCAATGCAATTACGCAAACAAAACAAAGAGTCTGCGTTGGTTATTACGCTAAAGGTACTTGGAATATATATTTTTAATTAGTTATATTTACAATGGTTGATTATTATTAACTATGCCCACACACAGACACATTTTGAAAACATGTGGCCAAATGAGAAATTGCTCATAATGAGCAATTTTTCATTTTACCACAATGTTTTCAAATCTATTCAATTATAGATAGTTTTCATATTTTTACAAAATGTTTTCAAAGTCGTCTGCTGCATATTTGTTATATGTGTGAAAGGGTTAAGAAGAAGCTTAATATGTTTTCTAATTAAGGGTAATCGACCAACGGTAAATAATATGAGATGAACATTTCGATGTCATTTATTAGATCCAAAATAAACAAAATGTCAAGTACGGCTGTTGAGAAACCACGGTGCTTTCTTTTGTCACGTGTATAATGAATGTTGAGTTATTTATTTATTTATTTATTTAACATCGATTTCGGAAGAACATTTCAGTTTATACTAATTAGACTCGATCTCTGTCCCTGGATACTTTACGGATTTTGCGAATAGCGATAATCCATATTGGGCAACTTAAGTCGTGCAAACATGTCATCAAACGGCTAAATAATTGTAACAAAATTGCCAACTTTCCGAAGGTCCGTTTACAGGTAACGTGATCTTAGTAATGATACCATTAAAACCACACAAGGGAACTCGAGAGTTTGTGGCACCCTGAAATGTGGTCAATATATCATTTTTCTAGCATGTCGATACATGTACACTTGACCTATGGGGTATAGTAACAAGAAACAATCAAGCCATTCAGACTCTGTATTGGAAACCCAAGCAATGCATCACATACATAGATCGTCGCAAGCTGGTTATTTTTGCGAAATCTTGAACAAACAAATAAATGATAATATCAGATAAAGACCTGTCTACGTACGCATGCTAGAAAGAGATTAAACTCTTCCCCAATGCAAATAAAGACATGCCTACGGAGACATGCTGGAAAAGGGGAAAACTCTTTCCCCACATTCAACGCATTTGCAGCAGACTTGATAACATATAGGCGGCAAAAACCTCATATCTCATATACATGTAGTCCTTTTAATCAATAGAGTTTAACCCTTTCCCTCATATAGATGCTTTCTGACGCCTCTGCTGCAGATGGCTTTTTGAAAACATAGTGACAAAGGAAGAAATTGCACAAAACGTGCAATTTCTCCTTTTGTCACAATGTTTTCCACTTTTAGTCATAGGTTATCCATTCAATTATAGAGATTTTCCACTTTTGACAAAATATGTTCAAAGTCGTCTGCTGCAGAATTGTTGTAAGGGAAAGGGTTAACACATTGTGACAACATGAGCAATTGCTCATGGCGGGTAATTTCTGCTTTTGCCAGAAAGGTTTCAAAAGTCGCCAGCTGCAGAAGCGTCAAATACGTTAGAAAAGTGTAGATGGTTAACAATGTTCTTTGTTCAATGATCACATACTAATTTGATTTTCGTAAAATAGCTCTATAGCATTGAAGATCTAGATATGTTTAGATACATTTTATAAACATGATCGTCTCTATCTGAGAACTATAATCTGTTTTTGCTTGTTAATTATTTCGAAACTTGAACCGGCTCTGCAGACTCTCTATTGGAATTCAGGCAAAACTGCGTGTGAGTAGGTGAAATGGCCGCCTTAATATGACTGAACTATTGTTGAAAACGGCGTTAAGCCCCGATCCATCAATCGCGTTTGGGTTAATAGGACGTATATCATGGAATATACGTCAATTTGGTAGAAAACTAGAATAGTCCATTCTGTAAAATATTCATTAACTGTCTTCTTAATCAAACATGAGATTGCTCACATGAAAAAGGAAATTCGTTTTTTTCCCAACAGTTTAGCATAACTTAGATCAACATACGAAGAGCGCTATATGTATTACATGAAGTAACAAAACAATATATTTTATGCAAATCCATTCGTATGGCAATACTAAACAACAGGATCAGGTTCATATTGTCAAGCAATAACAACATTTCTGTACAAAGTGCTTGAATTACAGCCAGAGATTGTCTTCAATGGCTTTGGGTTTCGTTTCTCAGATAACACGACTCAATGATCAAAATGAGTATCATCAAATCCATTCTATGACATTCCATGAGGAAAGGTAATTAAATAAATGAACTGGTTCTAGTCGAACATATCTCAAACGTAACGTGTCGATTGGACCAAAGCAGACTTCCCGTAAATACATAATTGTCTGACCGCTGGGTCAACCAATTAACCCGGATATCAGAATGTCAGCGCAATGGTCATCTGGAAGGGACATGACTATGAAAAGTGGGGTTAATTCAGACCCGAGTTCAATAGACTGTAAATCACTAACATGTTTCGCACGCACATCTACATGTATCATCTGAAAAATAAACGGAAGTGTAACCATATAACTTTTTATGCCAATATCAGGGGCGTAGCTTTGCAATAGTCAATGTGTAGGCCGTCTCGTGAGAAAATCAACACTGTGGACCCGGATCAGCCTAAGCATGCCACACAGGCCTACCCGGATAGACACTTTTCGCCTCCTGTGGATTTTCTGTTTCAGGAATCACTACTCTATACATCTATCCCCCTAAGACGGAATTTGTCGGCCGGATCAGTCTGCGCGGACAGCGCAGGCTGATCTGGTCGATACATCACGCAGATGTCTATCGCCGCAACTACATTTTGGGGCATTTTGAGAAAGAATGTGTAGGCACGTGCCTACAGTGCCTAAAGGGAGCTACGCCCCCTGAATATAACATTAAATGAGGCCAAAGCCGAGTGTGTCTTTAAGACCACAACTCGCTAGATATGTCTCACAGACTTCCCGCTCTGATAGTAGCATCAAACACGAACACGATTAAACTTTTCGAATTGAAAAAAAGGAACTCTTTTAACTGATCAATTATTCAACGTTGATAATTGGTTTAGAATCGCAAATCAGCATCAAATCATCATCATCAAGTTACCTCTGTTTAGACAGATTCGTATTTTAATGAGTGTGTACACCGTCTTTGTGGTGTATTCTACCTAGGGGGCGGAAGATCAGGGTTCGTTACCTGGTCTGGTCATACCAAAGATTACCGAAAGTGGTAGTAATGGCTTTCCTTCTTGATGCTGAGGGTTGCGGGGATAGCAAATATACACACGTCGACATAAACAACTTCAGTCACGACCGTACACTTGTCCATGGTTCCTGTTTCACTAACCAGGGGTATTATTCAGAGTGTCCATAACACATCGAGCACTCGAGCGTGTGGTAGCTAAATCTTGTCACTCGGTGTGTTAGGATAATCTGAATGCGCCCCCGTGCTAGACTAGGACATGTGATTTACCAAAGGGCATGGTACCATGGCCGCAGCGATTAGGGATCACTCCTGCTCGTTATCCACGTTCATATTGAGCGATTTATCTCTTTAATCTGTTCCCGGCTACGATGAATCTACAATAGACGGCCTGGAAAGCATTCAGACATAAGTGTGGAGAAGCTCGTTAGACGGAAATATAATTATCGAATCAAGTTGAAAACATCGCGAGCAATTTCTTCTTTAGCCACAATATTTTCAAATGCAGCCTATTGCAGATGTATCAATATTCACCATGCATGTTGGAAAGGGTAACTATTTATTCATGTACTTTTGTTTCATCCATCCGCAATGAAGCAGTACGCTGTGCACACGCAGTCTCTCCCGAAGGAGCGCTTTTCTTAAAACTATTCATATCATTGGCTATAATAGTTCAAAATGGCCTGCTGTAAGATTGTTGTATGCGGGAAGGTGTAATGAGAAAGAACGTCTCGGTATACTGTAGATTACCATTACGGAAGTTAACATAAAGACCCGCGAAATAAAACCCAATTTAGGGCGGGTTTCAGAATGACGGTTTTAATTCACGGATGATCAGTACAACTATTACGTATAATTCCGTATTTCCTAACGATTCTAGACGTTGCGTGATAACAAACTGTTTAAGTTTTCAATTATCACCGAATAAATTGTGTCATGTAAAAAGGTTTTTATTAAGTTGGTTCGAAAAGCAAATCTTTATTCATACTCTAAAATCCTTATCATAACCTAATATCCTATATTGTGGGTATTGACAAGAATCTGCTACCTTGAGACGAATCTTTTAAGTACCAGCAATATAGCGTTTGGTATTTAAGAAAATATCATGGGATAAAACAGTTTACTATCCATTATATCGATCACTGTTCAGTCTAGTTCTCGTAGGTGTGCAGTCTGGTTAGAGTTTCCTTTTTCTGCATATTTTTTATCAAACACCTTGAGACAGGGAATCCACCGCGGACGTCCCGGATCCGATCCCAGCTCGAGGCGGGTCATCATGGAATGTCCCAGGACTAATAACATTTTCGAGTCCAGTACTGGTTTCTCTCTCAGGGATCATGAATGAGTGGGGCCGTTCCACGAGAAAACCAACATTGTGGACTCTGCGTCAAGTATCGATCCGGATCAGCCTAAGCATGCCAAACAGGCTAACCCGGACAGACACCTTTCACCTCCTGTGGATTTTCTGTTTCAGGAATTATTACTCTCTACCTATATTCCCCTGAGACTGAATGTGTCGGTCCGGAACTGAACATTGATCAAAACGGCGTTACGTCTCAGTAAACATGATTTCTAAATGAAAAAGAAAGGAAAAAAGAAGGTGTTCCATACTCAACTTCTGCAATGATAATCATAAAAAAAAAATCTATGTGGCTATACCTCTTCTGTGTGACTAGGTCCGAGTGCGCTATGTCGATTTTCTTATGAAGTTCAGACAATCGGCGTAAAGACGCTTCTACGAGATAAAATCGCCTTTTCGTTTGTTTTTCCTTTTAATGGGAGCACTAAAAGCCAGACTATACCGTCCATCAACCATCGCAATCACAGTCAGAACAATTACATCCGCCCACTTAAATATTTTCAACAGCACAGAGATTTCATCTGACTAATACCTGGGAATAATGTAATGTGGAGTACTAGGGAAAGCCAGGAAGCAAACGGTATAAGAACTGGTCGCCGTGATGACAAATTTGGACTTATTTATCTTACATCGATTGCGAAACAAGCTTTCAGCTTATAATAATCACACTCGATGTCTGCTTCCTGGAGCATTACCCAGTACTGGCGTCGTTTGTGTGGAAACAGTCGAAAGTCAGAACCCGGAATATTTGTTACGAGAAGCCGACGCTCTACCTCTGCACCACTGTCTTCCACGCCGTGATATAACTTAAATACTGTTGCAAACAGCGTTAAACTTGAAAAAATAACCAATCAACCTAGGAATAGTTATGAACTTGTCAAACATAAGGCTTGATGCTTCCGTTAAGGGTTAAATTTCAAATTGATATGAACCACTTCAGGCTGATCTGGGTCGATACACTACGCAGAGTCCATAATGTTGGTTTTATCATGGAACGGCTCAATTATAATGAGAGTGGTGACATTGCTTCGATTTCCAAATTCATAAATTCTCAACATTGGATCCAATAATTAAAACAAAATGAAATGTCTCTTGGTGCACTGATTCATTACATAGCAAACTGATACATCCAAGGTTCTTTCTTGCGCGGGTCAACAGTTTAAATGGATTAGAATATGGAATTGAATTACTACTTGCGGACAAAATCTAAAAATCTCCATCCAAATAATCCCATATTTATTGAATCCAATGATTCCTTCGGGACAGCAACGTAATTAAACGCTTTTCATTAGGCTTCAGTGCGATTGTTTAATGAGCCGCGGCGCAGTAAAACCGACCTCGACGGATCAGACATCAACGAAGATTAAGATCAGTTTCAGAATATATATGTGTTGTCAGATCAGACATACGTACATACGATATCTGAGGACATATTCACATTGCTTAAAAGCGTTAGTAATTCAAACAACAATATCTACAATGTCCATTTTTATCGTGGCCTACAGTGATGCATGCATTGAAACTATTGGATATTTATATGGCTCCATTTCGAATTATTACAAGGTGCTAAATGCTTCGTACAAAGGGGGTCAACCCGTAAATTGTACTATTCATCCGGAAAGTTGGTCAATATTGGGGATTATTTTTAACTCTTTACTGTTTGTTATTCGACGACTTTAAAATTAGTAGTAATGGCTTCCCTCCTTGGCGCTCATGGTTACGGGAAACGCATTACGACTGGTACATCGATGTCGGGATAAATACAAGACATAAACACAGTTGTATTATGTATACAGTTACAAGCACGTGCTTCTTGTTATCCATTACACATACATACAGTATGTATACATACAGTTACAAGCACCAGGGGCGAAGCTTTGCAATAATCAATGTGTAGGCCGTGTCGTGAGAAAATCAACATTGTGGACTCTGCGTAAAGTATCGACCCGGATCAGCCTAAGCATGCCACACAGGCCTACCCGGATGGACACTTTTCGCCTCCTGTGGATTTTCTGTTTCAGGAATAACTACTGTAAACATATATCCCCCCTAAGACGGAATGTATCGGCCGAATCAGTCTGCGCGGACAGCGCAGGCTGATCTGGTCGATACATTACGCAGATGTCTATCGCCGCAGCTGCATTTAGGGGCATTTCTGAGAAAAAAATGTGTAGGCACGTGCCTATAGTGCCTAAAGGGAGCTACGCCCCTGAGCACACGCGTTATGTTATACACAACACATAAATACAGAAATTCTTGGTCATATAAACAAAACAATTGTATTGAGGGAAAAAACTTCTATGATTCGATATATACCATTATATAGTGTAAGTGGAGAATGAAACGTTCAAAACCTCCGAATGTCCCATCTCCTGTCACGTCACTCTCAAATAATTGAAAACGCCTCGCGAACCTAAAAGAGCCACGTCCTAAGAAAACAAAACGACTTAAAGGTGCTGAATTGCAGATTAAAGATAGTAAAGATAGTATAGTTAAAGTTTTAAAACTGTTCAAAAGCTCTCTTGAACTATTACAATCATACTTCTGAGACAAAACATTTGGTAATGATAATTTCACTTTCCCGTACAATATTTATATAAATATTGATCGTTTATGCTTTATTTTTTACTGGGTAGACAAATTAAGGACGATCTACATCAGTCTACGACTCTGTGCAGGAGCACCTTTAAGGACATGTACGACCAGAAACGATCTACATCAGTCTACGACTCTGTGCAGGAGCACCTTTAAGGACATGTACGACCAGAAACGATCTACATCAGTCTACGACTCTGTGCAGGAGCACCTTTAAGGACATGTACGACCAGAAACGATCTACATCAGTCTACGACTCTGTGCAGGAGCACCTTTAAGGACATGTACGACCAGAAACGATCTACATCAGTCTACGACTCCGTGCAGGAGCACCTTTAAGGACATGTACGACCAGAAACGATCTACATCAGTCTACGACTCTGTGCAGGAGCACCTTTAAGGACATGTACGACCAGAAACGATCTACATCAGTCTACGACTCCGTGCAGGAGCACCTTTAAGGACATGTACGACCAGAAACGATCTACATCAGTCTACGACTCTGTGCAGGAGCACCTTTAAGGACATGTGCGACCAGGAACGATCTATATCAGTCTACGACTCTGTACAGGAACACCTTTAAGGACATGTGCGACCAGGAACGATCTACATCAGTCTACGACTCTGTACAGGAACACCTTTAAGGACATGTACGACCAGGAACGATCTACATCAGTCTACGACTCTGTGCAGGAGCACCTTTAAGGACATGTGCGACCAGAAACGATCTACATCAGTCTACGACTCTGTGCAGGAGCACCTTTAAGGACATGTGCGACCAGGAACGATCTACATCAGTCAACGACTCCGTGCAGGAGCACCTTTAAGGACATGTCGACCAGGAACGATCTATATCAGTCTACGACTCCGTGCATGAACACCTTTAAGGACATGTGCGACCAGGAACGATCTACATCAGTCTACGACTCTGTGCAGGAGCACCTTTAAGGGCATTTACGACCAGGAACGATCTATATCAGTCTACGACTCTGTGCAGGAGCACCTTTAAGGGCATTTACGACCAGGAACGATCTATATCAGTCTACGACTCTGTGCAGGAGCACCTTTAAGGGCATTTACGACCAGGAACGATCTACATCAGTCTACGACTCTGTGCAGGAGCACCTTTAAGGACATGTACGACCAGAAACGATCTACATCAGTCTACGACTCTGTGCAGGAGCACCTTTAAGGACATGTACGACCAGAAACGATCTACATCAGTCTACGACTCTGTGCAGGAGCACCTTTAAGGACATGTGCGACCAGGAACGATCTATATCAGTCTACGGCTCTGTACAGGAACACCTTTAAGGACATGTCCGACCAGGAACGATCTATATCAGTCTACAACTCTGTGCAGTCTGATCGTGATCTTCCACATTAGTCATGTGATCGTTCTAGCATCATTGAAGCTACCCGAGAACGGGTTTAGGCCAAACACTGACTATACAAGTATGTACATTTGATCTAATACTATTAATGTTAATACCCCAAAGATCCATTTTCGCGTGACGTCGCCCTAATAATACAAGCATATTTGCAATTTGATGATATAATTGTTGTATTAAAGCTATTGCAGAGAATTAATCTTCTTTAAATGGGGATTGTAGAGATTTGTGCAATTTCCAAAATTAAAAATAGAAGACACTTTATTGACTCAAGCTGTGATAATCTGTCGACCTTTCCAATTTCTATCACTTTTATGTGTTTTTTAAACATTTTTTCTTAATCAATTTGACATAACCCTGTGATAACACTTTACTTTTCAATCTTTCTAATGGATACAGATAGATAAACAATTGTTCATCCTAGAAATAAGTATATGATTCTATTTTAATGTTCAGCTCTAACAGATTCATATCACAATGTTTTTTTTTAAAAATAATAACATTAGAATAGGTGTCACTTGAATGAATGAAGTGTTTTGTTAAGTTTCAAAAACTCTGGAAGAGTTAAGCGTGCGAGAGAATCTGAAAATGAAGGTCCTCGAGCCGTTCTAATTCTACAGCTACGAGAAATGTGTCTTTAAATGATGTAATTTAAACTCTAATGACTTGTCAAGTGCCGGGGATTTCCGATTATTGGGTTCCTCGGTACTTGCGAACACGTGAATGTCCGAAACTTTTTTGGCGTAGGAAAGAGTGTACAACATCACCAGAACGCATTGAATATATGACATTGAGTTTGAATTCATTGTAAATGTGTATAGAACGCATTGGAAATGATTGATTTTATCACTTTTATATTATGACCTTGTCTGAAGTGAATGTAGAAAATGCTAAACACCGGTTTGTCCGGGCCCGATTTGGTCCAAAATGACGGTCTCAATTTTCGCCTGGTGAATTATTTCTTGCATAATGAATGCACCCCCCCCCCCCCCCCCCCCCCCCCCCCCCCCCGAGGACCGAGCGTTACTTGTATCGTGAGATTTCATTGGACAAAACATCGAGCACGGGATATTTCAATTGTATAGGGTCAATTCGAGACGACCTTCTATATTCAGATCCAATATATGTTTCAGCAAAGTGTTTTGGTCTGTTTTTATTTAGATTGGATATAGGTAAGCCGTTACACCAACCTGCAAACCCGCCGCCTACCTATACTATTACAACTCACGTTACAAATGGGTAACGGTCATGTAGGACATCGTTGTCGATTGAATACAGAGCCTAGCGACTACAGTTTAATGTAAATTCTTAAACTACTCCTGAAATAGGCCATGCATGTCTGTCAGAGTCTAGCGACTACAGTTTAATGTAAATTCTTAAACTACTCCTGAAATAGGCCATGCATGTATGTCAGTGCCTTCGCGACTACAGTTTATTGTAAAATATTAAAATATTCCTGAAATAGGCCATGCATGTCTGTCAGTGCCTTCGCGACTACAGTTTATTGTAAAATATTAAAATATTCCTGAAATAGGCCATGCATGTATGTCAGTGCCTTCGCGACTACAGTTTAATGTAAATTCTTAAAATACTCCTGAAATAGGCCATGCATGTCTGTCAGTGCAGATGTAACATTAGTTAACTCAGATAGCGTGTGAAGCTAAAACAAATACTGAATAGTTAATGTCAGTTTCACCTGACACGACTGCGACTAGTGACTATCCCGATCTGTCTGCACGGATCTAGATCTTTGCCCCGTTTCATTAATAATTTACACAAGGCAAGGCAGGGTTAAGTCATAAGACATAACTCGTAAAAATAAGCAGACCTGCATCGCTGATGATTAAATTATAACGTCGATGATAGAATACAAAACGACGTTTACATAAATACCATCTGCAAGAAAGTCCTTAATTGCTAAAAATTGGGAACTAATTGGAAAACATTGCCATATAAATTGATGCAATATAATTATCCGTATTTTCGGTTAATCTCACTTTATCCTTCCAAACAGCAGGGTATGGAACCACTCTCTGTTAAGGTTATTTAAACTTGAAACGATCAATGGTGGCTATGTTTTGAAAATATTGTTGACAATGCAAAGTGCGTATATCTTCTTAAATTCGCCTCTAGAACCGTGAGGTATTTGTTATATTTGTTCGATCGGAATTATTTAAAAAAATTGTTAGAAAAGCTAAAATAGATTTTCATGTAAGGTCATATTCAGATAAGTGTTTCACGACATACGTTTCTTCTCATACAGCAGACAACTCGCGACATGTTAACTAGGTCTGTACGTTAACATCGTTCACCATAACCCTGGTGGTATGGTTAGAGCGTCCGTCGAGGGAGATCATCAGGATTCAAACAACGGTCGATTCATACCGTAGACATTAACACCGAGTGTATATGCTTCTCTTATTGACGCTCAAGGTTTCGGGAATATCCTTACACCTTACCCATCATTATTCTATGTGTCAAGATAAATACTATCGGTACCCAGGAAACACATTGAGATAAAAAAAAAAAGAACCCATAACAAGCAAAGATACAAACATATATTCAAGAATGTGAGCTCTAACAGTAAACGTTATGAAACAATATAATTGTAATAATGTTCATCTATAGCATTTATAGTATATATGAACAGTTTTATTTTTTTTATCTGACCAGTATCCCAAGTAGGAACCATAGCTAAATGGACACGATAACCAACCATCGGGGCAAGGTGAAGAAAAAATCAGCCTGCTCTTCCACACAATTCGGAACCCACCATAGCTTATTGGTTAGTGTTGGGGCCGCGAAGTTTTGATCCGGGCCTGCCTAGGAGATTCCTTAGCACGAACATTTCCTATTATAGTACTAGTGTGTTTACCCAGGGATCATATTTATGAGTGTTCTGTTGCCGTGATGTAAATGAAGTGAATTGTTGAAAAACGGCGTGAAACACCAATAAAACAAACTATAGCAGGTCACAACAAGTGTGTCATCGTTTACAATGGATTTGTTTGGGTCGTTTCCGTTGTATTATTGAAAGACTAACACGATTGTTCAAAGAACCAGTTTCTTCGATTAACTTTTGGTGCGAACCCATTCAAAATGAGACCAGCATTAAAAGAAGCACCGTTCCGCTATGTGAGTACGCAGTAGTAGAAGTACATTTGACCCGCATCCAATCTTTATGACAATTAATCGCACTCCGCTTTGACATCGTTTAAGACATATTTGCATTTAACTTGTTCGAGAAAACCAGCATTGTGGACTCGGCGTAAAGTATCGACACGGATCAGCCTAAGCATGCCGCGCAGGCTAACCCGGTCAGACACTTTTCGCCTCTTGTGGATTTTCTGTTTCAGGAATCATAACTCTATAACTCCACCCACCTAAGATGGAATGTATCGGCCCGGGTCAGCCTGCGCGGACTGCGCAGGCTGATCCGGGTCGATACATTACGCAGAGGCAATAATGTTAATTTTCTCGAGGGATGGCTCAATTATAGTTCCAAAACTCTCTATACATGTATCCCCTGAGACGGAATGAGTCGGCCAAGATCAGCCCGCGCGGACTGCGCATGCTGATCTGGGTCGTTACATTACGCAGAGTCGATTATGTTTGTTTTCTCGTGGAACGGCTCATATGCGGACGATGAATTCTCTGACGAAACTGTGCGGATGAACAGGTGCGTCTGAGTCTACACTGTAAGCAGATGCATAAAGACAGCAGCATTGATAGACGCGGCTTATTTAGGTGTGTTATGTAGTTCTAGAGATTGATTGCTCTGATTGAGCATAAGCTTTTAGCTTCTATACGTCCATTTCATAGTGTACACTCTATCATCATTTATATCATTTACAAGCATCTGACAGAAGCAGGTAATTTTAAGAGACAGTTAAATACAAGGGAGTCCGGGTGCGAACCTTTTGTTATTTTACGTGCTCAGTGATACATGCCAGGCCATTTGACCAGGAAAGGACCAGTACTTGACCTCTTTAAAGACACTTATCGAAATATTAACTATTTTGATCGAACTTTGTGCTGCATCAGATTTAGGATTGTTTATTGTATATGATGATGTTTGGTATTCAGCGAAGCACTTTAGGGGTCAATGTTTAAATATTCCATTATGTTATTATTATTCAATTCGATAAATAACCTTTTTTGAGACTTCCACACCCGTCAATAGTATAAGCAGAAACAAGTTGAAAGTAAAAAATGCGTCGAAACTGCGGAAAGGCGCATATATAAATCAATGTCTGGGATGGTTAATATTCCTTGCCAAAATCATTTGAAATGCGAACACGTCAATCAGTTTACAAAGCTAAATATAGAAATAGGCCGCAGGGATTGCATTTCATAGCTTATTGTCAGCCTTACTTTACTGTCAATGCGACAGTCGCTATTCGTCTTAAACCAATGTACTAACAGTCTATGTAAAGCAACCAGTGTCTAATCTTGGAAAGACTATTGGGTGGTGACATTCGGTAGTGAAAGAGTGAATGAATCAGCAGGAAAGGATTGATAACGAAACAGCTAGAATATAATCTCTAAACCCCGATACGAGACGTGCAAATTAGCATGATTACATTCAGTGAGAGAGTTCCTCCGAGTTTTCCGAACATAGATACAAATCTTAAATCGGGAATCAGTCTAGTAAAAATTCATAAACAGGTTACAACGGAAATCTCGCGGGATTTTAAATAGTTCTGTACAGTTTCCTTCATCAGAAATGAGGGGTAATCTCCTAGACTTTACCCTTTTCGATATACAGGACGCCAAATGAAGTTGTTGGCAGTAGACGAATATTGAAAATACCATTGGGATAGGCGCAATTACTCGGGACTAATCAGTTTTCCCCCTCACAATGTTTTAACATATGGTAAAAATTATATTTCAAATTTAGAGTTTTTACTCCCCCTGTCATATTTTAAAAAGATAAGTATACCGTTATATCGTCGACATTCCTTTTAACCAAATATCTATAATATTAACCCTTATTTGACGTTAAAGACTTTTAGACGCTTTCTGACGCCTCTGCAGCCACCGGTGCTGCAGCATATGACTTTTGCAAACGTTGTGGCACAAGGAGAAATTGCTCATTATTTACCGCAATGTTTTCAACTTGAATCAATAAATATTATTTTTTTTGATAGAGAGTTTCCATACTATAGACTAAATATGTTCAAGTCATCTGCTTCAGATTTGTTGAATGTGGGAACGGGTTAAAACATTCGATTCTGTAAATGTCATATCGTGAGAAAGGATAATGGAATATAAATGAGATTTTGAACTAAACTATTCAAAATTTTAACGATAAGAGAAATTTGGGCATTGATCCCTTTCGCTTAAATGTAAAACAAAATAAGATTTTCATCTTTTTTCGACGTCATCTTTTTTTTTATGATTAATATTAAACAATACAGATCTAAGTCATTCAAGATTTGTTCAACCATAAAAACATTTGCGGTGTCGTTGTTAACTGTTAAGCAAATGAGAGATTCTGTTTTTTAAAGATAAGATTTTTTTCGGCGTCATCTCAAATGTTAAATAAATAAAACATTCAACGTTATGAACTAAAACGCAACGAGAGTGTTGTACTAGCTGCAGGAATTCAGCTGCATCAGGGTCTAGCTAAAAGCCGTCTGCTGCAGAGGCGTCAGAAAGCGTCTATATGAGGGGAAGGGTTAAGGATAAAAACCCACAACACATTGAACATCTGATGAACCCTTTACCAAATACAACAATTCTACAACAGACAATTTGAAAACATCTATAGCGAATTTATGAAAACTCTCTATTAGGGAAAGTTTAAACAATAAATAGACTTGAAAACATTGTGACAAAAGGAGACTTGTTCCTTATTAGCAAGTTTTCCTTTAGTCACAGTGTTTTCAAAAGGCACCTGCTGCAGAGGATTCATAACGCGTCTGAACGTTGACAAGGGTTACGGCCACGTCTAGTCTGTAACGTGGTGTTTGATGATTTAACAATCAAATAAAAAGATAACATTTTTCTGTTTCCCTTTTCCCATGGGATGAAGGCTCGAGTCGATTTTTAGACGAAGCAGGCCTTCGGCGTCGGTAAACAAATGTACGGAAATATTAACTCGAATTTGCATCGTAAAATGCGACGCGTCACATGAAACCTGACCTCGGAGACTTGACGATTCGGGAATATAAAACCTTTTCCCCCATATACAACAAATCTGCTGCAGGCCACTATGAAAACACACAGGACAATTATTGAACATTCACAAAATGAAATTGTATTAATTCAATAGAATTGAAAACATTGTCGAAAAAGGAAAAAAAATGCATTTTTTGTTTGCCACACTGTTTTTTTTTTATAAAAGTCATCTTCTGAAGATAACCGGAAAACGTCTTTATGCGTGAGAGGGTTCACATATTCGTGAATCGAACACAAAACAAAAGGAATTATGGAGACACTGTTTTTGATTACGAATTAAGTCGTACTAGCAGCTGTTCTTTACTGTCTCTTTAAGACAACATCAGCGAGGTCACGTCGTGGAAACCCCGTCCAAAGAATGTTTTACCTTGATGAAGCGTTCAGGTAGATCGTTCCTTATGTTTGAATTCGGAAGAGATCGGTATTGTTCGTGGGGTTGCCGTTCATTTTACGAAGTTAACGAATTAGGCCGATCTGTTACGACTTCGACCGGAAAAAACCGAGGTTATACACTGTTAATAGATACTGATTTAGAACTTGCCGAGCGCTTTAGCGGTGTTCTACGTTAAATTGAGCTGCGAAGTGCCAACTGAGGTGTTCTTGCACCCCAGAAATTGTAGGTAAACAAACTAAGTATCTTAGACACTTTATATGATTAAAACTCTTTAATAATCGAATTTTCGACCACTTGGTCTTTATCAAGATTAAATAAATACAACAGAAATTTATGTGGAGTCCATCTTTGTTTCAAATATATCAAGTTTGTCAACTTGATATATTTGAAACAAAGATGGACTGCACATAAATTTCTGTTGTATTTATTTAATCTTGATAAAGACCAAGTGGTCGAAAATTCGATTATTAAAGAGTTTTAATCATATAAAGTGTTTTACTGACTTTCTTCCCTTTGGAAGACTTAATATACAAAGTAAGTATCTTAGTGTTCTACATTTGTATTCGTTTGAACAGGTTCATTCTAATCTACAACGTTCGCAGCTTCTTTAATTTGCAAGTTCGTCATACTTCATATATGACCGGCGATATATCAGTACCAATCGTTAGCCATTTGTGACCAATGTAGATACAAATCAGCCAGTGCATCCGCGCAATCGAGTCTAGCTCTGCTCGGTTCGCCATTTAGTCGGATTAACGAAACTTCTGTTAAAGCAGATTCCATTCAGATCCGAAGCACCGATGCGCAGGCATGTCATTTTAATCATGTGTAAATATTACGTTATGGATGGTTTTCACAAAGCACCGCTCATTCTAATTGCAAAACTATCTGAGGCAAACATTAAACATCAGGATAATAGAAAGTACAATTGTGATACAGAATGGGCTATCTACAGAATATATAAAATAGAAAACAGAAGAAGCAATGGATCGCTTTGAGTAACTTATACCTTTACTGTAAACATCGCATGCTTAATCGGTAGCAAATGTTGTCCGATATAATGTAAATGTTAAACATTTCTCCCATGCAGATGCATTCTGCCAAATCTTAAGTAAGCGAATGTCAGCTTTAGTAGTGTGGGGTTTAGTTTGAACTAAACACCTTTGCAAACAAGCTATGTATATTCATAAGGTCCTACATCGGTGCTTATTCAAGCAGTAGAAAAGATAACAGACAAATGCCCGCATGTGAAAGGTCATAATGGACAAGAGGGTTAATTGTACTCAATAATCTAAGGAGTGTTTTGTTTAGTGGAATTTTGACAGTCTGATCGGGATATTCAATATCAATTGATTTTGTTGTAGATAATATATAATGTAAATGCAGATACGAGTATCTGTTAACTATGAAAATAAATGAACCATTTCCAGTCTAGGGAATTCAAAGCTCGTAAATAGTTATGAAGGCGTCGACAATAAATCCGACTCCTTCCTCCACTGTATAGAGTTAGTAATATGGACAAAAAGGGGCCTTAATGGAAGCTGGATTAACGCACATCACCCGAGAATGTGCAGTATAGAAGGAAAATTATATTTCTTTGTATAGTGTTTTACGTAGTTTTCAACAGTGTTTCATTCATTTCACGGATTTGTTCGGGCAAATTTCCAGTATTGCTAGTAAGTTTATCAATCTTGACTCCAAAGCATCTATCGTAAAAGCTATCCATGCAACACTGAGACCAAGAAAAAAAGCTCCTATTATCATTGTAAACTTGGAAACCGACAAGAGAATCCCCGGACCAGTGTTCGCTTCATCGCGGTCTGATCGGGGTCTGTCCTTGTGGACCGACTAGTTATACAGTCAGGGATACGGGCTGCGGACACACAAAGGGCTGTATACGAATTAACAGAGATATCTTTTTTAAAAGTCATACGCTCTGATATTAACAGTTGTATGTGGGTATATAATCGAAAACACCTTGGATGAATGAGAAATAGCTCAATTGAGCTGTCCCGCGAGAAAACCAACATTATGGACGTAAAGTATCGACCCGGATCAGCCTAAGCATGCCACGCAGGCTTACCCAGATAGACACTTTTCGCCTCCTGTGGATGTTCTGTTTCCGGAATCATTACTCTATATAGGCTGATCTGGGTCGATACATTACGCAGAGGCCATAATGTTGGTTTTCTCGAGGGACGGCTCAATTATTGTTCCAAAACTGTATGCTGTCGAGTCGCAAGAAGTCGTCCGTAAAGTTTAATCTAAACAAGTAAGCTGTCGCATGACATTATAGTTCACCTTTGGGCTTAACGCTAAACTTGAACGTAAACACATTAACACATGTTTTCTGGTACAGCCGCTGACGCCAACGACACCACGACAGTGTTTACCCATTCACTGAGGACTTTTTGAAATGTAAGTGTCTGTAAGTGTCTGTAAGTGTCTGTAAGTGTAAGTGTCTGTAAGTGTCTAAGTGTCTGTAAGTGTCTGTAAGTGTCTGTAAGTGTCTGTATCTGCATTTGGAAGAGCATTGAGTGGGGCAGCCAACAGTTTAAAGCCTTTTCAGTCAGCTCTGATGCGCCGACCGGCATAGTCCTATATTGGTGGCGCAGACACAGGCTCACAGGTTAAGCTCATCTAGAACACAATCATGGCGAGCTTTTTCTGTGGCTTCATTCACATAATGATCAAGGAAAGCTGTTTTACAAGATAGGATATCGCCGATTTCCCAATATATAACTGGGAGGTGTGACAGGTTGGCGAAACATTTGATAGAATAGCGAAACTTGATCGCAATAAAAACCGCGTGGAGCGTATGTTTTGGCAGTCTTCTGTTCATTCAGAATGTCTGGGATTTTTTCTGCGTGTATCTTAGTTTCTTTTTATTTGTATCGGTCAAGGACAATTGTATGCTATAGCCTCACCAATTTTATAACATATCTTTGCCAATTTCTTATAAGCTATTTATTTAGTGTCGTCTGCTTTTAATAATATGTGAAAATAATGATAACCCCAATAACCAATGATGTATGATACTGGTACAGAGTTGGAACTATGATGTTTCAGTAGAGGGTACTAAAAATGGTAACCCATATCTTTCCAGAAAGTACTTTATATGATAACTCGAAAAATTAGTTCATGGGTTCATGTCCAAAGGGAGCAATTAGTACGTTTTGAAGGTAATTTAGCTGTTCAGTGTATTTTAAGGTTAATGTCAAATTATAATCAAAGTACTGAAGTACTGGTAACGAATTATTTTGAAAATTAATTAATAATTACATTATGTTTTTTGTTTGTTTTAAACTTGCTTTAAAACTTAGTAGTGTTTAGACAATCTAGTCTATTTCATGATTATAAATAATCTTTGTCCATATATATTTTAAAAGAGACATCTGGAAATGTTCAATATATACTGTAATATACTGGGTGTATACGGATAAGTGTGAAAATGTATGGATAAAACATTTTTTTATTTAAAAAAAATAAACATGCATAATGTAGTAGCATAACGGACAAAATAAGCTAGTCATACTGTTGCATACTATGTCTTTTTCAAAACATTCCTTACTTTATCATTTGGGTAAAAACTTAAAATCACAAAATTTGGAAGCAATATAGTAAAAATTGAGATAATGTAATTTTGCTCATTTTTTTTAAAGCTTGTTACATGGTTTGTTTATTAACCCTTTCCCACTTACAACACATCTGCAGCAGACGACTTTGAACATATCTTTGCAAACAAATATAAAGCTCTCTATAATGGAGGTAAAATACAAAGGGGAAGAAGATATTATGGGAAAATTGGAATTGCTTGCATTGAGCAAGTTCTACTTCAGTCAAAATGTGTTCTAAAGATGTCTACAGCAATGTCATCAGAAAGCCTCTACATGGGGTAAATCAGGGTTTTACACCAGTACAAAATGTTGGGAGTCCTTGGGATGCAGTCATGTAAAATTAGGGAGACCCTCCCTAAAAAACAGGGGTCCCAATACATGATACGGAGCCAAATGTTTATTGTTATATTATGTGTAAGCTGTTGTTATACATATTCATGATTATTATGATTTATCATAAATATGTATAAAACAGCTTATGAATTTAAAATGTATTATTAAATTTAATTTATGCTACTTTGGCACAGTAATGATATTGCTAAGCTTTTTTTTTCTGTCTCACAACTTGTCTACTTTTTGGTATCGTAAATAAAGGAAAAGAAAAATGCTGATTGTTTAAGTTTTTTTAATTACTGGAATTTTCTAACTTTCTTTCCATTATTCTCCGAAACTGACGTACTTTCATTGCAACATTTCTCCTCAACTTCTAATTCGGGCTTTCTTTTTCCCCATATCGACCGCAAATCCGTTTGTTTTGACATATTAGCGTCAAGCGTATCGAATAGTTTTCGGACGTGTAAAAATAGCGATAGCTTCGAAGATTGTGTTTTCCTCCGACGACGATTGGTCAATTCATGTCACGTGTGTACTCCAGAGCTCGCATAATGAGATTCCTAATTATATTATTAGAAGCAGGGAAAACCAGCTTTTTATCATTTGATGGATGTATCATATATTCTGGGCTAGAATTTATGTTCGCATATTCGCGAATTGCAAATTTCAATTTGCCGGGTGAGATTTCAGCCACTAGCATATTATTGCCAGTGAAATTGTTGGACCGAAATACTACGCATTTCTAATCGTCGATCTTTTATGACGTTATTCCATTTCAATTGATAAATGTCTCGCGCACATGCCAATTCAAAGACCCCAATATTGGTGACGTTTACTGCATACATTGAGAACAACAAGTTTTAATTTACATATCGCAAATACGATTGGCTGGAATAGTCACGTGTATATTTGGTTTCCCAAATTGTATTTTTATCTACAGATATCTATGATTGGCTGGAATAGTCACGTGTATATGTTTGATTTCCCAAAATATATTTTCTCTACGGAGCTTGTATACGATGACTAGATCTAGTTATATTGTACTTTACCTTTTTAATATGATCTTTTTACAGGCATGCGTCCGATGGGACTCAATTTTAATTTTTTCAGGGGTTCCGGTTTATCATTTTATGCGTATTAGACGCAGAAATGCGCGTCCCGTAAAACCCTGCATGGTTCTTCAGCATGGGTTCGACTTCCGTTAACTACGTCACTCACTAGTGAATGGGCATATAACTAAAAATTCATACGCTTGCCGACAAATGAAATATATATGCATTTACTGTTAATTTGATATTTTCTAGAGAATTGATTATCTATGTTGATTCGATAGTATAAATATGACTTCACTGTATTGAAAAAACACGTAGAAGTCATTTTAATATCGAAAAAATACTAGGACTATTTAGGTGCAGCTAATGTGTATTCTAAGCGGAAGTGTAGTTTAACCGTGACTTCCGCCAAAGCAACACGATCGCGTTAACCGCATTATTTTTTGAGAAAAAATAATTCGTTAAAAATGGAATTTACCCTTTTACCGGTTAGGCGCTTCATTATCAGTTCGTCACACATTATTGCAATTATTCGTTCAGTAACATTGAGTTAGGTCGTTCAAACACACGGTTAGTGCCACAATCTGCAAAGCAAGCAACAATGGAACTATGTCGTAGTGAGCTAACATTAACCAATTGCGGAAGTTTAAACCTTCACTGGTAAATCGGAGAACTAAACTGGTTATCAGCGACGGAAATCAACACGTGGAATGCATAGGCCCTATCGAATGGACAAGGGACTCACTACAGGAGACTGATAACAAATACGCTCGGCGCAATTGTTCAATTGTTTATCTCTTTTTAAATTTAATTCCGTCTATCGGTGGACCACCGTCTGCATCACTATCATACAAACGCAGTCATGTGTGTGGCGACTGTTGAGAAACCGGGAGATAACATAGAAACATTAATCATACACAGGAAGTCATGTGTTTTGTGTGTCGATTTATGCACTTGGTATTGATTTACTTACTTATATTGGGTTTAATGACATTTTCAACAATATATTAGTAATATAACGGCGATGATTGGCTTTTTACTGATCCCTTTATAATTAAACCATACTGTTCATGTTACGGGAACATACATCCTATCAGGGGTAGTTCAGCTTCAAGGGCTCAGTCGGTAGGGTTTTGTGAGTTCGAATCCCGGCTCGGCCAACTTTCTTTCCGACGATTGACAAAAGTCAATGCGACATGCGTCATTCGTCTTCCACCAATGGGCTAAGCCTATGTGGAAAAGCAGCCAGTTGCTTGGGAAGATTATTGTGTGGTGTACTGGTGTGAGAAAACCAGGAAATGCATGAGTAGGTGAACTGGCCGCCGTGATATAACTGAAAAATTGTTAAAAACGGCGTTAAACCCCAATCAATCAGCTTCAAGGGACTACGTTTCTCGGTAACGTTGCCTATTCTACCGATTTACAATGTCCAATAATCATAAGCATTGACAAAAACATATAACGAACCCAGGGTCTCCACTCTCAACTTAATTTCAACCATGAATGACAGCATAGTACGCATATGACAATTCTGCAGCAGACGACTTTGAACGTAGTTTGTTAAAAAAACAGAAAATCTCTATAATTGAATGGATAACCTATGACTAAAAGTGGAAAACATTGTGGCAAAAGGAGAACTTGCACGTTTTGTGCAATTTCTTCTTTTGTCACTATGTTTTCAAAAAGCCGTCTGCTGCAGAGGCATCAGAAAGCGTCTATATGAGGGAAAGGGTTAATACATCTATATCGCATAACTCGGGTTAAGTCTTAATCCTTTCCCACATAAAACAAATCTGCAACGGACGACATTGATATCATGCAGGCAAAATGACGCAAACTCTCTAAAAATGAAATCATATTTATTGAATAGTGTTGAAAACATTGTGACAAATGAGAGAAATTGCTCGTTATGAGCAATGTTCACCATTTGTCACAATATTTTCAAAAGTCGTCTGCTACAGATGCGTCAGAAATCGTCTGTATCTGGGAAAGGGTTAAATTAACAGAGTAAACAGGGTCCGCCTACATGTAATTAAGTTCTGGAAACATCTTTTGACAGCAGCCTAGCAGTGCAGCTCCACTAGTTGTACGTCAATTTAACTTTATATGATCACATTACGGAGAGTGAAAGATGAATTACGTGTTTCGAATTATTTTAAATTGTCTATTTCAGTTATTTCGTCAATGAAATTGTTTAAACTCAAGTAAGAAATTGTCAATAAAAGCTTTACGCTTCTTAGGCAAACTGATTGCCTTTTATGGTACGTTCCCAGAAAGTGTGTTTGGACAAATTTACATTCAGTTCTGATCGTGTCTAACGTTAATGAATAAACAACCATTTGAAACCATCTTTATTCTTCTACTCTTTTATATATGGGGAATTGTATCCATCTCTTTAATTATATAATGTCGGAACGTGTTGTTAACGACCAAAGGAGACATATAGTTTAAACTTATTTATTTTACATCGATTGCGAAACAAGCTTTGGGCTTAGATTAATCACGCTCGATGGAGACATATCAAACGCAAGCCGAAATTTATTAATTTACGACAACTGTGTTTC
The DNA here is from genome assembly GCA_031761405.1 of Serripes groenlandicus. Taxonomy (NCBI): domain Eukaryota; kingdom Metazoa; phylum Mollusca; class Bivalvia; order Cardiida; family Cardiidae; genus Serripes; species Serripes groenlandicus. The sequence goes on along the minus strand of JASEVX010000011.1, from coordinate 53,714,601 downwards.
CAGAGTAGACTGTATGCACAGGCTTCACGACATTCTCTAGAACAAATGGCCATTTCCATTAACCGAGAATAATCAGTGTCCAATTGGGTCTTTATTGCGATTGATTTCAAGATAGCTTAGGTGTGACGTGTTTCTCAGCATCATTTTCGATGGCTTTTTATTTTAAATTTCATTATTAAATAAATTGATTTATTAGCGGTCGATGCAGACTATTATTTTGTTAACCGATACAATAATAACAATTTCGTGTTCCTGAAATGAACAACGCAAATAAAAAGTTTAAGTACCTATCATAATCAAATCATCCGTCTGGTGTTATCATTTGATGTTAACATGATTTGTTTACGTCTGGTCCTAAAACAGCAAAAACAAACCACAAACACTTTACATGCCTTGTTCATGAAATAGCGAAATATTTATAAATGATATTTGATGACCGATTAAAATGCAGTATCCATTGGGGCGTTTATGACATGCTGTAATAAACGTATTTCGTCGGACAGACAGAGAGGGTTCATTACAATTTCCTGATTATATCATATTAATAACACGGTCATTATTACTTGTGATAACATCGCGTTTATGATGGGATATAGTGTTCAATATAAAAAACGATGTCAGCACAGTTTAACCATGCACCTTTAAGTAACATTAACTTTTCCCTTCTTTTAACGACTTTTGTGAAAGAATATTAGTCCGTCCGATGGAAAAGGTTCAATTTAGCATTCAAAATCTACCCAAGTTGTCAACGATTTCTATCGCGGTTGTGTATGATGTAATCTAGATCCGTATCAGACTGTGTGGATTCACAGGCTGATAAGAACCTACACTGTTCACAAAAGCTAACGTGACAGATTCATTTAACCATCAGTCGTTTTGATGCTTGTATCCCCCAGGCCGTTTTGATGCATGTATCCCCGTGGCCGTTTTGATGAATGTATCCCCCAGGCCTTTTTGATGCATGTATCCCCCAGGCCGTTTTGATGCATGTATCCCCCAGGTCGCTTTGATGCATGTATCCCCCAGGCCGCTTTGATACATTTTACCCCTGGGTGTAAACAACTGTACGAATGATTCGTGGATAAAAGCAATATTTTCCTTTGAACTGTGTTAAAGCTAGTAGTGCTGCGTATCAAAGCCCTATTACGTACGATGGACACTAAACCAGACACAAGTTTCAGCGATTTTCATCGTGAAACCGAATTCATGTCGTTTGAACGAAGGTTTTCTATGTAAAGCCCATTATATGTGTTGTTCAAGGCACAGTATGACTAAATTGAGATCTAATAAATACAGACAGGTTTTACCCACAGTTTATTGTTATCTGTCGTCCATAAACAAAAATACTCAGTTAATTTGGTGTGATAATGTATCATAACATGTAAATATTTAATCAAATTTATATAGCTTTTTGATCTCTCTTTGGGATTGACTGTGTTTTTGTTTGAACCGTTTTTGTATTGAATGTTATATTAATGAATTGTTGTTTTGTCCGACGATTTCATTTTATATTCAATTGCTTTTTCTACTATGTTATTGTTCCTGCTAATAGTTTGTCATGAAAGCAGTAATCGATTGATAGAGAAGTCAACTGATAAACAAATAGTTCGAGCGGTGCTTAGGGCATATGTATAAATTCAGATTTGTATAAGACATACATATAGATCATCATCACCATTATCATGGTCATCATCATCATTATCTGGTCATCATCATCATCAAACTAATCATTATGGTCATCATTATGATCATCAACGTGTTCATCATCTCTTTTGTCGTCATTCGTAGTATAAGTAGTAGTAGTAGTAGTAGTTTGTTTTATTGGGGTTTACGCCGGCGACAGTTCACGTATTCATGATCCCTGTACAAACCAGTACTAGGCTAGAAAATGTGCCTTGGGCACTCCACCATGACAGTAGTGCCGCGACTGGGGATCGAACCCGGGACACGCGCTCTCAAATTCACGACGCTAACCACTCGACCACAGGTAGTAGTTGCAGTAGTCGAACTAGTAATGTTATTAGTAAGAGAAGTAGTTGTGGTAGTCGAAATAATACACTGTTATAATAGAGTAGTAGTAGTAGTATTAGTATTTGTAGTAGTTGTAGTATTAGTATTAGTATTATTAGTAGTAATAGTATTAGTAGAAGTAGTAGTAGTAGTAGTATTATAAGTAGTAGTAGTAGTAGTAGTAGTAGTAGTAGTAGTAGTAGTAGTAGTAGTAGTAGTAGTAGTAGTAGTATTAGTAGTAGTAGTAGTAGTAGTACTATTAGTAGTAGTAGTAGAAGTAGTAGTAGTAGTAGTAGTAGTAGTAGTAGTAGTAGTATTAGTAGTAGTAGTTGAGGTAGTAGTTGTAGTAGTCGAAATAGTACTTCGCATGTATCACAGGTGTGATGGAGCAAATGAAGTACAGCATGTTATTATTATAATTATTATTATTATAATTATTGATATGATTATCATCCTTATTATTATAATCAATTCACTTCGAATGAGACACTGGTGGGATGAATATGTAATCAAGCAAAAAAGAAACGAACCCATTCTAATTGTTCCGCGTTAGTTACTTTTGAGTCTTATAGCAAATTGATATGCCCACAGTGAATACTCAAGCGAGCCTGTGAAATCACACAGTCTCACCAGGCCCTGAAATTAGGCTCCAAATATGAGTTCTGATTCATCGGTTTCGAGAATAAATATGCCATTATTTTTTTTACAATTTTGGAGCCAGAACAATCCTAGTCCAAAAACCCCGGAGCAAACTTCAGAAAAAAATAACGTTATGGCCTCTGCGTAATGTATCAACCCAGATCAGCCTGCGCAGTCCGCGCAGGCTAATCCGGGCCGATACTTTCCGTCTCAGGGAGATAGGGGTTAGAGAGTAATGATAGAGATAGAGATAGAGAGTAATGATTCCTGAAACAGAAAATACACCGGAGGCTAAAAGTGTATGTCTGGGTTAGCCTGCGCGGCATGCTTTAGCTGACATGTGTCGATACTTTACGCAGAGTCCACACTGTTGGTTTTCCCGCGGGACGGCTCATTTACCGTCATAACACTGCGGCGATACACATCTGCGTAATGTATCGACCAGATCAGCCTGCGCTGTCCGCGCAGACTGATCCGGCCGACACATTCCGTCTAAGGGGGATAGATAGAGTAATGATTCCTGAAACAGAAAATCCACAGAAAGCGAATAGTGTCTGTCCGGGTTATCCAGCTCGGCATGGTTAGGCTGATCCGGGTCGATACTTTACGCTGAGTCCACACTGTTGGTTTTCTCGCGGGACGGATCACTTCTATAATCCCGTTACAGAAGTCAATGAGGACCGCTCGGACCTCTCGCCTGTCAAGACACAATAAATACAACGAGAATCATCAGTATGGGCGCCACTAAGACTAAATAACCCTGCATGTTATCAACTATGAATAACCAACATAAAACTACAGAAGAACGACAGAGAAAGTGTTCATTACTTTAAGCAAGATCGGTTCCTTATTTAGATATAACGACTAGATTGCTTTTGTGTCACCTCTTTGGTTCCAATAATGAATGAACAGTCTTAGAAACGAACTGAGTACTACGTTCAATAGGACTAACGTTTTCGGAAATGTGTCTCAAAATGCAGCGTAATGTTAAAGGGGTATTGTTAGATGCAAAAGTAATTCAGTGAAGAACCAAAAAAGCATATGCATAAGCAATACTCTGTCAGTATCTTTGCTGTTCGTTGTTGACATGTACAACATCGCACGATGTTAGTTCTGACAAAAATTAGCATCGATTACGACTGACATGTGTCTTAGTCGCGATATTGATATATTACATGTACAGAATGAGTGATATAGAACCGCCTCTGGCTATTTGGCGTCTGAATGACACTCCGCGGTGACATCATGTAAAGTTATATTTCCATAAAACTAATTGGACAACACTCGCAGTTTTTTGTTGGAAGATGCAGTCCGCGCAGGTTAATCTGGGCAGACACATTCCGTATCAGGGGGATAGAGGTATAGATTATTAATTCCTGAAACAGAAAATCCACAGGAGGCGAAACGTGTCTGTCCGGGTTAGTCTGCGCAACATGTTTCAGCTGATCCGGGTCGATACTTTACGCTGAGTCCACACTGTTGGTTTTCCCGCGGGACGGCTCATTTACCGTCATAACACTGCGGCGATACACATCTGCGTAATGTATCGACCAGATCAGCCTGCGCTGTCCGCGCAGACTGATCCGGCCGACATATTCCGTCTAAGGGGGATAGATAGAGTAATGATTCCTGAAACAGAAAATCCACAGAAAGCGAATAGTGTCTGTCCGGGTTATCCAGCGCGGCATGGTTAGGCTGATCCGGGTCGATACTTTACGCTGAGTCCACACTGTTGGATTTTCTCGCGGAACGGCTCATGTCATCATCAGATAGCCCGATTAACAATGGCAATATGCACCTGTTTGTCATCAAAGCATGCACGATGATACATCAGCCCGAATGGCGTCAATAACTATCTATCAAAGGTGCACAAAGTCCCCCGCCTTTTCCTAAACATTACCATTAAATATTAACCCGACACATAAACAGCAACAAGCCTTTTGATATTGGACACTTTGTGGTACAATAAAGGCTTAATGCATTTGATTCGCGTCGGTCAATAAGGGAGTCTGTGGCATCTGTATAAAGTGAAGACTTTGCTGAGACCTAACACACAGTCACACCAGGTTTTCCATCTTACGGCTGCACTTATGGGATACATTTGAGAAAGTCATAGACGTAACTTCTGTCGCAAATACAGAAGTATGATCTATTTTTATATCCCTCAATGTTATTTTAAAAAGGGCGTGTCACCAGACTTAATGCAACTGAGACGCGTATTCTGAGTACGGTTAAGACTCAGATTAACTTCAACACACAGTACGCTCAACCTCATCAGCTTAATCACTGTCCGTGTGCACGCAGTGTAGATCCAGATGCCACTTGTGACAAAACACTAGCGTTTATAGTCAGAGTAGTGTTTCCTGAACATTCCATTGTTGACCCGTTAGCGGGATGCAACCAGGTCCCCTTTCTACCTGTATGATATTGGTGATCCTTTTGGGACATAATCAACGCTCATGGATAGCTAGGCATAGAGGGGATATACGATTAATGTCACACGAAAAACGACATACGGAAGTTTACTAATTAATGGCTAATATGACCACATTGTATATACATGTATGTGGATTGTGTTGTCAATGATTGTCAACACTGGCTTTTATGATGCTAGGAGGACTAGTGAAGAACATTGTATGACTGCGCATAAACGGAAGCTGATTTGAACACCCACACGTCGCTATGTCTCGAAGGCCGGTTTTTCTGCGCCGTTGCTCATATCTCAATTGTCATGAATGATTAACAGAACTATTTTGTCCTGAAAAAAAGTCCAGGTTCATTCAACATGCGTGACATGTCTAACACATATCAATGGCATTTGAGAAAAGAACATATGTAAATAGAATGTATGTGGGGATACTATCAACTGTATAGATTCATTCTTACAAAGTGTAATTATTAAACATGGGTTTTCTTCGACAAGTCTAGTAAATTGGGTTCTGAACCCATCAGCGTAATGTGAAGAATAGGACGATCCGGTGAATTCGCTCATCAGAGTCTACACCGTCAGCGTATACATGTATATTATGTATATTTAAATCCATAGTATGAAACAATATTGGAAGAGAAGCGTCAGTAGTTGTGCGTACATATAACTTCAAATCGTGTCAAAGCTGAGTTTTGTTAAGACCCCAAATAGCTAGGTGTTGCTCATATGATTTGTGTTGAAGTCTTTCGAAGGATTTTGTTCATGAATATTTTCCTGATTATTGTACAAGTTATAACACTTTTGAAAATAAGTTCAACAGATACATGTATCATACAACCCATGAATCATTCATGATGCTATCCTCTAAACCGTGATCCAGAAGGAAGTTAGCAGTTACAGCCATTGTTTCAAAGGCACGGTTAGCGCATTAATACTATTGTTAAGCCTGGTTGCGCTCCAATATGGACAGGCCGTAAGGCATGTAGCTGCGGGATATGGCTGAATGTTCCTATCGTAAACAAGTATAAAGTATTTATATATATTTCTTTTATCTACCTACTCCTTAAATTGGCATCAATTTTGCCTGTAGAGCAATAAAAGTACCACTTAAACAGCAATGGAACAAACTTTCTAAATGCAGTCTGTAAAATGCTTATGCTGTGCTATCCGTACCTTGTTATTTGCATGCAATGTTGCAAACACATATGGGCCACGTCAGACGAAAACAGACCTTCAGAGGTTTGGAAATTGATATCTGATTAAATTGCATGCTGTTATAGTCAGTTTCTTGGCCACCGTCGTTCTCGGGAGACTTCGAGTATTCTTGTACGGCTATATGGCGAATAGGGAAGACCCTGATCACACTGCGTGCATGTGCAGACTAATCTAGATCTTCCCTATTCGTAAATCCCCGAAGGAGGATTTTCGTGCGAAATAATCCAACAATGCGATCAAGATATTTAATACCAGTGCAGTATGGCTACGTTCGTTGGCGCTAGATTACGGAAGGGATCCCTCACTATTTCTGTGTAAACACGACAGTAACGAACGGTTGATAACCTACCGAGAACTGATGGACTTGCTGATTAAAACTTTCACACATACAACACGAATGTAGCAGTCGAACAGTCTGGTGCAAAGATATGGCAAATTTATTTTAATGAAAGTATAATTATTGAATTGAAAATATTAGGAGCAATGTCTACTGTCTACACATTGGTTTGAAAGATCGTTAGATATATGTCTAAACATACGTCTGTATATTAGAAAGGATGATAGAGTAATGCTGTTGAAAAAAATGAAAATATTTTTTGACAAAACAAGAAATTGCTCAACCAAAATACGTCTGCATATGGGAAAGGGTTAATCTCCGTACAAAAGCTATAGCGGTGCCGGTTCAGGTATATACAGCCGTCAGCACATTTTCCTTCGATTCAAGTGGTCTGTTTGGTTGGTTTTAATTTGTTTGTGTTAATTAAAATAAATACATTAGGAGTGGATACATACACCTGGGTTTTCAATTTAATAATAATAAAAGTCAAAACATTTACACGTTTCCTGTTATATGGTGATTTATAGCCTACATGTGTCGGGAATGATATAAGGTTGCTATTCTTGGAGCAACGCTAGTATGATTTTTTACATCTTTAAAAGTAGTTCATGATTTGTATTTGATACCAGATACCTTTGCAATACCCTAATTGGGCTTGTCGACCGTTTTTTCACTCCACAACCACGCGAGAAAACAACATTTTAGTACTCCCGTGGTGAATAAATGTCTCGATCATGCATTTAACATATATGCCAAAAAAGGTATCTTCGATCTATCTAAAACGTGAAACCATACAATTATCTCCTTGAACACTTTCCCCACATACAATACTAATGCAGTAGACGCCATCAACGCAAACATATGGAATATCTAGATTAATATACAGATGAACATATGTTGGGACAAGGAGAAATTGCTCATTATTTGATCATTAATTAATTCCTCCTTTTGCCACAATGTTTTCAATAGTCGCCTGTTGCATAAGCGACAAAATGCGTCTGCACGTGGGAAGGACTAATAAGAGTTGTTAGAATAGAAAACAGTCATTTCACACATACAGACACTTTCTGACATCTCTGTAGCAGACAACTTTTGAAATAATTGTCGAAAGGAGAAATTGCTCATCATGAGCAATTCCCTCATTCACCACAATGTTTTCAATTATATCAAATGATTGCTCTTTCTTTTATAGAGAGTTTCCATAGAATATAATATTTTAAAATCGTCTGCTGCATATTGTTGTATGTGGAAAAGGGTTAAGAAGAAAAGCATAGGGTATGACGTTTACTTAAAATATATAATGATTATTCAAAAGTGAAATGGAACCATAAATATATCAACAAAGTAATTTCTTTTCTGCAGGCGTGACAACTGCAATATGTTAGACACCTGAAAACTGTTATTCGAATTAGTCTGATATTCTTTACTATCGTTACCTCTCGCATAGGATGTAAAACCCAATTCCGACTCTCTCGATTTTATTGCAGTAATTCGCATATGTTGGACACTCGACAGATTTTCCTCTCAAAGAGCGTCAGCAATTTGTCTACGGACATTAGAATTAGACCCAATTTGACAGCTGCTTGAAATCTACTTTTGTAGAAGAAAACAAAACAAATTCCTTAACCCTATATAATAAATCAGCAAAAACGGGCAAAAAAGCAATAAATATAAAGGTTATTTTTGAATAACTTTGAGAACGTAGTGGCTAAATGGTCAATTACTAATCATGAGCAATTTCTCCTTTTGTCACAAAGTTTTAAGACGTCGTCTGCTGCGGATATACGTAGAAATGAGTCAGCATGTTGGAAAGGACAATCCACATAGCCAATCAAATGACCGCTTTTGACGCTTTTGATGAGCACTTGGTGTGGTGGGAATACACACCAGTTGTATAGTATAATATACACGTTGTATCCCCTTATACAACTACATATGTAGCACGCTTGTCGGTTTATGGAGCAGACATCTCTTCTACATCGTCAAACAACGTGTTGTGTTAGATTAATCTGATTAGTTTAAACTATATACATCGATTTCGAAACAAGCTTTCAGCTTATATTAATCAAGCTCAATGTCTGCTTCCTGGCGACTTAATTAACCAGTACTTGGCCGTTTGTGTGGAAAAATCCTAAAGACAGAACCCGCTTATCACGCGATTCGAGCAAGGGACCTTTTGTACGAGAGGCCGACGCTCTATCACAGCACCACTGTCTTCCACATGATCTGATAACGCCCAGGTTTTACCTGACAGTGTTAGGCTTTAGGTTTTTAAAAACTTACCAAAAGTTGTTCTGCAATAGATGAATTAATGTAATGTAACATTGTCGTATAATGTAAGGGTATCTTTTCTATTAAGAGCATTTTAATTATGTGCGTCTTCTGAAGTGTTTGCAATTGGCGGGAATTGCAATGTTAAACCCATGTAACATCGGATGGAATATGTACTGACAGAGTGCGGACTAGAAGATATACTACACGCTTTACTATGCGGTTATTTAGAGTTGTACTGACATAATGCGGACTAGAAGATATACTACACGCTTTAGTATGCGGTTATTTAGAGTTGCGGTGTTTATATTTGGCGAAATCGATATAGAAAAAAAATATTATTCAAACATATTTTAAAATATTTTTCCCCACCCTAGGATGTTTTCTGACATCTTAGAAGCAGACCAATTATTATGAGCAATTTATAGGAATCCGCTGTGGTCGAGTGGTTAGCGTCGGGGATTTCGAAACCGGGTGTCCCGGGTTCGATCCCCAGTCGCGGCACTACGATCATGGTGGAGTGCCCTTGGGCAAGGCACATGTTCTAGCCTAGTACTGGTTTGTTTACCCAGGGATCATGAATAAGTGAACTGTCGCCATGATATAACTGAAATAATGTTGAAAGCGGCGTAAAACCCCAATAAATAAATGAGCAATTTATCCTTTAACCATACATGCCTTTAACTCAATTACATTTTTATACTTGAGATTTTTCAAAGTTTTTCCAATTTGTAAAGTGGTCGTAAAATCAAATTGCCAAAAAGCCCTTTGGTTCAAAACTGTAAAAATGCCTCAAACTTCAGATTTGTCGCATGAGGGAAAAGGCCTATATTCAATTTGAAAATGTTTAAACCTGTAACTAAATTCGTAGCTCATAAAGCAGCAAAACAGTTGCAGTGAATTCCCATGGCAACAATTAAATGATCAATTGCGGTACGCTAACATTCTTCAAAGTTTTGTGGTGTATACAATATAACCTAAAACACCGTGCTCACGGGCTAGTGTAAGCCGAATTCACTTATTAAATTAAAGCTTTTAAATACGAAAGCGAAAACCAAAGGCAGAAAAGCCAACTGCTTTATAATCCCATCAAACGGCTTTTGACACTTCTGTAACGGTCGAAATGTGTTAACATTGTGTACTCGGAGAAAATGATCAAAGTTAGAAAGTTTAACAATGTTTTCAACTGTATATCGAAATGAAACTATTTTTATCATATTTTTCAATCTCTACTTGTAAATGTATTTCATCCTTACACTAATGTTAAATATAGGTGGAAAAAAAAACAGAAAAGGAAAAATCGGAAAGTATATCTGAATAAGTTACAAATGTAACCGCTGCAAAGGTGTCAAAATTTACATATACATGTACCTACATTAATGAAAATGATTCTGTTTTGCTATCACGATTTGTATCTGTATTTATATTATTGCCAATATCTTTGTGTGTACCTAACTATAGGCAAATTTGCCTGAAACTAATACAATGCTATGTATTGTATTGTAGTATGGGACGGTGGCCTAAGGAACTAGAAATAATGATCTAATGTCAATGTCTTCGTCTATGTTATCAACGGCGACGACTATGCGCAGTATATCATACGAGTTGAACGGAATAGTTACAAGATTAACACCGAAAGTTCTTGCTTATTAAGGTTGTAATTAATTTTCGTCCACATAAGACCAGGGATGTAGGGACCAGATTACACATCACACTGTGAATGTCAATGAGGTTAAAATCTCGGTAATTCACCGGTTTTTAACCCTTTCATACATACGACATATCTGTAGCAGACGACTTTGAAAATATCTAGAATTCTTTTGGTAAATTTCTGAACATGAAGGTATAATTACTGGAAAGAGTTGAAAACGTTGTGGCAAAAGGAGAAATTGCTCGTTTTCGGGATGCTTTCAAAAGTCGTCTGCTGCAGATGCGTCAACATGCGTCTATAAGTGGAAAAGGGTAAACCCTTTCACACAAAGAGCAAATCGACAGCAGACGACGTTGAAAACACTTTCCGCTATGACATGGACAATCTCAAATGATTGAATGGAGTTGAGAAAAAATCCCACCCACATTGTGACAAACGTAGAAATCGTTCATTGTGAGCAATTTCTCATTAATTCACAATGTTTTCAAATTTCGTCGGCTGCAGATACGACACCATGTGTTTATTTGTGGAAAAGTGTTCCGAGAGCTTAATGGAGTCGATATGTTGATAGCAGAGAAACCAGTAAGATATAAGACCAATAAAATGGCGGTTAACCCATCATATAGATAGCTACGAATTATTCAGATGGTTTATATCTTTAGGTTGAACTTGATAAAACAGGAAATGTGTGATGTGTCATTAAATTGGATCAGGGTAATACGGTTTGGAAAAAGAGCCCGGATGTTAATAGGTTCGAGTCTAGCTCCGTTTTCAACGTTGGTTCGGATATATCATTGGAGCCAGTTCTCATTATGTCCCTGCTTTCTCGCACGAGTACTACAAGTACAGTTATTCTCGGGTAACTAGCTACCTTTCAACACATACTAGAGTCCCATTGGGTGGAGACGAATGAAGACGAATGACGCTAGTAACAATGGCTTTAGTCAATTATCGGAAAGAATGAGTGACCTTGACCGACGCCTGTATTGGTAGCCGTCGTTATTTCCGGCTGAACCATCGCGGCTCGGTTGGAGAATAAGCTTAATTGATTGTTTGGTGTTTTAAGCCGCTTTCAATACATGTTCAGTTATAGCACGTGGTTTCCTGGGTAAGTTATCAGTACTATTGGTCCTTTTACCATTACACAAGCCAGTTAGTCGGAATGCAAGACCCGCAACCCTGAACAGCCATTACTACAATTTAAATAGTCTTTGGTCTGACCCAGTCGGGGATCGAACCCGTGACCTCCCACAAGCCGAGGCGGACGTTCTACCACTTCACCACCGATGCGGTTAGGAGAATAATGATAAATAGTTCAGCTTGCACAAACTTTATTAATTTACCTATTACTAAGACTGGTTTTAGGCTAGACTGCTATGCAAACATACCCTCTATTGGAGCATCTCGAACTGTGGAAGTATCGTTTTGATATAGTGTTGAACACAATGTGAGAAAAGTATAAAATGGTGTCAGTTTGAGTAATTTGTATTTTGCGACAATAGTTTCGAAATACGTTTATAGTAGAGAAACAGCTAAAGGCACATTGACATAAAGGAAAAGAAATATAAAACGCCAAAATAAGCATTTTACATTATGAAAATGTTTTTGTATCGTCAGCGTCTTCAGTATTTTGAGAAAGTACAGATGTACTAAACGACGATTAAAAGCATGTAATGAAAAGATTTGAAATTCTGATGTATACACGAGGAGGGGAACATGCTAATAAAGTATGAAAGTTGTCTACTGGGACACATAATCATCAACGCTTTAATCATGTTTTCTAGCAGAACCCCGGAGAGCGAAAACAAACCCTCGTCTTAGTGACGAACAGTGGAGATTCATGTAAATCATGCACATTTACAGTACCTTTATAATATGTACGAAATATTTTAAAGACCTAATTCAAGTGAAGCCTCGAGGATGCAACTTGGTGAAGCATATCAATTCATGATGATGATGATGATGATAAAGATATATAACATTAACCGTTTCTTGTTGACGAGTCTCTTTCAAAAGATAATGAAGCCACCACGTCAGACACATTTTAATATCCTATCTCATCTGCGTACAGGGAGAACTCCGATGAGCCTGTACATGGATACAATCTCATCGGGGCCTTCTCCGACCAATTCAGATAGATAAGCCAAAGATGTAACTCCTGTGCACAACTCTGTTATGTAAAGTCCAACTTAGTTTACTTCCTTACCACGTTATGTGATATCAAAACATGGATACCCCAAATCGACATGACCCGGTTCTGTTTCTATAACACCGAATCTGATTAAAGTCCAATGAAATTTGATTGGTTTTTCACATCAGTTGATTGATCTGTAAATCTCTATAGAGACGACCATGTTTAGCGTATTTCATGTTAGTGTGTGTTGTTGGTGTTTTAAGTTTGCATGATAACATTGCGGCGAATTAGAACTAGATTTATTGTCTTCTAAATCCCGATAGTTTAACCTTTTATCGCAACTTAAATCAACAGTTGCAAAACCTAAACTAAGATCAACCTGCATATCTGAACAGTTTAATTTTGTTCTACATCGTTCGCCACTTATTTACAAGGTTATGGACAACAGTTCAGTGTAAGAAGGTTTGTCTGCAATATATTGTTTCATAACCAACGTTAACCCTTACGCTGCTAAAGGCAATTAAAGGCCTTTGCAAACAATGCAGATTCAGGTGAGATAGCTTGTAACGATCTGTCTCTCCTGCAATCTGAATTGTTTGTCACTTAGACATTAACATTTACTAAATGTCTTGTTCGACGAAAACTTGGTCCAATTTTCGACATGGTAGAGTCGATTTTGAGAAATTCGGCAGTGAAAAAGTTAAAAGGTTCAACTTACCAACATAACCCAATTAAGAGAGGACAACTTATGTCAGTGCACAAACGGTTTGTCTCTAATGTATATGAATTTTTCATTTGAAGATTTTTTCCCCCCAACTACATGGAAAGACACCAATACATTCACAGACAAAGCATGTTATATGCCTATAGCCATGGTTTCATAACCCACGTTAGGTTTAGCTTACAAACATAACCAAATTAAGAGAAGACAAATTGAATAGCATGGTTTTATTATCAATGCCAAATTAAGTTTACTAACTTCACATGAGAAACGCTTGACAGACAATACCCCTTATATATCTAAAGTAGTTTTAAAAATGTGCATTCTAGCCACACAATGCTTAAAGGCGTATACAGTTGCAAGTACGTTCCGTTTAATTGTTTTTGTTTTGGTTGCAGTTGCTCTGGCTTGGTTGAATAGTATTTCATATCTCTTTCAGTTATAAATCAGCGTTTCTTGTTAAAGTACCAGACCTACTGGTATGTTATTCTAGTGGGACATCAGTGTATCAGTCAGAATGCATGCGCGGTTTTAATTACCTGACCCAAACGTCGTTTTAACATAATTACGGTCATATCACGACAGCCAGTCCCAGGCTCTCACGTACCAGTTCACCACAAAGCACTGTTGTCATTCAAACTGGCTGCCTTTCCTTAATCACGTCTATAGATCCATTTGTCGGGGGAAAGGATTTACTCTGAACACTGTATATTTTTGTGAATATTCGGAACGAATGAATTGACTTGCTTTATTTCGAATGCCTGACCCCCGGGTCTACATTCCCTCGTCAATTTCGTTAACCAAGTTGTTAATTTATCCAGTCCATATACAAACATAACTGCACATAGTGTTTAAACATTTGATTAACATAACTATTTTAATTTATCGTTTTTTCAAAATGTTTTGTCTTATCTTAAAAGCTTCAATAGCCGTATTGTTCGTGTTTCATCTTATCAGATTATTACATTGAAAACATCTACATTTCTAGAGCGTAGCCAATATTTGTTTGAAATTGAACAATAACAGGTTTTCCCAGAGTGGACATACGTAAAAAAAGATGAAAGTCATCTTCAACAATATATTAGCAACTGCACTGCGGAAGTCCAACGCCATGACACATTCCAAAATGTTTTTGGACGCCTTGTTTTAGAGTTATGTGCTAAAAAACCCACATAACGATCTACACAACTTCTGTATATATTGACCAATTGTTAATTCAATTATATATTCATTGAAATTGTAAAACTGTACATGTTATGGGCCAGAAGCCTACATCATACAATACACTATATTGTATTGTTTTGGGAATCAATCGATGTACAGCAGGAGTATAATCAAATTAGTGTTAATTTGCCTACATGTTCAAGTACATAATTGAGACGTTCCGCGAGAAAATCAACATTGCGGAATCAGCGTAATGTATCGATCCGGATCAGCCTAAGCATGCCGCGCAGGCTAACCCGGAAAGACACTGTTCGTCTCCTCTGGATTTTCTGTTTCAGGAATCATCACTCTATACCTCTATTCCCCTGAGACGGAATGTGTCGGCCCAGATTAGCCTTCGCGGACTGCGCAGGCTGATTTGGGTCGATACATAACGCAGAGTCAATAAAGTTAGTTTTCTCGTGGAAAGGCTCATATGGTTCACCCGCATCGCTTGTGTATCGTGATAATAGCCCATTTGAATACGACCTAAAAAAATCAGATTTCTTCGAGGTTCATTTGGATTCCAGTGATACACTCTGTTCTACTTCCAATGCGAGAACTTGTAGTACATGTGTATTGTAGATGAGTTATCTTACCACACTTGGTACAATTTAAAGGATCATATTTACTTTTACAAGGTTTTCGGCCCTTTCCGTTGAGGTACGTTTTTTGAGCATCATTTACCAATGCTCAAGGTTAATGTATTCACGAGCGAGAAACATGGGCGGAATATTGCGGGAATTATAGCTTTAAATATTTCAGTGCCGATGGCAATATTGAGGCGTTTGCAGACAATTCATATACATCTGAGTCAGCTCGCAAGGATCTGTTTCACCTGTATTCCGCATTGCTTGCCTTCAAAATATTCCAAAACTCTTATTAATCGCCCGATTCTGAACCCGGAATGATCTACTTAAGGAAATTCGTCGTTCAAATTGTTAATCAGTGTTGATACAACTCGATATAGCATCCATAACGATAGGATATTATATGTTAGTAATGTCCAACTACGAACCAGTGCATGAGAACAGGTACACGACGGCACCAGAGTAATCACAGATTGCGATTATTGATTGATTGCTTAATTGGATTGCTTGATTGGCGTAACGCCGTTTGCAATAGTATTTCAGTTATGTTACAGTTATATAACTTAACCTCACGTATGATTTCTGACTTTATCGCACTGGTTAGTATTCCATGCAATAGTCTTACCTGGCAACGGTCCACATCGACTCTTTAACCGATTGGCGGACGAGGAATTGCGCCTGACGAAATTGCTTTTGAATGAATGGCCGAGCCGGGCTTAGAACCCACGACCGATGGATTGATATACCTCGTACAGAGAGGCTTGGTGATGGCTCGACAATTCGCACATGTACGATACCAGAAATATCGTTTTCCTGTTGTCTAAATGACGGAGTGCAATGTAATACGGCTCCGAAATCGCGAGAGTCGACTAATTCTTTATATTTTATAATAACCCTTCCCAACGCACAAACACTTTCTGATGCTTCCGGATCAGACGACTTTTGAAAACATTGTATAAAAGAAGAAATTGCTCAAATTGAGCAATTTCTCATTTTACCATAATGTTTTCATTTAGGCTCAATAAATAATTTTCAATTATATAATGTTTCCATATTTTTGCCTATACCGTTTCAATTTCGTCGTAGAGTTGCTGTTTTGTGAGAAAGGGTTCAGATTAGCGCTTGTGACCCCAGGTAACCATTCAACAGTGATCAATAAGGAACTCATTGAGCCTGAATTAATTACACAACCCCCCATTATAAATTCTTATCAAATTGTTTGCGAGGAATCTCTTGTGAGCATCTTTGTTTACAGATGTGGTTAATATTTCATTAACCCTTTTCACACATACCCCAACAACTCTGAAGCAGACGACTTCGAAATCACCAAAGCAAACATATGGAACGCTTCTTTAAATGAAAGTAGAATTATCGAAAAGAGTTTAAACACGTGTGGCAAAAGAAGAAATTGCATCCATTTGCAAACACTGTGTTTAAAAGTCGTCTGCTGCATAGGCGTCAGAAAGGTCAGAAAGCGTCTGTATGATTGGAAGGGTTGATCATAAACCTCCAGACTGCCAAGTCAATGAGTGCGGATAGGCCTCATGACAAGTAAAATGGGTGTTCTCAATGTTCACTTCTGTTTTAACAAAATGTTATTCGACTTTTTAAGTGACGAATTCACCTTGAATTATTATCGAATTATATCAAAATTCCTTACATTTCGTCCATTGAATTTCAAAGCAGTCCTGTTCATAACGCTGAAAATAGCATTCTACATTTTATTATCAATTCGACGCATTTTAAGTTATCTGCATCAGACACATTTTGAAAACATTGTGAGCATTTTCTCCTTTCCCCATGACAATTTAACTCTTTCAGCGCCAAAGGCAATATTGAGGTTTTGCAAACAATACTGTCTCACCTGAAATCAGCATTGTTTGCCTTTTTGTTATCAAAATAGTCCAAACTTGATTTCATGAGAAATGGAGATGCCCGATTTTGAACAAGGAAGAGTCTACTTTAAACAATTCGGCGCTGAAGGAGTTAAATGTTATCCAGTAATTGTAATTTCAGTTAGAGTGATTTTTCAAATATTTACCTAGATGTTTTCAAATTCGTCTGCTTCAAATTTAAAACAATTTATCTAACAAGTTATCAAGCGTCGTCTGTCTGCTTTGAACACATATGAGTTAAAAAGATGTACCATTGACAACAACTGAACGTATTGTTTTGATACAGAGCTAAAAACATGGTTGGCAAAGGAGACATTGCTTACATAATTTCTATTTTTCACAAAATGTGTTCAAATGCCGTCTCCTGTAGACGGATCAAAATTCGTCTGCAGCAGGTGAGGGTTCGAAGATGTATTGATTGTGAACAATCGATTTGTTTCTTTGATTTCTACATCTTAGAAACCAAACTTTTAATTATTTATCATTTCAACTCAAATGGTATCGCCATGTTAAAACCCCCTGTTACTGATAGAGACAGCCTTTAATCTTTTCCCTCCTATACTAAATATGCAGCATACTACTTCGGTCAACAATTTAGATCATCTCTATAAACAAAAATATTGTTGCACTTTGAGCAATATCTACTTCAGCAACGATGTTTTTTTTTTAACACTTAACATCATAAAGACGCTTACTGACGCCTCTGCAGCAGACGGCTTTTTGAAAACATGGCGACAAAAGAAGAAATTGCTCAAAACGAACAATTTCTGCTTTTGTCGCCATTTGTTCAACACTATTCGATGATTATACTCTCCTTTATAAAGATGTTCATATTTGGGAAATGGTTAATGAGTGTGCTGCAAATAAGTCGAAATGCATAATTCATAATTACACTTTTGCTCGTAATTTGTTTTCATAATTTTGCCTAGATGTAGTGAAAGTCATTTACTGCACATTTGGTGTATGTGGGAAAGGATTTCGGATAGAATTAATACTTTTTAAATTGTCTGCAATGTCAGATAGGGGCAATACAATCTAGCTATCAACTTTCATTGACGCTGATGCATTAGTGTCGATTATCTTTTTATTGGTGTGCTATTTTAGAGTCGTCCTTTGCTTTAGATTATTTAAATTGTATTTAAAAGGTGTTTTGCGCCGCTTTTAACTTATTTCAGTTATATCAAGGCATTTCCTTGTTACATTACCAGTACTACCGATACTATAAAGCCTGACGCTGATACAGAAGTCGAAATTCTATCTATGCAACCCTGAGCGCCAAAAGGGGAAGCCATTGCTATTATATTTTAAATATATCGTATGACCCGACATTAGATCGAACCCTGGTCTCCCTCTTCCACTGCAAACACTTTAACCACTGAGACGGCCCACTGATACCGGAAATCGAACCCGGGATGTTTGCGTCTTCATTGAAAAACATCCCAGTAAACATTATCAACCATCTGGACAAATGTCAGTGAATACTGCTCCCGGGAAGTCAATTGTTGTCTCCGGCCATCTCATGGACATTACCAATTAAACAACGATAACTATTGGGTATATTTGGGTTTCAAAAGCTTCTTGAAACCATATGTGACTTAAAGGCGAACAGTGCATAGCCAAATGAACCCGGACCTACGCTGGCCGTAATTGGACGAGTCCCCGTAATTTAAGCGCTTTGAAAGGAATTGAATTGAAATACTTAAGGTAAAAGTAGAAACTAATTGCCGATATTTGTACATCTTTCTATACGGCTGACACGTATCTTGTTTGTTACGAAAAAAAGTTTGCCTCCGTGTCTAGTAGTTGGCCTTGGGTTATTTGAAACAAAGCGACCAGGGTTCGATCATTGTTCCCGGCGGTCATGGTTGAGTGTCCTCGGGCAGGGCACATTTCATAGCCTTAAGCTGTACTGTTTACCAAGGGGACATAAATGCGTGTTCTTTCGCCATGATATAACTGAAACTTTGGTGAAACTGCGTAAACCTTCAATACAAAATGTAATTTAAATATGATAATAATTCTGAAAACACCTAGGTTATAGGGCTGAAAGAAGGTCTATTTAAGCTGGACATAGCATAATCATACCTTAAATTCATTAACACCAAATCAATATATCCTATCTGAATTATAACCACAACCACAAAGAAACATTGCTTCCCCAAAGGGATTCACAAACAAAAACAGAAGAACTGGTGTTCAATATAAAAAAACGTGTGTCGAATAAAACGAGCTTTTTGTGATATGAAAAATAGCTGAAAGTACACTTTGGTTCATTTATCTTAAATCAAATCAGCATTGTTGCAACTAAAATTTCAAAAAGTTAGGGCGATTATACGACTACATCTAAACGGTTTTTAGCACCTATCTCGAGGGTATTGCATTAAGCAATAATTGGTAAAAACGGTTTGCATGTTGTGATCACTAGGTTTTATAAGCATTTCTGCTCATTGATTAAATCCGATAAATTTGTATTTTTCATTCAATGATCGACACAATTCTCAAACAGCATATCCATTGAACTATCTATTTTAAAAGAGGAGAGGGAGATGGAGAGACGGAGTGGTTGCTATAAATTATTACTTTTTGACGTGTCTTTAGGGTGTACTGAATCTAGCGACTCGAAAAACTCTAACAAGTACGTTGCTGTGTGATCAATCAGTGCACTGTTAATTTATCAGCCCCGAAGCCATTAGCTACAACCAAAACAAACGACATATTTTTTTTTTAAAAATGCCGGAATCAATATAAATTGATCAAAAGTCTGTACGTATATCTAAAATTGATAACAATAGCTTTGTAAAAAGATTCAAGTTGGCTTTTGGGAAGACCCTGATGAGACTCCCCATCCGTACAGTCTCGTTAAGACCTAGACTAACCATTCTTTACATATACAATAGTGTTCACCATTTCTTTCACATACAGACATTTTCTTACGTCTCTGCAGAAGACGACTTTTGAAAACATTTTGGCAAAGGTAGACATTGCTCATAATAAGCAATTTATCCTTTTGTCACAATGTTTCAAATTCAATTCAATAATTATACTTTTATTATTAGAGGTTTTCAAAGTCGTCTGCTGCAGATTCATTGTATGTGAAACAGGGTTAAAAGCTAATTACAACATTTTCAAACGTTGATAAGACTAAGAAGATGGACGTGTTGATCTGAAGCAACACTGTTCGGAAACGCCAATTTGTACCTTTTCGCGCGGACGTTCTCGTATCCTACTGCATCAATTCGCCAAATTAATGTCGCCATCACTTACAGTTCTACTTAAGGTAATCAAACAAGAAGGTTTGGCAACAACACATCATGAACGTTCAAAGGAAGGAACGTAATGAAATCTTGCTGAATTATTAAAGAGCGAATCTCGTGTGGCACGCATTGTAGAATGTCAGCGAAAACCCGCCACTACAATGTATCACGGTCTTTAATCAAGTTACATGTATTTTGGATTTTAAAAGTGATGAACAATTTCGACTTTGACATTTTAAACATTTAACCCTTTCTGTCATCAAACAATTACTTTTTTGTCTGCGTAAAACGCTAAACACTTTTCTTTAACAATTTAAAAAAAAAGCTTGCAATGTTTTTGTTTTTTAGTTGAATGGTGATTTTTACGCCGTTTTCAAAAATTATTTCATGGTATGTTATGGGTAGTTTACTAGTACTACCGGTATTGTTTATCCCGATACCGATGCATCTGTTTTAATACAATCCCCGTAATTCTGAGCGCAAACGAGGGAAGTCATTACTACAATTTGAAAGATTTTGAAAGATTTTGGTGTGGCACAGTACGTTATTTAACGGAGCTAAAAGTAAAGGTATAATTGTGTGTGTTCGGCTCATGGGGTTGTATGCCGTTCCCAACGTTGCTTCAGTCTACATTGGGACATCTTTATTTTAATTAAAGCAATTACCATACAATGTCATTATTGTGCTCCGGTTATAGGTCATACATCATCTCTATAGGTTTCTTGGATGCTTGCACGTCTAGATTGTGATCACAGAAGAGTTCGATAAGACTTTGCGGAAGCACAGACTGGTCTATATCTTCGCTAGACGCAATGTAACGAAAGCCAATATTCGAGTGACATTTCCCATTGTGTAAAGACTTTTTAGAAAACACTGACGGCTTTTAACCCCCCTTTCCTACATACAGCAAATCTGCAGCAGACGACTTTGAAAACGTATATTCCCTAAATACAAAAATCTATATGAATGAAAATACAATTACCAAAATAAAAGTTGTTCGTTTCTTTTTTTTGTCACAATGTTTTCAAAAGTCGCCTGCTGCATTCTTCATGAAAGCGCCTGTCTGTATATGGGAAAGGGTAAACGATTTTAATGCGGATTTTTTTTAAAAATAGATTTGTCCAACTTTAAATTTGGAAGAGTTCATAGCAAATTTTAAGAATATCAAAATAAAGATGTTGAGTTTAGAAGCCAACAATAAAGATCCTGGTCAGACGGCACGGATGCGCCGGATGGCCGGGATCTCAACCGGTTGCACAGGCTTCACGAAATCGGTTCCAGTATTCAAAGAGTTAGGACTAAATTTATGGAAGCCGATACTCTTCACGAATATTTCGTTTTTGACAGGTTCCGTCAAATCAGATTTCGGTGAAGTTAGAATTCTGACACATCTTTGTATTTCTCGACGTTTATTTCCGGTACAACTATAACATCCATTTACGTGTGCACATTTATGTTATCCTAGTATAACTTCTAGTTTCAAACTGCAAACTGAAATAAATTAATTCAATTTGAATTCTTGACAATTACGTGCTGTTTTATTTTCTCCCAAAATGAATACCGCCTCGATTGCGCTATGGTTGGAGCGTCCGTATTGAAAGCATGTCGCCTATCAGATCGAAAATGCAGCCCTTATTCGAACTCTTGAAATGTTTAACGCTTTCAAACACAGGGGCGTAGCTTTGCAATAATCAATGTGTAGGCCGTCTCGTGAGAAAATCAATATTGTGGACTCTGCGTAAAGTATCGACCCAGATCAGCCTAAGCATGCCACAGAGACCTACCCGGATAGACACTTTTCGCCTCCTGTGGATTTTCTGTTTCAGGAATAACTACTCTATACATCTATCCCCTTAAGACGGAATGTGTCGGCCGGATCTGGTCGATACATTACTATCGCCGCAGCTGCATTTTGGGGCATTTTGAGAACAAATGTGTAGGCACGTGCCTACAGTGCCTAAAGGGAGCTACGCCCCTGAAACATATAGATGCTTTTTGACGCCAAAGCAGAAGACTGCTATTTAGAACATGGCAAAAGGAAGAACTGCTAATTGCCACAATGTTTTAAACTCTATTCAATCATTATAATTTCATTTCCATCCGAGTTTTTCTTCATTTTTTTGCCAAGATGTTTTCAAAGTCGTATGTTGCAGATTTGTTGTATCTGGGAAAGCGTAACAAAACTCGTTGATGCTGTCATTACGTTTTCGTTGATTCCGTAATTAGTGTCTAGAGTTCTACAATACGTAAGTACATAGTTATGTAATTATGTACGTCTACATGTATGTTTCTGTATATTGTAAACTATCAAATAACGTCACAGAAGTGTTGTGGTCTAAAACTAAATGTTTGATAAAAGAACTTACATTGATAAGAGCCGTTCCATGAGAAAACCAACATTATGGACTCTGCGTAATTGATCGATCCAGAGCAGCCTGCGCAGTACGCGCAGGCTGATCCGGGCCGACATATTCAGTCTCAGGGGGATAGAGGTATAGAGTAATGATTCTTGAAACAGAAAATCCACAGGAGGCGAAAGCTGTCTGTCCGGGTAAGCCTGCACGGCATGCTTAGGCTGATCCGGGTCGATACTTTACGCAGAGTCCACAATGTTGGTTTTCTCGTGGGACGGCTCATATGAAAGAGACCATGAGAGCTGCGTCTAACGATTTAGGATCTAAACGCATCGTCGTTTAAATGAAGACATCAAGCGAACCTACGAATCTGTATATGAAATACATACCTAAATGCACTTTCTGACAAAAAACAGGGAGTATTGTCCCACTAGGTTTATGGCAAATGATGTCAGTGTGAACTACGAATTAAGACACCAAATCGTTATACGTGGTTCATTTATAAAAACATGGTGCCTTTAAACGGAAACTTATTGTTATATACTGGGAAAACTTTGATGGCGAAACGAGAGTGTTAGGATGGAAGCGAAAGCATGATTAGAAATGAGAAATTGCGCGCTTTACGAGCAAGTCATCACTTTCATTCAATGTTTCCAACGTTGTCTTCTTCTAATCGGTCAAAACGTATTTTCTTTCAGATCAACAGCTCTTTTTGCCTCCGCCGGGTGTTACTCTGTAGTCATAAAAGTCACTCGTTTACTTTACACATCTACTCGGACAGGAATGACGTCATTGAAGCTTGTAAAATACGTCACTAAAATGGGGTGCTATTATTTTCGAGGTCTACTTAAGTAAATAATACATGTAATCTAGTGGGGTCCTATTTGTTGTCATCACAAAGAATGTTATTTGTCAGTTTTTTTAAATTATAAAGTCATAATTTCAAAATGCATCTAAACCGATATATGGTACTTTCTTGTTAGGTCTGCTGAAATATTCAAACATTTTGATAATTTCAATGCAAACGTTTCAAATATACCGTTAACTTCTACACACATCATCTGAAAATTCTAATATGTTTTGTGGTGTGTGTGGCTTGATATTAATTGGTATGAGACACGTAATCATATTTTCAGTCTTCTTATATTTGCGAAAAGTGAAAACTCGGTGAGCCTATGCAAACGCATTGTCTCACCGGATTCTCCACTTACGCCATGTTATAGGTTTTACTCCGGATAAAAAACAAGAATTTTTACCATACGAATTTCACTTCTAAAACGCTTAATGTAATGCTATAAAAGAAGGGCAACATGATACTTTGTCGCAGTACGCGGCTTATATAAAACTTTTTGTTGTATCTTATACTATGGTTAATATCATTCTGAAAAGCAATGGACATGTATCATTTATATCAATGTATATTGTACATCACAGGACAACACAACAGAATAATAAAACTTAAATATTATCTTAAACTGTCTAATAATAGTATGCTATCTATGAAAATCCCACAAACACATGGTCATATTTAGTTGAACCGGAATACAGTGATACGGTGGTTAAGCGTTGGTTTCTCGTACCAAAGGTCCCGGGTTCGGATCTCGCGTAAAGTTGTATCGCAAGCGATGTAAAATCAATAAGGCAGATAGATATAGCGCTCAGGTTGAGGAACCTTAAAATGTTTACCAAAATGATGTCTGCAAAATTATCATAATTCCGAAGCCCAATGTTCGGCCAATTTTGGGTCTCTGGACAAAAGAAATCTCAAATGGACTGCAAACTGATGGTACTTCAGGTCTAAAATAAACCGACGGCTTATAAATGTGTTTTGTACTCAGTCCTATAACAGATTTTCGAATTGAAATGTATTATTCCGAATGCTGCAAAACGTCTTCAATTCGGTTAAATCCCATTAAATCGCTGATGAAAGAACATCAAATTATATTTCTTCCTTATGAAAGCGCCAAACAACTAGCCAGTGAAACCTATAACCCGCTGAAATCCAGCAAACAAAGTCATCCCCCTTAATTTCAGAATAATATTACATATTTATGAACTAGCCGTTTCTAAAAGTATTAAAAATGAGTATCGATTCATGTAGACAATATTAGACTTTACAGAACGTGCAGACTGAGCATGGTCTACATTGTTCACGGCAACAGTTCAAAGTCGAGTATCAAATAATGGGCTCATTTATATAAAAAGTCGCGTACAACAGGATAAGGGTTAACTCTGTCAGCGCCAAAGGAAATATTGAGGTTTTTGCCAACAATACTGATTCAGGCGAGTCAGCTCGTAACGAGCTGTCTCACCCCTAATCAGCATTGTTTGCCGTTTAGTTATCAAAATAATCCAAACTTTTATTACATGAGAAATGGAGACGCCCAATTTTGAACTTGAAAGAGTCTACTTTAAACAATTCGGCGCTGAAAGAGTTAATAATCGAACATTTCCATATTTGAGACTGCACTGGGATTTGCACCCCCATTCAATCGTATGAAAAAGACTGCCAACTAAATAGTTCCAGAAGAAGATGATTGTAATGATGATTAACTGGAACCAAAATTTAACGTCATTTCATTGCAAAGATTTCTTTACAGCATTGTTATGTCTAGAAGAGATTTTGTGTTCATAGAAATACGAACGTGTACCACAACAAAAGTTTAACCCTTTCTCTCATATAGGTTTGCAATAGGTTTGTATCCGCCGCTTGTGTAACGGTTAGTGGTTGAATTCTACCGGTCCAAACGGTGTCTCCTTCCTATAGCACATATGTAATTAGAACCATTTTCGTCTTACGCGATCCTCAACTAAATGAATACTATACTCTGTATTTTAATCTTATTTAATTTTATTCGATTGCTAATTAAGATTTCAGCTTTTGATTAATCATGATCGATGTCTGCACCCTGGATACTTAACCAGTATTAACGCCGTTTGTGTTGAAAAAACACAAAGGAAGCAACCGCTCATCACGGGAATCAAACCAGGGACATTTGGTACGAGAGGCCAAAGCTATACGAGAGGCCTATTCTCTAACACTGCATCACTGTCTTTCACAATTCATCATTTGATTGATAAATGAAAGACGCGTCTAGCGATTTGGGGTCATATTCATCATTTCTTTTTACTTAACGAGATCGTATGTGCGGTTCTCACGGAAAACAAACCTTGACGTTATTATTACACGTTTAGTAAAATGCCTTGTCGAGGATTCAAATGGATGCTACCTTACAGACTAATTGGCGAACAGTGTAGAGCCCGACCGGCCTAGGCGTATTGCGCTGATTGATCTGATTATACACTGATCGCAAATGCCGTTAAGTTGGTTATCGCATAGCGCAAATAAATTACCGTAAAACTAGTGGGGCTGCCCTTCTGTTACATATTAAAAGATATATGTAGGACAAAGTTAAATGTAGAGGGACAGATACGTGTGGGTCTTGACTATACACAGAACTAATAAGACCCCTAATCGCTAGAATCAGCTCAAATATATAACATATCGAGGACTTGGCGTGAAACGGTTGTAACTAAAAACATATTTTTAAAACCCTGGTTTAGGGGCAATTTTGACCCCTTTATAAACAATGCAAATTTAGGTGTCATTGCTCAGAACGAGCAATGGCACTTAAATGTCCATTGTTTACCAGGAACAATTATTTAACGCTTTTAAAGAATTTATGGTGAGGTGATTAACCTTGTTAAAAAAAATACCAATTTTAGTTACAACCGTTTCACGTCAAGTCCTCGATATGCTTTGATTTATTCATGCCTTTTAAAAAAAGAGAGAGTTGTTTTTATATAAACAACATAGAAGATTAAATAAAATAGCGTTTATCTGTTTCTGTCAACTTAATGACGATAAATCTAAGCTATATTTTTCACCTTCATGACAATAAATGTAAGCTATAGCTGTCAGTTTAATGGCAATAAATGTAAACTATATTTGTCAGCTAAATGGCAATAAATGTAAACTATATTTGTCAGCTAAATGGCAATAAATGTAAGCTATATTTGTCAGCTAAATGGCAATAAATGTAAACTATATTTGTCAGCTAAATGACAATAAATGTAAGCTATATTTGTCAACTGGCTGCCGACAATATATGTAAGCTATATTTGTCGGTTTATAGGCAATAAATGTAAGCTATATTTGACGATAAATGTTAGCTATATTTTCCAGCTAAATGTAAGCTATATTTGTCGGCCGATCGGCCAAAACAGTAAGCTATATTTTTCACCTAAATGACAACAAATGTTAGTTATATTCGTGAGTTTAATGGCGATAAATGTAAGCTATATTTTTCAGCTGATTTGCCGAAAAAGACAGCTATATTTATTAGCTTAATTGCAATAAATGTTAGCTATATTTGTCATCTAAATGTCGACAATAAATGTAAGTCATAGTTTTAATGCCGACAATAAATGTAAGCTATGTTTTTCACCTAGATGACAACAAATTTAAGCTATTTTCGTAAGTTAAATGGCAATAAATGTAAGCTATATTTGTCAGCTGATTGGCCTAAAAAGACAGCTATATTTTCCAGCTTAATGACAATAAATGTAAACTATATTTGTCAGCTGATTGGCCGAAAAAGACAGCTATATTTTCCAGCTTAATGACAATAAATGTAAACTATATTTGTCAGCTGAATGACAATACATGTTAGCTATAACTATCCCCTTAATAACAATACATATTAGTGGTTTGTCAAATTATCATCTATATAAATGCTATTTGAGGCATTGTGATCAAAATATATCTGAAGAATAGTTCATTTTGCTATTGAACTTGCTATATTACGATTACGACATTGTAACGGTAGATAATGAGTTAATTCATTTTTTTATTGGAGCGGTGCTCCAGGAAAGTCAACCTTAGCGTAATTATTATACGCGTTGATTCAAATATATGAGCAACCATGCTTTAGGATCATCATATTAGATACTACTTGTAAATTTCGTGAACTTGAATTGCGCAGATTGCTGAATAATGCCGATATCGATCAATCTGCTTGGACCAGCAGGTTGATGTTGATCTACACTGGTCACAAAAGCCATAAGGATGGTTTTCTCAAAGCATAGCTCGCATGCAATAACATTATTATTAGACAAGGTTTATTTTTTCCTTTGCATGTATACATTTAAATAAGATAATTATTTGAATAGCACAACGATACAGAATCATTATACATGGCATAAAAATAGTACTTATATTAGAGGATATTCATGACATTTTTTTATCACATGACAAATGCTTGTATCCGATCTAATATACCCATTACGTATTTCTTATTTATAACGTGTGTAACATAACATGACCGAATCACTATTTTTGAATTCATCCGCGAATGTTTACAAATAGGCTGAGAACGTGTATACTCTTAACATGGACGAGGTAAAGTGACCATTATCGGTCATAAAAAGATTGTTTTTGTGGTTAGTTAACAGTTTATTAAGTATTACATGCTGGGATTATTTTCTGACCGCGAAAACCCGATTTTTTGTTTGTGTTTCGTCAGATAAAAATAATCTGACATTCGTTGTCATTTCATAAAATGTTATTAAACTCGTTCAAGAAGTTTGCAATTAAGCGAGCCTTTATATTCCGTAAAAAGTTTTTAATTGACAAATAATATAATAATAAATGCGAATAAACATATACGCATGCAAATTGCGCACTAGACATTTTAAAATCTCTGGAGATCTTTTTATTAAATGATTATCTAAATTACGAGAGCGTAACTGTTTCGACCGTATTAGAATGGTTTCGACCACCAAGCATTCCCTATGAATATTTTATAGACAATAAAATAATTCAATCTAAATTGAAATATGAGATAATCTTTAAAACGCTATATTTTTGCTACTTGATATACCAGTTTTAAAATGCAATTTTCTTAATTTAATTCAACAACAATAAATACAATTCTAACGCTACCAACAATATTGTCACGACATTTCAGCACTTACCTGTGAGCATTTGACTACCAAAACAATGATAAAGAAAAGGAGAATTTGTCGTATGGCAGCAGACATCTTTGAGAACGGAGCTTCGGTCCCGGTTAAAATTTACGTCAACTAAAGTTGGTAATGACGTCACTAACTGGTCGTGTCGTTCTGTTTTACACGAGTACTCCCTGGTCTTAATAGGAGAAAACGTTTAAATCTGTTCAAAGAAAATAAAAAATAAAAATATATTTTCACGCTTATTCCTTTTAAATATAAGAAAATTAACAACTTAAAAGCAATAAAGCCAGATATTGTTCCCTGAATAGTCCGCTTTACAAACGCACGAGTGCAAATTTCAAAACGATTATATTCAAACGACGCCTTTTAGAAATTACGTAAATATATTCTTATCAAACTCCAAATGTTCAAGTCACAGTACTATGCAATCAGAATAAAACAATACAATGAAACTGACAGAGGCGATGCGCCAGGAGACGATCGGTTTTTATACCCAGTCAAAACTAAAATTGGTTTACGAAGAGACAGAAAATCGGATGAAAACTGATCAAACTGTAGACTCACCAATAGTAAATGGATGAATGGACCGGTATTGCGCACCATGAGAACTTTATATCATATCCCCCCTCCCACCACATTAAATATAGAGGTAATCATTTAAACATAATAAATGACTGAGGGCTGGTCAATAATTATCCCGATTGTGTGGACACTGCGCTTGCCAATTCGGCAAATTAATTTGATATCATGTTCGTGATCTATTGGCGATTAGATCACGCTAAACGGCCATCGGCGCAGGTACGGTTGGTTTCTCTTAACCCTTTGCAACATGCAACAAATCTACAGTAGACAACTTTGAAAAAACATGTAGGCAAAACTATGAAACATCACTATGAATGAACGTATATTAATTGAATAAAGATGAAAACAGTCTGACAAAAGATGGTATTGCTAATTATAAGCATTTTATCTACTTTTGCCACACAATTTTCAAAAGTCGACAGTTGCCGAGTCATCAGAAAGCGGGAACATGTGGGAAATGGTTACACGCGTATATCAGGGCACTGGGTGGGGTAAAATGAATTGAACTATATGGTCAGTATAAAGATACATACGATAATTGGTTTGTTGGTTTGGTGTTTCACACCGCTTTCAATATTGTTTGGGTTATATCACAGTGAGTCCTGGTAAAGTTACCAGTACCACTGGTCCATTCATCCAGATCACAGCGAGTCCTGGGTAAATTACCAGTACCACTGGTCCATTTATCCTGACACCAGCCAGTCAGTTATATCACAGCGAGTCCTGGGTAAGTTACCCGTACCACTGGTCCATTTATCCTGACAGCAGCGAATCTTGAGCAGAAATGAGGAAACGTCATTTTATCAAGTCTTTCGTATGAACCGGTCGGGGATCGAACCTGCGACCTCCCGCTCCGAGGCCTGTTATGGTACTACAACGTCGTCAAGAAGTGAAACGCTTTTATAGCTTAACTACTTTATTCTTTGTATCTATCATAATAATATTTTTCCTTAATGAAGGTTACATATAAAGGTGTATTTTGCTGTACAACAAAATCTTATTTAGCATCTAATGTCCCCCTTTTACATACGTTACGTATCAAAGTCTCATATATTTCATTTCATGAAAGTCTCCGAGTCATGGAAAAACTGATCTAAACACAATCCTGTTTTCTGGTTTCTTTTCATATGTACAATACAAAACATACTATGTAATTGCATACATACACTATTTGTATAGCAAAGAAAACATACTAGTTAATTCATTTTCCTCTCGTGTTTCTTGCGAGTGAACAGAAAGCATATACGTAGATACAAACATGTATATGTGTATGTATTTATGTTCATATAAACAAGCGTGTAGATGAAATTAAATATGAAAATATACATATGAGCACATGTATATACCAGATGTTTTTTTTGTGTTCTTTTTTACTTTTCACTGTTGTATGTTTAAACTAACCACATGTGTCCATGACCTTGTGGTGAAAAATGAATGAAACTGGAATAAAACAGGGGTGTAGCTGCCTTTAGGCACTGTGGGCACGTGCCTACACATTTTTCTCTCAAAATGCCCCAAAATACAGCTCTCGCGATAGACATATGCGTAATGTATCGACCAGATATCCGCGCAGACTGATCCGGCCGACACATTCCGTCTTAGGGGGATAGAATAGATATATAGAGTAGTGATTCCTGAAACAGAAAATCTACAGGAGGCGAAAAGTGTATATCCGGGTATGCCTGTGTGGCATGCTTAGGTTGATCCGTGTCGATACATTACGCAGAGTCCACAATGTTGATTTTCTCACGAGACGGCCTACAGATTGATTATTGCCAAGCTACGCCCCTGTAAAACATTCAGACCCTGCATCAGTAGATGCGGCCCATTTCTTCGTGGTATAGGGACTTTGGACGTACCGAAGTTCGATGTATAGAGAACTATTTAGTATCACTACATCATTTTCCATACACTATCTCTTCATCACTGAACCAATTGTGTCGTATGAAATGAATAATTAAAATAAAAATTAATGGTTTGGACTTTTGACCTACTTATCACCGATACAAATTCAAAGTTTTTATGTTTTTTTATTGATGCAAATGTAAGATTTATCCAATCATGCATTCATCCATCATTCCATTCATTCCATTTAATCATTCATTCATTTATCTGTATTTGTGAGTGTACAGACACCTACCTACACATGTGTTTCCTGGTTTTCCCACACCAGTACTCCACACAACAATATTTCCTAGCAACTGGCTGCTTTTTCACATAGACTGATAGCCCATTGGTGGAAGACGAATGACGCATGTCGCATTGACTTTTGTCAAACGTCGGAAAGAAAGTTGGCCGAGCCGGGATTTGAACTCACTACCTCTAGATTGACAGCCCGCGTCGCTACCGACTGAGCTACCGGGGCTCGGTATGAGAGATGGAACAATTACTCATATTGCCCAAGTCTCCACATTATCTCATGTGTTCTGCACAGCAAACTTATGAACAGAATATCAGGCAATAAAAACCCGTAAACGGTAAAAATGCATCCGAACTTTCTGATCGGCCCATGAACAACACGTTATGAATAAGGCGGAGTTTATCGACAGACGCTTGGCTCGCGTTCGAAAGTTTTGTCATTCAATATTGATACAGGCGTTCAGGCCAAACTCCACCCCTAGACAAGATGGGATGAGCTTTACCAATTATGGATATAAATGGACGTTATCAGTCATACAAACCATCTACCCGATATCCCGTTTATTTTTTAAATATAGTTGTCCTCTTTTGAAAAAGACTTAGATTAATCAAACCTAAAAAGCCGTAAATGTGGTAGTAGGCTACGTGTATACATTTGGCAACATTGAGCGAAAAAATAATACTGATCACATAGTCAATGTGTCCTTTTCCCACGACGTCTTTAAAGAGTGTCTGCGGTTGAGACGTTTGTGTTGGCTGTTTCATTGAAAGGATAAGAGTCATGGGAACGATTTGCTTGATAAATATATTGACGATAACATTGTAATAAAAATAAAATATTTACTAATCATGCGTTGGTGTACAAGTTATCACCACCGGGAAGCATAGTTAAGATCTTATCTAAGTACCTGACACAGCTAATAAAAGTAACGGTAATAAATCATAGATCGAATGGTGGCTTACAAAATAGTTGTGTTTAAAGCAAAATATTTCGTTTCGTTAGGGTTTTACGCCGTTTTCAACATTATTTCAGTTATATCACGGCGACAGTTCACTTATTCATGATCCCTAGGTACACAAACCAGTACTAGGCTAGGAAATGTGCCCTGCCAAATGGCACTCCACCATGACCGTAGATAGAGAAGCAGTGATTGCATAACACCGAGCGCTGGTTTTATCGCGCAATTTCGATTGGACAATAAATCGAGTACCTGCTCATGGATATTTAAATGTACAGGGTCAAATCGAGACGACCTTCTATGAACGTCGTCAGACCGAATATACGTACAGCGAAGTATAGTGGCCTTTTTGTTTTCAATTCGACTGCGAATACACAGACCGGTTCCAAATCCGCAGTCTATCGTCTGCCGTTGTATATTGAATATAGTGATGATATACAAACCGTGTCGTTCGTAAAGGGGGCCTAGGTTGAATCTTCGTACAATAGAGATTCAGACAAATCAACTTTTACCGAATCCATCGATTTGGGATCACAATGCATCTGTGTACAATGAAGACTCGCGTGAGTTTGTGCTTCCCCGCCGTCCCACAAGAGAAGTGGATGTCCGTCTACAGGTTTGATTGACTGATTGTTTGGTGTTTTACGCCAGTTCCAACACATTTTCATTCAGTCATACCACTGCGGTTGTCCGGTACTATTTTTCAATGTATCCTCCCAGCGAGTCAGGCGTAATGCTAACCCAGCAACCCTGATTGACAAGTAGAAGAGCCATTACTACCATTTCTAAACCCCTGGTGTGACTCGGCCGGGGATCGAAACCACGACCCGTCTACGGGTAATTGAGTCCTAGATGCATCTTGGATCTAACAATTAAGCCCCATCAGCTGTATGTCAATGTACATGAGTATATGATTCGTTAATAGAGAGTAAATCAGGCCCAAAGTCGCTAGGTCAATTGAACACCATGTTAGTTAACACTTTCAATCCTGATTGTTTAAATGGACTTGCTGGGCTTTAGCATTTGGAAGAGTTCATATCCTATTCTAGATATTGTTGATATTTTAGCAGCCGACAGTATATAAGAGCATTGTATGACGGTGCGGATGCACCAATTGAAGTGGCCTCATGCAAGTAGCACGGGCTTCGAGAATTCGGTTACACTTGCCATAGGATTTCATGTAATGTTTACTGTGAACAGGTAAGAAGTAATTTTTCTCGTAAGACCCCCGAAGAACTAGAAGCCGTCTAAGTTAGGACGAAAATGAAACGAAACAATGCCCCCTTTCACTTGTGGCTTATGCGACATTAGTTGGGGGCATTTATTTCATAATCATTGTTAATTGAAACCAATTCCACTATCAGCAATATCTATCAGATCACTTAGGTAATCATATTGAATCTAAACTATGAACGAGAC
The DNA here is from genome assembly GCA_031761405.1 of Serripes groenlandicus. Lineage (NCBI taxonomy): Eukaryota > Metazoa > Mollusca > Bivalvia > Cardiida > Cardiidae > Serripes > Serripes groenlandicus. The sequence goes on along the minus strand of JASEVX010000011.1, from coordinate 53,680,827 downwards.
GGTTGATCATTGAACACTTCATGCCAGTATACTTAGTCCCGCGTTTGGAACAGTGCAGATTATTGCAGTATGATCTGGAGCAGTACTGTTCTACTATGAGTTACAGAAGCTGTTCGATAATATTATGACAATATTTAGATTTAGAAAAATGCCAGGTTTTGATAACCAGTTGTGTCATAATACTTTATTCTCAAAGACTAGTCAAAAGATACCTGTGTCTTAGCCCTCATTTTAGTGAGACACCTGTATGTATGTATGTTTGTTTTAAAATATTTGGTATAAATATTCGTAAGGATATTACATCGAGGGCTTGGCGTGAAACAGTTGTAACTAAAACAATATTTTGAAAACCCTGGTTTAGGGGCAATTTTGACCCTTTTGTAAACAATGCAAATTTAGGTGCCATTGCTCAGAACGAGCAATGGCACCTAAATTGTCATTGTTTACCAAGAAAAATGATTTAATGCTTATAAAGACTTTATGGCGAGGTGATTAACTTTGGTAAAAAATTACCAATTTTAGTTACAACCGTTTCACGCCAAGCCCTCGACATGTATTTGGAACTGATCAGTATGTCGAGGATTTTTGGTTGAATAACACAGACTGGTCTATTAACGTGAATTGGAAAGCTGCCTCCATTTGGATCCTTAAGCATGGTAGCACAAGCAGGTCTTTTTCCACGCGTCCAATAGTTACGTTAAGGTTTGGTTTCCTTGAGCCCCGCTCATTTCGAAACATGTGATGAATATGTTAAGGTTGGTTTGCCCTGGAGTTCCGCCCATATTCACGTGACATGATTATGTTAATGTTGGTTCGCAAACAGGTCACCGCTCATACATTTAAAATTAAGAGAAACTAATCACTGTTGCCTCGGCCAAAAAGGGATGTCCCTAAGCCAATACAGGTAGCCAATTCCCCGCAGTAATTAATGTATTGACTTATGTCAATCAGATTCAATCATTGCTTCACATTATAAACATGTTGATGAATTTTAACAGTTTGACTCTTTTATTACGAGACTTAACTGTATGTTATTAAATTTGTAGGCACACATAATATGTTTGGTTTGTTTTCAGGCAAATGTAAAAAGGCAACTATTCATTGAAGAAACAATACATAATTTGAACTTTATTACATGCACAAATTGACTGTTCACCCTACATGTACTTGGAAGACACATCTGCTTTGAAATCATTGAAGGAAAACTATAGAATATTGACAATTCTTAGTAAACAAACATTACAGATGTACACAAATTGGAGTTTAAAGTGACATTGCGCTTTATCTTAATATGAGCAGTTATATCATTTCTCACAATGTTCGTCGATCACAAAGTTCTCTCAATTGGAAGTTTTATGAATTTTGGAAAGAGTTAATTTTCCATTTATATGAAAAGTGTGCATTATGGACTTGGAGAAGGATCGTTTCGTGCTTGTGTTGTATTCATTACGGTAGCCCTTGAGGGCAATAAGGCCGCATATGTAACCTGCAGGCACGTTTTATTGTCATCACGCACTGTGTATTACATTAGCTGAAACAATGATTATTAAACTTATTGGTATTGGTTTATTACTCAACTAAATGGTGTCTTTCCAAGTCTCCCTCATTTTGATAATGGCAGTCACCCTTACTAAGGTTGAGAAAATGGGATCAAAGACAGATGTAAATGTGTTCGTCTGTCGTTTGGGATTGTTCATTTTTGACAAATTATGAAAAACAAAGTAAGTCCAAGTTGTTTTTTGAACAGAGCGGTACTGTATATATGGTGCAAATTTCACATTTCAAAATACTTTTTGACGCTAAAATCTTTTGTAACGGGTTCTTAAAAGAATCGTCTCTTGATCACGAGAGAGATAGAACAATACCGTTTAACTCCTCCTTATCTGGTTTTCTGTTTATCTCTTTCCCACGTACAACAAATCTGCGGCAGACGACTTTGAAAACATAGTGACAAAAACCTGAAAAATCTCCATGAAAGATGAGCAATTTCACCTTTGGCCACAATGTTTTCAAAAGTCGTCTGCTACTATGGCGTCTAAATACGTCTGCAGGTGGGAAAGGGTTAAGTTCATTTGAACTCTGCGTTATTGGTATATAATTGTTAAACCTTATCCCGCTGAATTTCTGCAACCGTAGTCAGTCATCAATCCTGAATTTGCAACGTTCCTAAATATAGATAAATGGGAAGCGAACACTATAGACCAATATTTAACTGCACGAAGGTACAGGCATATATTTGTATACGCTGTTCGGCGAGCCCCGGTAGCTCAGTCGGTAGCGACGCGGGCTGTCAATCAAGGGGTTGTGAGTTCGAATCCCAGCTCGGCCAACATTCTTTCCAACGTTTGACAAAAGTCATTGTGACAAGCGTCATTCGTCTTCCACCAATGGGCTATCAGTCTATGTGGAAAAGCAGCCAGTTGCTTGGAAAGAATGTTGTATGAAGTACTGGTATGAGTAGATGAACTGGCCTCCGTGATATGACTCAAAATGTGTTGAAAACGGCGTTAAACCCCAATCAATCAATCAATCGCAATAGCAGTTTAACATGAGTTGCCCCGTAGTCTAGTTGTTAATACGCTAAACTGTCAATCCTGAGGTCTGGATTTGACTTGTCTCAAACTCAACTAGATGTCAAATTCGTGTCCTTTTCCAGGGAAAAGTGACTCGCGTGTATCGGCGCACTGTTAAAGAACCAACGGGTCCTTTTGGAAAGAGCTAGAGTATCGTCACCGGACTCCCTTGTGTCTAACTCTGTCTCATTAATTGATCTCCACCTGTCAGATATTAATTTAATTATCTAAGGAAAACAAACATAACTCATACATGGCATCGCTTTTAAATGAGTAGTGACAAGTTAACAATCTATTTAATAAGCTATTAATTATTTATTGAACATTGGTTATATTTTGTTTGGAAAATATTAAAGCGGGACAAGAACTATTCATGCATATCAAACGGATTGGCTATTATAGTTAGCTTTCAATTCCTGCTTTTCTAAGTACTCTACAACTGGCGAAGCGTTGGCGATATATAGAGGGGTTTCAGTCGTCAGTTTAAAACCCGGCTTGGATAACCTTATTTCTTATCATTGGCAAACATTCACTGAACATCAACCAGTGGATGTTTCTCTGGGATAGCAGCCAGCTAAGCTGGAAAGTAGAAAACTGTGATTGAAATCCAGGAAAACACACTTTTGGCTAAGCTGGATGTAACGTAAATGTTGCTGAAAACGTCTTACATTGTTTATTCCAAACCCGACCTTCTTACATAGTGTCAGAAAATAAACATCGCCACAGGACATTCGACAGACCGTACGGGGTTTATGAATGTTGTAAACATCGTCCCAGGACATTCGACCGACCGTACGGGGTTTATGGATGTTGTAAACATCACCCCCAGGACATTCGACCGACCGTACGGGGTTTATGAATGTTGTAAACATCGTCCCAGGACATTCGACCGATCGTACGGGGTTAATGAATGTTGTAAACATCGTCCAAGGACATTCGACCTACCGTACGGGGTTTAAGAATAATGTAAACATCACCCCAGGACATTCGACCGACTGTACGGGGTTTATGAACATTGTAAACCTAGATCAACCTTCGCACCGGTGGATGATACTATCAAGAACATACGAAAGGCAGTGTGAAGTTGTATACGATTACATGCATGTGTAGTCTCTGTTTGTCTGCTTCGTCCTCATGGTGTTTAACCTCGCTTTCAACATTGTTTCAATTATATCCCATCGTTTCCTGGGTACATTAATGTATTGACTGTGTGAAGTTGTATACGATTACATGGATGTGTAGTCTCTGTTTGTCTGCTTCGTCCTCATGGTGTTTAACCTCGCTTTCAACATTGTTTCAATTATATCCCATCGTTTCCTGGGTACATTAATGTATTGACTGTGTGAAGTTGTATACGATTACATGGATGTGTAGTCTCTGTTTGTCTGCTTCGTCCTCATGGTGTTTAACCTCGCTTTCAACATTGTTTCAATTATATCCCATCGTTTCCTGGGTACATTAATGTATTGACTGTGTGAAGTTGTATACGATTACATGGATGTGTAGTCTCTGTTTGTCTGCTTCGTCCTCATGGTGTTTAACCTCGCTTTCAACATTGTTTCAATTATATCCCATCGTTTCCTGGGTACATTAATGTATTGACTGTGTGAAGTTGTATACGATTACATGGATGTGTAGTCTCTGTTTGTCTGCTTCGTCCTCATGGTGTTTAACCTCGCTTTCAACATTGTTTCAATTATATCCCATCGTTTCCTGGGTACATTAATGTATTGACTGTGTGAAGTTGTATACGATTACATGGATGTGTAGTCTCTGTTTGTCTGTTTAACGTCGCTTTCAACATTGTTTCAATTATATCCCATCGTTTCCTGGGTACATTAATGTATTGACTGTGTGAAGTTGTATACGATTACATGGATGTGTAGTCTCTGTTTGTCTGTTTAACGTCGCTTTCAACATTGTTTCAATTATATCCCATCGTTTCCTGGGTACATTAATGTATTGACTGTGTGAAGTTGTATACGATTACATGGATGTGTAGTCTCTGTTTGTCTGTTTAACATCGCTTTCAACATTGTTTCAATTATATCACGTCGTTTCCTGGGTACTTTACCAGTTTAACTGGTCCATTTATCCAGATACAAGCGTGTAGGCAGGACTTTACTCATACTTGTAGCAATAAACCATACGGAATGTTTTCGCGGATTATTGCTGTCGTAATAACTTCGGTAAGTTGGACAAGACAATATAATTGAGCCTGTCCTTGAGCAAAGGTACAAGTTGATATGTCCGAACAGTGTAGCTCCAGATCACCGTGATCAACTAGTCAATCCTTTCAGAAACCACACAACCCAATTTATGATACATTTTACAAGCTTATAACAAATACCACATGGAACTTGTAGATCTTGAGCAAACTTTGTAGATGCACAGGCTGGTCTGGATCTGCATTGACCATGACAGCTACCTAGTACCTTGTCCCATGAAATGACTCTTGTTCATTATTGTCATTTATGAAAAGAAAATAGATTCGTTGCCAAGAAACGAGAGGTTTTACAGAAACTAAGGATATGTTATTGATTACTGTCAATATCATTTGAATTAAGCATCGTCAGCTAACCCCGTCCCTGTTACACACAATATCTCATTTGAAAAACGTTGTCATAAAATAAATAAAAGGATCAGAACGAGCAATGGCTCCTGTGTCCACACTGTTTACAACTCTTGACTCAAAACGACGCTCCACTTTTCCAGGCTTTTTTTTCTGATTTCCACAAAGTTTCCAAAAGCGTGCATCAAGTTTAGGGTTAAAACCATCGATGGTAGAATATTTTTCGATTAGATGTGGGCTGTTTAACCCTTCCCCACATATTTCCCCTTTTGTAACAATGCTTTCAACTTCATTTAACAATAATACTATCAATTATAGAACTGTTTCATATATCTGTCTTGGTGTTTTCAATATCGTCTGTGCTGGATATTTGAACGTGGAAAGATGTTTAACATTATTTGGCTAGTCGGGCCAAACATATCAGACTCTTTCTCAAACCCCGTCATCGAAAACCGGGTACGTAGCGTAATTTCACAATTTGATTTACTCGATGGGTGTGGGGTTGTCATTCACTGGTGGATATGCTCCCCTGGGAACACTTTTTGAACCGCAACAACAAATAAAAGGTTTAGGTGGGTTTAAATATAACTTGTATACGTTTCTTCAATAAAATGATGGCACACATCTTCTATGAAAACCCGAGAACATTTTATGAAAAGAAACAGCATTTAAAACGTTCTTTCGGTTAATTTCAACATAAACACATATTTCTTCAAGTTGTTTTACATTTAACATGCTGCTTTTTTTGTTATCGTCAATGTTAAATTAAAGTAGATGAGACACAAACAAAAGTATGCTGATTTAAGTTTCCAAAACTCCACCCCTTTCTAAAAAGTTTGTACTACATCTTTCGGAATTTAAGCGGGTCTTTGATTGGTAGAACTCTTTCTTTTCCACAGTTTACTTGAAATAATACTCAAGTATGTAACGCTTCGCGCATGGAGAATAATATATCTATAGGTGCTACCTATTTACGAAAAAACAGTAAGATGATTATAAAAAGAAATTAAAGAGCATACTTTGGCAATAACAATTGTTTATAAGTACATGTAATTGACTAGACGATAATAATGTTAATCTCATGTTTTTCGCATGATCACAAAATGTTCGGAATTCGTTTTGCTGATGTCTATTATGACGAACAGAAAATAATAAAGTAAAGACTTCCAGAATATCAATGAATAACATTTATAATGAACGAGGTTTAAACATTATCCCCAAGATGCTTAAGGTCCTTAATCAATTACCTGTATTATGGTAAAGAAGCAAATGTGTAACAGCCCTTTTCTAATGCCATCTGGCAACTACCTTTTTAAACCAGTCAATATGACTGGAACAAGTTATGTAAGAAGTCTCATTTTTGCTTAACCCTTACGCTAATAGAGACGGTTTCTGACTCCTTTGCAGCAGCCGACTTAGGAAAAGATTGTCGCCAAAAGTACAATTAGTCAATATGTGAAAGTTATCCTTTTTCAACAATATTTTATAAATAATTATACTTTGTATGAGTGAATCTATAGCTCATGCATAGGAATGTGGGGGTATTTAATGTTGATGCCACTTTTTTTTGCGGGAAACGACGTCGCTCCATTTGACGTTACGCCAAATGAAGTGTTACGGAAATGACGTCACGTCGTTCTTTGGATACGGTACAGTCAAAATGTATGTTCTGACGTCGAATTGCGGTCGTTTATTTAAAAGTTCCATTTATTTTTTAACTTGTTTGTACAAAAGTTAAATCACACGAAAATAACACCTTATTTACCTTAAATGTCGATTTAGATTTTTTTTTTAAAGATAACTAAACGACAATAATTTTTAATCTGTGTTTTATACATAACCAAAATGGCGGTCCGCATGGATTTTGCCAGTTTCATTTCAGAAAGGTTCCTGGGTTATTGAAAAAAAAATTAATCTCGCACATGTTACCTATGAGCGAAAAAACCCATTTATGGTTTTTTTCCGTAATAACGTGTCAGAAAAGTGACGTAATTCAAATAAAAAAGTGACGTTTATATCCAGTTCGAGGCCACTCCGAATGATTTACTGGTTTCCGCTTATCCAGTTCGATGCCTCTTTGAACCGCCTAGGTAAAATCGTGGTAAAGCGTCAATCTTGGGTGTAATAGGTCGCAGGTTAGATCCCAGGCCTAGACATACCATCGACTTTAGAAATGATATTTAAGGTTTTATTTCCTCTGCACTCAGCAGTGTCGGGGTAAGCATTACGATAGAGGAGCTGGTGACGGTCAGAATAAATGGACCGTGAATACTGGTAAATTATCAAGGAAACGCCATGATAATATGAGTATAGGTGCTACCTATTTCGGGTAAACATTTATTAACTTTTGTGCTCGGTAAATTATACCCCGTGAACTGCAGTTAGCCTCTTGCTTGCAGCACGATCAGTTATTTACGTCAATTAGGCGTCCTACCGACCTAGGCAAAGAAAATAAAAATCATCATCAAGTTAAACTTATATTTAACTTTAAAATATGGCCAAGACTTTAATAAAGTACTTCAAATAAAACGATTCCATAATATACGGAACTACATTTGTAACAAGTCAATAATTTCTGTCGTTTTCCTTTTGGTTATTTATTCATCATGTGCGTTACGCTAATAGATACGTCATATTACAGGAATTTGGATTTGTAACTTCTGGAAATGCAGAAAACCCTTATGAGTTGTTATTTGAAGTCGTTTTAGAAATAGACGACGAGTGTTATTAAACGGAAAGTATCACACATAAAATTACTTGTGCTCATTCCTTTATCAAGTACGTATTATCATATTTAACTTGATATTTTCTCTAGAAGTTTTTTTTGTTATCGATATTTTCTTTTCATTCAATCAAAACGTAGCAGAATCGTGACTGCATCGAAAAATCCACCCGGGACACAATTTTTGGAAAGACGGTATAGCAAAGTTTTGCAAAGTTCATACACATTACCTATTGACGGTAAACATCGATTTGTTTACCCGTATATATGGAACGCCTTTACTGTCTTACTATGTTGTATTGTATTATACGCAGTACATTGTCACGTATATGAGGTACATATTTCATTTGACGTGGTACATTATTCATGATATGCAGTGCCTTTTCTATTATGTGTGGTGATTATTGAATAATATGCAGTGCAAAATAGTGTTTAAACAGTAGAATAACCATTATACGTTGTACAAACAACGTCATGTGCAATACAAACTATTTACTATGCAGTACAAATGACATTATATGTGGTGTATTTGTTTGTGTATGCAGTAGTTTTACATGTATACGTTGTATGTTAGTCAATATATGCGATGTATGTTTCAATATATGAAGTGCCTGCACGTATCTTTATACCTGGTGAATTATTATGTATGTGTTCATAAAATATCATAGTACGCAATGCATTTGGCAATATGTTCGGTCCATACTAATGTATACATGGTGTAAACGGCTTTATATGCAGTGCATTTTTCATTAGGATGATCATACTTTCCGGCATTCTCCGTAATTATTTATCCGGAAAATACCGAGTCAGACAGATTGATATTTTAAAACATTTACACAGTTTACTCAATTTAAAAAAAAAGCGCTTGAATAATTTATAAATAGATGTGTAAACATGTTCTGAATATACACGAGGGGCAGAAATGTCGTCGTCTGCACTGAAATCCGCTCTAGACGAGATTGGTCTGTTCATTCGGAATGATTTGAAGTCTGATCAAAATCTAAAATCTAAAGTCTGAATATTACTAGTCCAATAATATATAATCTCTCACAAGCTCGAATGCTTGTCAAAGGAGTCTTATGTTATAGGAGTAGATTATTACATGTACTTACATATGCTTATTAGAAGCTTCAGTCAATTTGTGACGATTATGATAAGCAGAGCAAATATGCAGGCTGATTTGAACCTACACTGTTCAGAAAAAAACAAAGTTATGTATTTTCCCAAAGACAAAAGCAAATATATCATGTAAATCACTTTTCAAGTTATTTCTCTTATTTTCAGGAATCCGCTAAGGTCGAGTGGTTAGCGTCGGGGATCTCGAAGTGTCCCGGATTCAATCCCCAGTCGCGGCACTACGGTCATGGTGGAGTGCCCTTGGGCAAGGCACATTTTCTAACCTAGTACTGGTTTGTTTACCCAGGGATCATGAATAAGTGAACTGTCGCCGTGATATAACTGAAATAATGTTGAAAGCGGCGTAAAACCCCAATAAATAAATGAAATTCTCTTATTTCCAGAAGCTGCTGAGGAATTTAAAGTTGTTTTTATGAGGAAACATTACCATAAAGTGGTAACCTAAACGCATTTTTAAATCTTTTCCGTAATGCAACAAGTATGCATCAGATGACGTTAAGGCAAAACCATAGAAAATCTTAATAAATGAAAGTATAATTATTGAAGAGGGGTTGGTTGAACGCATTGTGACAAATGTAGAAATTTCTCAAAATGAGCAATTTATCCTTTGACCATAATGATTTCAAGAGTTGTCTGCTTCAGGAATTAGAGATCGTCTGCATAGACGACATTCTGCATCTCGTCTTTTTAGAAAATGTGTACACTTTTCATAAAGATTGTTCCACAAGGCAGTTTTAAAATGGATTAAACGGTATTTCTGTCATGCTCGGTAATTTCCGGAAATAATTCCGGAGAATGCCGGAGAATGCCGGAAAGTATGATCATCCCCAATGTAAAAGCACTGCGTATAAAGTTTAAACCACCGCATATAATCAAAGTACCACCACACGTATTGAAGAATAGACTGCATATAATGTTGTTTGTATTGCATATGACGTTGTTTGCACACTATATAATGGTTATTCTATTGTATCTTCGTACGTATGCACTTCATATTATTAAATAACCACTATATAGTATACAAAATGCACTGTATATCATGCAAAATGTACCACGTCAAATGAAATATGTACCTCGTATACATGAAAATGTAATGCGTATAATACAATACAACATAGTAAGACAGTAAAGGCGTTCCATACGTATAACTAAAACATTGTTGAAAGTTGCGTAAACTACCCTTTAAACAAGAATCGAGTCGACTCTAATTTATACACGGGTTTCATGTTGTACACACTTTATACTGTTTAACAACTGGTAGAGGCTGGTCTTTTGTTGTTCTGGGTTGGACGAGATGTCAGCCAATCACATTTATGGTTGCAGATAACATTTTATGTTGATTCAAGAATATCGAAACTTAATAAAGCATTGAATTTTTGCCTGCAAACAAAGCTTGTTATATGCAAGTAAACGTGGCGGAATTATTATGTTTAGATTAAACATGTGAACTGTTCTTGTAACAGGAGCGTTTTACTTTCGAGGTATTAAACATCCCGCAATACGTCAAAATCATTGTTATAGCAACTGCACATACAGACCTCTCGTCTGTAATCTCGGAAAATTGACAAGCATAATTGCTAGAGTCTGTTACCCATTCCTATATTAGCGAAAGCGTAAACTAATAAGAAGAATGAAATCTATCCGAATTACTTAGTTCATTCTAACTGTTTCGGCTATTATCCCCAGTTACAATAAAGGATTACTTTAGACCGCATCACCCAACCGGAAACAACGGCCCAGTTCAAACCTTTCCAGCGGTTAATTCATCGTGTAAAAGGATGAATATCATCTTATATACTGCAAACAAAGGCAAATAAAAGGTAAAAAAAAAGGAATGGTAGTTAAAAGGCGCCCATTTCGATGACCTGACGATTATATTATCTCGCAATATGCCGCGAGAGGTTGGTTTCTTGTTAACAACCTCCCACGAGATTTGGCAAGACCAATTTTCGTCATTATCAGAAACGATCGAATTCATACGGGCTGGTCTCTGAGAAATAGGTATAACTCTACACATACGACTGTTGGTGCCTCTACAGTACTTTTTGACGAATCTGCAATATACGACTTTTTGAAATGTTATGTTTGCAGACTTCCAGACGTAAATATTTCTTCCCATTTACGTTGTTCGTGCAGACGCCTCTATAACTACTATATCATGTAAATCGATTAATGTAATTCAAGAATTGGTTTATAAGACTTTTTTATGATTGCATCATTGTGAAACACATACTATCGTCGTGTTTTTCATTCATTTACTTTTTCATAGAAAGATTTCAGATAATTAGCGTACATGGAAAATGAATTGTGGTTTTAGCTCTATCAGCGCCAATAGCAATATTAAGGTTTTCGCAAACAATACATATTTAGGTGAGACAGCTCGTAACGAGGTAAGATTTGCGTAAACATGCACATCCGTAACAATCTGTTTGTAGATACTATATTGCTTATAGGTTTAATGATATCGGTGTTCGATTTGCTAGAAAATAATCGAATGACGATGGCCGAAATTTCTCGGCGTACAATTTTCTATATAAAACAGAATGGCGATGGTCAATGTGTACGGAATATCGTTAGGGTCATCACAGACCATCGCCTGTGAATGTGTTGATCTGAAACGCGATACTCGACAGTACGACAGTACGATGATGATAATGCGACAGTCCGATGATGATAACGCGACAGTACGATAACGAAATCGCGACAATACGACAGTACGATGATGATAATGCGATATACTATCGTGTTTTAACCATCGTACTGTCGCGTTTTCACCATCGTACTGTCTCGTTATCATCATCGCACTGTCGTGTTATCATTATCGTACTGTCGCGTTATCACCATCGTACCGTCGTGTTATCATCATCGTACTGTCGCGTTATCACCATCTTACCGTCGTGTTATATCATCATCGTACTGTCGCGTTATCACTAGCGTACCGTCGTGTTATCATCGTCGTACTGTCGCGTATCACCATCGTTCCGTCGTGTTATCATCATCGTACTGTCGCGTTATCACCATCGTACCGCCGTGTTATCATCATCGTACAGTCACGTTATCACCATCGTACCGTCGCGTTATCACCATCGTACCGTCGTGTTATCCCCATCGGACCGTCGTGTTATCATCATCGCTCTGTCGTACTATCGCCTTCCGGTGCGCATGTGCATAGAATAATTTAATCTCCATGTGACAAAATGTCGGATTCAGAGCAGAAGGTAAACATTAATTCTGGTTCATAAATCCGTATAAATTTGTATTAGATCTATGTTACTAATGGAATTAACCCTGCCTTCTTTCATATTTGCTGTATGAATCATGCATCCGTTTATTTAATTTGTGCGCACCGGAAGGCGATGGTAGGATGATGATACCGCGACAGTACGATGACGATAACGCGATAGTACGATGGTGATAACACGACAGTACGATGGTGATAACGCGACAGTACGACGATGATAACACGACAGTACGATGATGATAACGCGACAGTACGATGATGATAACGCGACAGTACGATACTACGATATTACGATGGTAAAAACGCGACAGTACGAAGGTGAAAACACGATAGTATATCGCATTATCATCATCGTATTGTCGTATTATCGTGTTTTCACCATCGTACGGTCGCGTTTTCGCCATGATACTGTCGCGTTTTCACCATCGTAACACCGTAGTATCGAACTGTCGTGTTATCATCATCGTACTGTCGAGTATCGCGTTTCAGATCAACACATTCATATGCTATGGCCCTAACTGTATTCCGTAAATTTGGGCGTACAATTTGTTATATGAAATCGAATGGTGATGGTCAATTTGGGCGTTCAATTGGCTATATAAAATCGAATGGCGATAGACGATCTATGCGTACAACTTGCTATATAAAATCGAATGGAGATGGACGATATTGTCGTACAATTTTCTATATATAATCTCGTTCGCCATTCAAACTACCATAATAAATAGAACAGCTCTCTTGGCATTACATTTGCTTCATAAAAACAAATGGCGATGACATACATCTGCTTTCAAATTGCTATATGAAATCGAATGGCGATAGGCGACTTCAACGTTTATTTTGCTATATGAAAACAAATAACGATGGCCGATATGTGTCGGCTTCGAATTTATCAAATACAGCAAATTGCCAATATAATCCTTTATATGTGTTCAATATTTTCCAAGATACTTAACGGTTTGAATAATCCCGTGGCGATACAAACACAAAACATGGTTAATTACACTTAAACAAACCCATTTAATCACTTCATAAAATTAAACACAAACAGTTCACACTTGCCCAGACTGCTTTAAATTATACAATCAAGTCCATCTAAAACCCTTTATCTAATACGTTTATGAGACACTTAAATATTCGTTATATTTTAGTCAAAAGAGGAAAAACATACGGATAAAATGAATTTAAAATAATCTAAACACAGTGGCAAACATCTCGGAAAATAATTAAATTGACTGATATTAATTAAAATCTGATTATTTTCCTTTTCCATAAAGTTTAAACGATGAATTTCTTCATTTTTAGATATATCAAAACTCGGGAACATCGGGTAAAGGGTTATAATCAAACAATCGTCCTACTAATGACCAATTCAATATTTTTTTAATGACTACATAATAAGGCTCGTTTCGTATGAAAACACGGTAATTAATGGATAATCAAACGAAGTAATGATGTTTTAAATTGTATTTGACGCGAGTAATGCTTCGATTTGCCGTGAATTCGACTAAACGTAGACTACTCAATGTTCTACATATATTAAATGTGCCGAGTTGGTAAAGTATCAAATGCCAAGCGTTGAGTACCGAGATAAATCCAAAGGTTTTGTTATACCATATGCTTATAGCTATAAACGAATCAAGGATTTACATAGCTTGCTTTTTGTGGAAGATTGCTGGTCAGCTGCGTTGATTGGAAGTAAGTATGACATAATTCGACAAGCATTTTTAACGAGGGTATTCAGATTGGCTTAATCATTTTACAGAACAGAATACAAAACGTGTGATGTAGTGTTTTTATTCTCATTACCAGCTCTGGGTAAATGAGTGAAACATGTTATTTTTGACACAAGGCTGGAATGATAACCGACGAATGATATGGTAATATTAGTTTTAATGTAATAAGCAAAGACGCTGAACTTGTTTAACAAAAATACTATTTCTTTTTTATTAGCAAATACGCTGAGCTTTGTTTCCAGATGTTTTAAAAGTGATAAATCTAACATATTCGCTAAAATAAACACATGGACTAGGACAATGTGCTATAATACTACAACATGTATACTTCTTGTTGCTTATTATATACAAAGGGACGTACAGAAATTGGTAATTGATTTAACTATAATAATACCTTTTTAATACATTTTTAATACCTTTGTAATACCTTTTTAAATAGGTTTACTGATTTACCCTTTCCAAATGTGCACTAGAGCTACATGACTTCAAAAACGTGTTGCCAAAAGAAATAGAATTTCCGTAAATGAAAATGCAGTTATTGAAAAGTGTTGAAAACATTATTGCAAAATGAGAAATTGTTCATCTACTACCAATGTTTCAAAATATGTTTGCAAGAGGGACAGATTTAATCAAGTGGTAAAAGTAAAATTGCTTAAAGCGAGTAATATTTTCCTTTTCCGTACCGATTACTTTCACCACTGTGTCATGGAAACAATTCAAGATAAATATATTTTACCTCTCATTTTTTGTTAAGCAGATGACACGTGGACTATTTTTACGAGATACAATACAGTGTCCACTGTTTTTCAACATTTGCCTTTCTTTCTACTTCATGCAATTTTACACCGATAATATTCTTAGCATAAACTTCAAACTAAAGACAATTAAAGTAGATTTCTTAGAAGAAACAAAGATGAGAGAAATATAAAAATCCTTGATTTCTTTATTAACACGATTTCTAAATTTCCAGACGGTATATATCTTTTTCTACAGATACTATCAGAGCAAACATTTTCGCTTAAAAGCAGACGACTTTAAATTTAGAAAATCTAATTTGGGGAGAAATACTTAAACCTTTTCGCACATACAACAAAATGATAGCATACGGCTTTTGAAACATATAAGCAGCAGTATGGATGTTCGCCTTGCACGAAAGTATACATATTGAATAGAGATGAAAACATTGTGGCAAAAATAGAGATTGCTCGTTATAAGACATTTCTCTATTTTCCAGGATGTCTTCTTTTTGCAAATATTTACATATAAGCCTGGGTAGTACATACAACTTAAGCATCTCACTGTGTACATTTTATTTTAAATATTTATTTAACAATGTTTGTTTCAGAAGCGATTTCTACAGAAGTTGGTTAAATCTCAATCCAAGCGTCGGATCAAACACACAAGGATGAGACCACCATTTATTCCAACCACGAGTTTAGCCGAAGATGTTTCCGACAGTTTTCGGTCACCTCCGTCATTGGACCGAGATGGCATTTCTGATTGGCGGAATTTAACTTACGACAGCAGCATCCAGATATTGAATATGGAAACAGACGACACGTCTAAAAATGGACTCAGATTCCTTTCCCGAACAAATAGAGACTCCAATCAAAATATGAGTTCAATATCGGAATATGACTCAGAAGTGATGTCATCTCATTTCCTACGAGATAATGCGAGATCACGCATTTTGACGAACTTCACCGGAAACATCAGCACGTCAGACATATTGACAAACACTTGGGACAATTTGAAAGATGCTAGACTGGTGTCCTATTTGAAGGAAGAAAACATGATCAAAAGATGCACTTATAAAAAAACCACGCCAGCTATTAAAGATGGAGGGGCATTGGGAACGGATAACAGACAGTTGTGTTACAAGCAAGCCAAATTCTCGATGAAAAAGCATGTACAAGTAAAACCTTACAGTGACTACGTACTCGACCTGTCTAGAAGTTCCAAATTTCCCAGAGAACAGACCGGAAATGACGTTTATATTGCAAAACAAGACCGGAAAGAGTGTGGTGTCACAAACACTCGGATATTGACTGCACCGTACGCCATCAAAGAACCAAAATTAGTGGATCCTCTGCACGAAACGAGACACGCAAGTAAACTTGGACCCGTTAAAAGAGTTAAATTGAGCACGTTACAGAAGGAATCGAGACCTAGGAGACAGGGAAAATATGGCCTCTCAAGAAATCACACTAGGAGTGCAGCTTTGTCTTTCAGACAAGATAACAATCGCAAAGTAATACAAATACCATGCTTATCATCGATTCCATTAGCAGCAACATTCGTGGAAACTGCTTTCCCGATGTTAACAAACGGCTGCGGATCGCTATCAAACTTTCTAATAGAAAACGAGACCATACCTTCTATCAATAGTGCTACCCCGGTCGCCGTTTCAAGTCAAACTAAAAGTGCGAAATGTGTGGAACAAGTTTGCACTCGGACACCTTCACTGCGATCCACTAAACCAAGGTCAATCGCTACATCGAATCTAAGATATTTCCAGTGTAAACGGACGCTCGACTTCAATAGATCATTTGAAAATAATACAAAGCAAATGTCAAACTCTGAAAACATATGTGATGAATTCAGAGAATACGAAACCGTGCTTAATTTGTGTACTAGAAAACCCCGTTTAGGTCTTGCAATCAAGATAGACAAACAACAAGTTATTTTAAATAATGACTCCATGGCAGATATTAAACACGCCATTTCAAATTCCAAAAAGCGTTTGAATATCAAAACAAATGGCACAATCAACATGCTGTCGAAGACAATAAAGATGAATTCACACACTGCAAAGAGTCCACGAAGAAAAGAAAGTTCCACATGCAACAAGAAACGGCGAATGCACACAATTTCCCCCGATTTCCAGTTCAGAACTGTATTTGAATCACAGGTATGATTGACGGCATAATTTAAGTTGTCTTTATGAGCCTTTGCGACCAGTGTAGCTCTGTGCATCCGTTTGATATGAATTCGGATAAAACATTATCGATAAAAGATCAGATTACATGTATAAGGAGACTGATTTCTTCCTGCACTTGTCATAAATAAGCCAATGCTGGTTTTCACAGAAGCACGACTCGTATCGTCTGTGTGTGTAACAAATAACAAACACATGCAATGCGTGATGAATAATGGTTTAACCCTTTCTCACATTCAACACATCTGAAACAGACGACTTTATACACGTCGAATCTCTCTATCAACAAATGAATACTTATTTACAAAAGTTGAAAAAAAATTGGCAAACGGAGATATTGCTCGAAATAAGCAAGTTGGCTTTAACTTTTTAAAAAAAATCTGCTGTAAATGCGTCTCCATGTGGGAAAGGGTTAAGTAACATTGCTAAGGGTAAACTAATCATTTTTGTGACAAGTGTAGATACAGACCTGTGTGCTGATTCTTGCTATCTGATCCAAGTGTTAACAGTCTTGCATTCAGTGTAGATCTAGATCCTACTGTGCGGACGCGCACATTGATATGGTTATACACTGAATGTGGTTGGTTATCCTTGAGGATATTCATATGTTTTATAAAACAAAGACGCGGATGGATGGGGTGACATGTGCTATCGATTGAGAATAATTAATGCTAAAGTTTGATTTAAATGTTTATATGGAAACTAAAGACTAGTGCTCTTAACCCTTTCCCACATACAGATACATTTGGATGCATCTGTAGCAGACGACCTTTGAGAACAGTTTGGGGAAAAGGAGAAATTAGTCATAATGAAAAAACTAAATGGTGTCTAGACGTTTTCAAAGTCGTCTGCTGCAGATGTATTGTATACCGGAAAGGGCTAAACCATAAAAAGCTACCGTAAGACGCGTAACTTTGTGTTTAATAAGTATTGAGGAATGCATTTTCATTATCTGTTGAGATGTGTCATAAGTTGTTATTTTATAGACTGTATATACCTATCAACATTGTTATCGTTAATGATTTATAAATTCTACTTTCTATTGTAAATACATATTAATACATGCTTCTGTAATATTTGATAGAAAACAAAATATAGAAATAAAAATAAAAACATAATATAATATTATAACAGTTTGCCTCATTATTTCATTCTTAGCATTGAACCGATCTGAGGTAAAGAGTCGTCAGTCGACATATTTTAAACTTATCCCGGTTAATTAATGCAACTGGCATCAGTACAAATTGAATTAGAAATTCCATGTCTTCAGCAGCCGCACAGTCAGTTTCCCAATTTCTAATGTTCTGTATAAGTAATCCTGCAATTAAAGACCACATGTGAACAAAGACTATATCAATGTCTTCCAATTGGTGGTTTTTATACAAAGATCCCATTGTACATGTATATTGACCTGTATTTGCTGAATATCGACACATGAGTATCGAAACATTGGAGACAAAGATCAAACTACAAGACCGTTCATTGTGATCTTTATCTACGAACGTTTATTAGTATATGTTTACGTTGCCATTGTATAAGGGCAATAGTTAAATAATGGTAGCGAAGCCTGTCTATCTGCCTTGTTAGATTTTAGTCCTAAATCATTATTTATTTCTACTTCCATGATTTCCCATAATATAGTTCTATCAAACATATTCATTTTTAAATAATACTTCATGTACTACTTAATTTTGATGCGCGCTAAACGACCTTAGCTGTCGATGCGCCATTAAACACTATACATTCATTCATTCTATCTGCCTTGTACCTGACTGTGGACATGGGATAAATAAATGTAGCGAAGCTTGTCTATCTACCAGCTACCTAGCTCTTGGCAAGTGTTACATAATGGTAAAGATGCCTGTCTATCGCACTTGTACCTGGCAGTGGGCAAAGATTAAATAATGGCAGCTAAGCCTGTCTATCAGACTGGTATCTGGTCGTGGGCAAGGGTTATATAATAGAAACTAATCCTGTCTATCTGCCTGGTACCTGGCCGTCGGCAAGGGGTAAATAATGGTAGCGTTGCCTGTTTATATTCCTGGTACCTGGCTGTGGACATGGGTTAAATCATGCTGGCGAAGGTTGTCTTTCTGCCTGGTACCTGGCTGTGGCTTAGGTTTAACTAATGAAAGCAAAGCCAGTCTATCTGCCTGGTACCTTGCTGAGGAAATGGGTTAAATAACTGTAGAGAAGCCTATCTTCCTGCCTGATACCTGGCTGTGGCTAAGGGTTAACTAATTGTAGCGAAACCTGTCTTTCTGCCTGATACCTGGCTGTGGACATGGGTTAAATTATGATAGCGAAGCTAGTCCATCTGCCTGGTACCTAGCTGAGAGCATGGGATAAATAATAATTGCAAATTTAGGCCTCTGCATGGTACCTGGTTTGGGACAATAGTTAAATGACTAGGTGGACTTGATTGGTGACCCGAATTAAACCTAGGTGTACCGCGGTACACCGATTTACACTCGATTGAATTGGACGACTTGCGCGCGCATGTATTCGGGATATACCGCATGGCCCGGTCAAAATAGCTCGGCGCATTAGGCACAAAGATGGCGACTAAAGGAAATTGTGATCTTTATTATGTCTAGTCAAGGCCTTATGATATTTAAATATCAAGATCTCAAAGTTGTTTGTATTAAGATCCCCTGTGCCGAAGGCTGAACGTGATCTAATGTGATAACTAACTGTCTTTCCCTTCAAAACTTATTCTGTGAAACTACTTGACCTATATAATCTGACACAATTGTTAATTGAGTTACCCTCTACTTGGATCTTTAGCTCCAATGGCTGAAAGCCAGGTGAGCTTATGCCATGGCGAATTGTCCGTCGTGCGTCCGTTAATTCTTTCCTTTAAACAACTTCTTCTCCCTAACCACTTGGCCAATTTGGTTGAAACTTCATAGGAAGCATCCTCTCAATGACCTCTCCTAAATTCTTTCAAATTTTAATGATCCATTCAATAATTCAAAAATAGTGAAAACTTAAAAAATCTTCTTCTGCGAAAATGTTTGGCCGATTTTCAAATAATTTTGTAGAAATGTTCCTTGGGTGACCCTTTATTAGATTCCTTCAAGAAATGTTGATTGGTTGAAAAACATGGCCGCCAGGGGGGCGGGGCTATTTTGCCTTATATGGCTATAGTGAAAACTTAAAAAATCTTCTCCTCCGAAAGTGTTCAGCTGATTTTCAAATAATGTTGTAGAAATGTTCAATGGGTGACACCCTATCAGATTCCTTCAAGCCATGTTGATTGGTCAAAAAACATGATCGCCAGGGGGCGGGGCTATTTTGCCTTATATGGCCGTAGTGAAAACTTAAAATATCTTCTCCGAAAGTGTTAAGCCGATTTTCAAATAATTTTGTAGAAATATTCCTTGGGTGACCCTCTATCAGATTCTTTCAAGCCATGTTGATTGGTCGGAAAATATGGCTGCCAGAGGGCGGGGCTATTTTTGGCTAATATGGCCATAGTTAAAATTTAAAAAATCTTCTCCTCCGAAAGTGTTGAGCTGGTTTTCAAATAATTTCGTAGAAATGTTCCTAGGCTGACTATCAGGTTCCTTCAAGCCATGTTTATTGGTTGAAAATCATGGCCACCAGGGGGCAGTGCTGTTTTGCCTTATTATAATGGCTATAGTGAAAACTTAAAAAAGCTCCTCCTAAACTATTAGGAGATTTAATTTCTGCCTTATGGCTGTGGAGCGATACTGGCCCTCTTGGGCCTCTTGTTCAAATTATTCTGAGCTGTTCCATTGAAATCATGGCTGTCAAGGGGCATGGTTTGTTTTCCTTATATATCAAAAACTTAAAAAATCTTTGTGTCCAGAACTGTAGTCTCAGTTTGAAAATAATTCAACACAAATATTTATTGGCTTGACCATTTACAAATATGAGTCCAACTTGTCTTAAGCAGCCACTCATTGGCTGTTAAACAGAGGTGGCTGCTTAATATAAGTATAACAAAATATATTTGTTTGTATAATTGAATTGGCATTACCGGGTAATACACGTTGGCTGATTAACAGAGCTGAACGCAACAACAAGTTTGACTGTTTTATTCAATTTTCCTTGTTAATAAAATGCTTGTACTTGTATTTGAGCACAAGAGAACAATAATTTATTAATCTACTGATAAACGAATAAATTATTGAATTATTGTACTTTAAAATGCTTATAAATGTTTTTAACTGCAAGAATACTATTTGAATTAATACATGTACTTAGCAGTTTGTGTGAACTTAATTTTAAAATTCACAGAAAAAATGTGATTTGTATTATGTCTATAGTCAAGATCTCAAATTTTTATAAAATCAACTCATCATCCACATTTGCCCCATCGTCAAGAAAATCTTCAATATTACATTGGCGGCCATTTTGGTATCTCCGAACTGCACTTGAATCATGTGTCCCGAATCGGTGTACCTATCACATGGTCGGGACATTCGGCATATACCTACGGTATACACAAACAAGTCCACCTATTGTAGTGAAGCCTGTCAATTTGCCTGGTACCTGGCTGTTGACATAGGTGAAATAATGGTAGCGAAGCCTGGCTTTCTGCCTGGTGCCTGGCTGTCCGTGTGGGTTAAATAATGGTAGTGAAGCCTGTCTATATTCCTGGTACCTGGCTGTAGGCATGGGATAACTAATGGTAGTAACACCTGTTTAGCTGTCTGGTACCTGGCTTAAGACAAGGGTTAAAAAATGGTACTGAAGCCTGCCTATCTTCCTGGTACCTGGCTGTAGGCATGGGTTAACTAATGGTAGTAAATCCTGTCTAATTGTCTGGTACCTGGATAAAGACAAGGGTTAACTAATGGTTGATATGCTTTTTTAATCTGCTTGCTACGTTGCTGTCGGCATGGGCTAACTAATTATAGCGAAGCCTGTCTATCTGCCTGGTATCTGCCTGTTGGCATGGGATAAATAATGGTAGCAAAGCAATAATTTCTGCCTGGTACCTGGCTGTCTGCGAGGGTAAAAATAATGGTCGCGATGCCTGTCTTAAAGCCTGGTACTTGCTTGTCGGCATGGGTTCAATAATAATAGGGTAGCCTATCTATCTCCCTGGTACCCGGCCTCGGACATGTGTTAAATAATCTAAGCGAAGCCTGTCTTTCTGCCTTGTACCTGACTGTGGGTAATTGTCCAGTAATGGTAGCGAGGCCTGCGTATTTATCTGATAACTGGCTGTGGCTAATGGTTAAATAATTGTAGCAAAGCCTGTCTTTCTGCTTGACTGTGGACATGGGTTAAATAATTGTAGCGAAGCCTGTCTTTCTGCTTGACTGTGGTCATGGGTTAAATAATGGTAGCGAAGCCTGTCTTTCTGCTTGACTGTGGACATGGGTTAAATCATTTTAGCGAAGCCTGTTTATCTGTCTGATATCTGGCTGTGGACATGGGTTAAATAATGATAGCGAAGCCTGTCCACCAGTCTAGTTACCTAGCTGAGAGCATGGGTTAAAAAAGGGTAGTGAAGCCTGTCAATTTGTCTGGAACCCGGTTGTTGACATAGGTTAAATAATGGTAGCGAAGCCTGTCTTTCTGCCTGGTACCTGGCTGTAGGCATGTGTTAACTAATGGTAGTAAAACCTGTCTAACTGTCTGGTACCTGGCTTAAGACAAGGGTTAAAAAATAATACTGAATCCTGTCTATTTTCCTTGTACCTTGCTGTAGGCATGGTTTAACTAATGGTAGTAAATCCTGTCTAATTGTCTGGTACCTGCCTTAAGACAAATATTAAATAATGGTTGTTATGCTTGTTTCATCTGCCTGCTACGTTGCTGTCGGCTTGGGCTAACTGATTGTAGCGAAGCCTGTCTATCTGCCTCGTACCTGCCTGTTGGCATGGGATAATAATGGTAGAGAAGCAATTCTTTCTGTCTGGTACCTGGCTGTCTGCGAGGGTAAAATAATGGTAGCGATGCCTTTCTTGAAGCCTGGTACCTGCATGTCGGCATGGGTTCAATCATAATAGGGAAGCCTATCTATCTCCCTGGTACCTGGCTTCGGACATGTAAAATAATCTAAGCGAAGCCTGCCTTTCTGCCTTATATCTGACTGTGGGTAATTGTTCAGTAATGGTAGCGAGGCCTGCGTATTTGTCTGGTAACTGGCTGTGGCTAATGGTTAAATAATTGTAGCGAAGCCTGTCTTTCTGCTTGACTGTGGACCTAGGTTAAATAATAGTAGCAAAGCCTGTCTTTCTGCTTGACTGTGGACATGGGTTAAATAATTGTAGCGAAGCCTGTCTTTCTGCTTGACTGTGGTCATGGGTTAAATATTGGTAGCGAAGCCTGTCTTTCTGCTTGACTGTGGACATGGGTTAAATAATTGTAGCGAAGCCTGTTTATCTGCCTGATACATGGTTGTGGACATGGGTTAAATAATGATAGCGAAGCCAGTCCATCAGTCTAGTTACCTAGCTGAGAGCATAGGTTAAATACTGACAGCAAAGTCAATCTTTCTGCCTGGTACCTGGCTTGGGACAATAGTTAAATAATGGTAGTGAAGCCTGTCAATTTGCCTGGAACCCGGCTGTTGACATAGGTTAAATAATGGTAGCGAATCGCTCGTCTTTCTTCCTGCTACCCGGCTGTACGCGTGGGTTAAAAAATGGTATAGAAGCCTGTCTATTTTCCTTGTACCTGACTGTAGGCATGGGTTAACTAATGGTAGTAAAGCCTGTCGAACTGTCTGGTACCTGGCCTAAGACAAGGGTTAAATAATGATAATGAAGCCTGTCTATTTTCCTGGTACCTGGCTGTAAGCATGGGTTAATTATGGTAGTTAAACATGTCTAACTGTCTGGTTCCTGGCTTAAGACAAGTGTTAACTAATGGTACTGAAGCCTGCCTATCTTCCTGGTACCTGGCTGTAGGCATGGGTTAACTAATGGTAGTAAATCCTGTCTAATTGTCTGATACCTGGCTTAAGCCAAGGGTTAGCTAATGGTTGATATGCTTTTTTAATCTGCTTGCTACGTTGCTGTCGGCATGGGCTAACTTTTGGTAGCGAAGAAATCCTTTCTGCCTGGTAACTGGCTGTCTGCGAGGGTAAAATAATGGTAGCGAAGCCTATTTATCTGCCTGGTACTTGGATGTGGCTATATTTAATTTCTGGTAGCGATGCCTGTCTTAAAGCCTGGTACCTGGCTGTCGGCATGGGTTCAATAATGGTAGGGAAGTCTGTCTATCTCCTTTGTACCTGGACATGTGTTATACAATCGAAACGAAGTCTGTCTTTCTGCCTGGTACCTGACTGTGGGTAATTGTTCAGTAACGGTAGCGAGCCCTTCGTATTTGTCTGGTAACTGGCTGTGGACAAGGATTAAATAATGATAGTGAAGCTCGCCTATCTGCATGGTACCCTGCTGTAGACATGGGTTAAAAAATGGTAGCTAAGCCTCTCTATGGGTTAAATAATAGTGGCGAAGCCTGTATTTCTGCCTGGTACCTGGCTGTCGTTATGGGTTAAATAATGGTAGCGAAGCAATCTGCCTTGTACCTGGCTTTGGGCAAGGGGGGTGGGTCGATTATTGGTAGCAAAGCCTGTCTATCTGCCCGTAACCTGGATTTGGGCAAGGGGGGGGCGGGGGGGGGGGGGGTTTGCGGTAAATTAATGGTAGCGACCCCTTTCTATCTGCCTGGCTTGAGCGAAGCCCGTATATCTGCCTGGCTTGGGATAAAGTTAAATAATGGTAACAAAGCCTGTCTATCTGCCTGGTATCTGGCTGTCGGCATGGGTTACATAATTGAGCGAAGCCTGTCCTTCTGTCTGGTACCTGATTGTGGGTAAGTGTTAAGAAATGGTAGCGAAGCCTGTCTATTTGCCCGAAGCCTAGACGTTCAGATGGGTTGAATAATGAAAGCGAAGGTACCCTGCTGTGGACATGGGTTAAATAATGGTAGAGGAGCCTGACTTCATGCCTGGGCAAGGGGGGTGGGTCGATTAATGGTAGCAAAGCCTGTCTATCTGCCAGGAACCTGGTACATGGCTGTGGACATGTGTTAAATAATTGTAGCGAAGAGCTGTCTTTCTGCCAGGTACCTGCCTGTCGGTATGAGTTGAATACTGGTAGCGAAGCCTGTCTTTCTGCCCTGTACCTGACTGTTTTTAAGTTTTAAGTAATGGTCCGGTACCTGACTTTGGGCAAGGGGGGCGGGGGTAAAGTAATGGTAGCAAAGCATGTCTCTCTGCCTGGTACCGTACTTTAGACATGGGTTAATTAATGGTATAGAACACCGTCTTTCTTCCTGGTTACTTGCTGTGGGTATGGGTTAAATAATGGTAGCACAGGCTGTCTTTCTGTCTGGTACCTGGATGTAGGCATGAATTAAATAAGAGAAGGAAGGTTTGTTTATCCGCATGGTACTTGACTGTTGGTAAGGGTTAAATAATGGTTGCGAAGCCAGTCTATTTGCCTAGTACCTGGCTGTGTGTAAGTGTTAAATAATGGTAGCGAAGCCTGTCTGAAAAAATGGTTGAACAACGATAGTAAAGCCTGTCATTTTACCTGGTACCTGGCTTGGAAAAAGGTTAAATAATTTTGACGAAGCTTGTCTATCTGTCTGGTGCCTGGCTGTTGGCATGGGTTACATGATTCTAGCGAAGCCTGTCTTTCTACCTGGTACCTGGCTGTCGGCAAGGGTTAAATAATAGTAGGGAAGACTATCTATCCCCCTGATACCTGGCTGTTGACATGGGTTAAATAATCGAAGCGAAGCCTGTCTTTCTGCCCTGTACTTGACTGTGGGTAAGTGTTAAGTAATGGTAACAAAGTCTGTTTATTTGCCTGGTACCTGGCTGTTATTAAGGGTTAAATAATGGTTGCGAAGCCTGTCTAGTTGCCTGGTACCTGGTTGTGTGTAAGTGTCTAATAATGGTAGCGAAGTCTGTCTATTTGCCTGGTACCTTGCTGTGAACATGGGTTAAATAATGGTAGTGAAGCCTGTTTTTCCGCATGGTACCTTGCTGTGGGTAACGATAAATAATGGTAGCAAAGCCTGTTTATCTGCCCAGTACCTAGATGAGGATTATATAATTGTAGCGAAAGCTGTCTATCTACCTGGTACCTGGCTATGGGCAATGGTTAAAGGATTGTAAGCGAAGCCTGTATTTCTGCCTGGTACCCTGCTGTGGACAAGGGTTAAATAATGGTAAAGATTCATGTTCTATCATGGAACCTGGCTCTGTGCAATAGTTAATTAATGTTAGAGAAGCCTGTATATCTGCCTGGTGTCCTGCTGTTGACATGGGTTAAATAATGGTACCGAAGCCTGTCGATCTGCCATGTACATGGCTCTGGGCAAAGTATATATAATGGTAGCGAATCCAGTCTATCTGCCTGGTACCTGGTTGTGGATATGGGTTAAATAATAGTAGCGAAGTATGTCAATCTTCCTTGTACCTGGCTATGGGCAATGGTTAAATAATGTTAGCGAAGCCTGTATCTCTTTCTGGTACCTGGCTATGGGCAATGGTTAAACAATGTTAGCGAAGCCTGTCTATCTGCCATGTACCTGGCTCTGGAAAAGGTTTATCTGTCTGGTACCTGGCTGTAGGCGTGTGTTAGAAAATGGTACCGACGCCTGTCTATTAGCCTTGTACATGGCTGTGGGCAAGGTTTAAATAATGGTAGGGAAGTCTGTCTACCTGCCTGACACCTGGCTGTTGGCAAGTGTTATATAATGGCAGCGAGGCCTGTCTATCTGCCTGGTACCTGGCATTGGGTAAGGATTATAATTATATTAGTTACAAAGCCTGTCTTTCTGCTTGGTACCTGGCTGTGGGCAAGGGCTAAACAATGGTAGCAAAACCTGTCTATCTGCCTGGTACCTGGCTGTTGTTGAAGAGTAAAATAATGGTGGGCAATGGAAAAATAATAGTAGCGAAGTCAGTCTATCTGCCTGGTACCTGGCTGTGGTTGAGGGTTAAATTATGGATGCGAAGCATGTCTTGTTGTTTGGTTCTTGGCTGTCGGCATGGGATTAATAATGGTCTGGAAGCCTATCTATCTGCCTGGTACCTGTCAGTTGACAAGGGTTAAATAATAGTAGCGAAGCCTGTCTGATTGGTAAATGACTGTTGGTAAGTGATACATAAATGTTACAATGCCTGTCTTTCTGCCTGGTACCTGGCTGTGGGAAATTGTTAAATAATGGTAGCGATGCCTGTATATTTGCCTGGTACCTGGATGTTGAGATTGTTAAAATAATGGTACCGAAGCTTGTCTATCTGCCTGGTATCTGGCTGCCGACATGGGTTAAATAGTACCGAAGCCTGTCTTTTTTTCCTGGTACCTGGCTTGGGATATCGGTTAAATAATGGTAACCAAACCAGTCTTTTTGCCTGGTTACTAGCTGTGAGCATGGGTTAAATTATGGTAGCGAAACCTGACTATATGTCTGGTACCTGTCTGTGGGTCAGTGTTAAATAATGGTAGCGAAACCCGACTATCTGACTGGTTCCTTTCTGTGGACATGGCTTAAACTATGAAAGCGAAACCTGTGTTTCTGCCTAGTACGTGGCTGTGGGTAACGGTTAAATGATGGTAGCAATGCCTGTCTATGTACCTGGTACCTTGCTGTTGACAATGGTTAAATAATGGTAGCAATGCCTGTCTATGTACCTGGTACCTTGCTATTGACAAGGGTCAAATAATGATAGCGATGTCTGTATTTCTGCCTGGTACGTGACTGTGGTCAAGTTTTAAATAATGGTAGCGATGCATGTCCTGCTTAATGGTACATGACTGTGGGTAGGTGATAAATAATGGTAGCAATGCCTGTATTTCTGCCTAGTACGTGACTGTGGACAATGGTTAAATAATGGCAGCGATGCCTGTCCTGCTTAATGGTACATGACTGTGGGTAGGTGATAAATAATGGTAACAATGCCTGTATTTCTGCCTTGTACCTGGCTGTGGGCGAGGGTTAAATAATGTTAGCGAATCCTGTATATTTGCCCGAAACCTAGACGTTCAGATGGGTTGAATAATGAAAGCGACGCCTGTCTGTCTAAATCGTGACTGATTGTGGGTAGATGATAAATAACGGTAGCAATACCTGTATTTCTGCCTAGAACCTGGCTGTGGACCAGGGTTAAATAATGATAGCGATGCCTGTCTATTTGCCTGAAGCCTAGACGTTCAGATGGGTTGAATAATGAAAGCGAAACCTGTCTTTCTGCCTAGTACATGGCCTGCGACATGAGCTAGATAATGGTAGCCAAGCCTGTCTTTCTGCCTGGTACCTGGCTGTGAGCAGTGAATAAAAAACCAATATTTTCTTTATAATAACAAATACAGCAAAATGCCAATATAATTTCCCAACGTATGTTCAATCTTTAACAAACATAAAACATGGTAAATTACACTTAAACTAACACTTTAATCACTGCATACAATTAAACACAAACAGTTCACACTGCTTCAATATATGCAATCAAGTCCTTCTTAAACCCTTTATCTAAAACGTTTATGAGACCATTAAATATTTGATATTTTTTAAATATGACTGTTCTCCTTTCCATAATGTTTACACCATTCGTTTCTTGCTCTTTGGATATATAAATGATTATAAACATCGGGTAAAGGGTTATAATCAAACAACAATCGTCCTACTAATGACCACATAATAAGGCATACAACACCACTCCTTTCGTATGAAAACATGGTAGTTAATGAAATAATCAAACGAAGTAATGATATTGTTTTGGGCGTTCAATTGGCTATATAAAATCAAATGGCGATTGACGATCTTGGCGTACAAATTGCTATACAAAATCGAATGGCGATTGACGATCTTGGCGTACAAATTGCTATACAAAATCGAATGGCGATGGACGATCTTGGCGTATAATTTGGATATATACTCGAATGGAGATGATCAATTTGGGCGTTCAAATTGCCATATGGTATCGAATGGCGATTGATAATCTAGGCGCACATTTTGTCAAATCGCATGGCCATGGACGTTCTCGATGTACAAATTGCTATATACAATCGAATGGCGATGGACGATATTGGCGTACAATTTTCTATATACATGTATAATCAAATGGCGATGGTCATGTTGGGCGTTCAATTGGCCATATAAAATCGAGTGGCGATAGACGATGGACGATCTCGTTCGGCATTCAAACTACCATAATAAATAGAACAGCTCTCTTGGCATTACATTTGCTTCATAAAAACGAATAGCGATGACATACATCTGCGATCAAATTGCTATATGAAGCGAATGGCGGCGGCCAACTTCAACTTTAATTTGCTATATGAAAACAAATAACGATGGCCGATATGTGTCGGCTGCGAATTGGCTATATGGTTGATGTTTCAATTTCTGATTATGAGTTATGTCTCCTTTTGCCATATTGTAGTCAACATTTATCTGTTAAAGATAGGTATGTATCTATAACATATTTAGCAAAATGCCAATATAATCCCCTATATGTGTTCAATATTTTCCCAGATACGTAACGGTCGGAATTATCCCGCGGCGATCCAAACACAAAACATAGTTAATTACACTTAAACAAACCCATTTAATCACTACATTAAATTAAACACAAACAATTCACACTTGCTCAGACTGATTTAATATATACAATCAAGTCCATCTAAAACCCTTTATCTAACACGTTTATGAGACACTTAAATGTTCGTTATATTTTAGTCAAAAGAGGAAAAACATACGGATGAAATGAATTTAAAATAATCTAAACACAGTGGCAAACATCTCGGAAAATAATTAAATTGACTGATATTAATTGTAATCTGACTATTTTCCTTTTCCATAAAGTTTAAAAGATGAGTTTCTTCATCTTTAGATTTATTTAAAATCGGGAACATCGGGTAAAGG
The DNA here is from genome assembly GCA_031761405.1 of Serripes groenlandicus. Taxonomy (NCBI): domain Eukaryota; kingdom Metazoa; phylum Mollusca; class Bivalvia; order Cardiida; family Cardiidae; genus Serripes; species Serripes groenlandicus. The sequence continues at coordinate 53,651,032 of JASEVX010000011.1, read as the reverse complement.
GTTATAATCAAACAATCGTCCTACTAATGACCAATTCAATTTTTTTAATGACCACATAATAAGGCTCGTTTCGTATGAAAACACGGTAATTAATGGATAATCAAACGAAGTAATTGTGTTTTTAAATGAATATGACGCGAGTAATGCTTCAGTTTGCCGTGAATTCGACTAAACGTAGACTACTCAATTTTCTACATATATTAGATGTGCCGAGTTGGTAAAGTATCAAATACCAAGCGTTGAGTACCGAGAAAAATCCAAAAGTTTTATTATACCATATTCTTATACCTATAAACGAATCAAGGATTTACATAGCTCGCTTTTTGTGGAAGTTTGCTCGTCAGCTGCGTTGATTGAAAGTAAGTATGACATAATTCGACAAGCATTTTATGTTTATATAACCGAGGGTAATCAGATTGGCTTAATCATTTTACAGAACAGAATACAAATCGTGTGACGTAGTGTTTTTATTCTCATTACCAGCTCTGGGTAAATGAGTGAAAAATGTTATTTTTGACACAAGACTGGAATGATAACTGACGAATGATAAGATAATGTTAGTATTATTGTAATAAGTAATGACGCTGAACTTGTTTTAAAAAAATACTATTTCTTTTCTATACAGCAAATTAGCAAATACGCTGAGCTTTGTTGCCGGGTGTTTTAAATGTGATAAATCAAACATATTCGCTAAAATAAACACATGGACCAGGACAATGTGCTATAATATTACACTATGTATACTTCTTGTTGCTTATTATATACAAAGGGACGTACAGAAATTGGTAATTGATTTAAATAATAATACCTTTTTAATACATTTTTAATACCTTTGTAATACCTTTTTAAAAAGGTTTATTAATTTACCCTTTCCAAATTCACACACATTTGCACTAGAGCTACATGACATCAAAAACTTGTTACCAAAAGAAATAGAATTTCCGTAAATGAAAATACAGTTATTGAAAAGTGTTGAAAACATTATTGCAAAATGAGAAATTGTTCATCTACTACCAATGTTTCAAAATATGTTTGCAAGAGGGACAGATTTAATAATGTGGTACAGTAAAATTGCTTAAAACAAGTAATATTTTACTATTCCTTAACAATTGCTTTCACCACTGTGACATGGAAACAATTCAAGATAAATCTATTTTACCTCTCCTTTTTTGTTAAGCAGATGACACGTGGACTATTTTACGAGATACAAGTCAGTGTCCATTGTTTTTTAACATTAACCTTTCTTTCTACGTCATGCAATTTTACACCGATAATATTCTTAGCATAAACTTCAAACTAAAGACAGTTAAAGTAGATTTCTTAGAAGAAACAAAGCTGATAGAAATATATAAATTCTTAATTTCTTAATTAACACAACTTCTAAAATTCAAGACGGTCTATATTTTTGTCTACAGATACTATCAGAGGAGATATTTTCGCTAAACAGCAGACGATTTTAGATTTAGAAGATCTAATTTGGGGAGAAATACTTAAACCTTTTCGCACATACAACAAATGGACAGCAGACGACTTTGAAACATAAAGTCTGAAATATGGATGTTCGTCATGCACGAAAGTATTCTTATTGAATAGAGATGGACACATTGTGGCAAAGATAGAGATTGCTTGTTATAAGACATTTCTCTATTTTCCAGGATGTCTTCTTCTTGCAAATATTTACATATAAGACTAGGTAGTACACACAACTTAAGCATCTCACTGTGTACATTTTATTTTAAATCTTTATTTAACAATGTTTTTTTCAGAGAAAATTACTACAGAAGTTGGTTAAATATCAATACAAGCGTCGGATTAAACACACAAGGATGAGACCACCATTCATTCCAACCACGAGTTTAGCCGAAGATGTTTCCGACAGTTTTCGGTCACCTCCGTCATTGGACCGAGGAGGCATTTGTGATTGGCGGAATTTAACTTACGACAGCAGCATCCAGATATTGAATCTGGAAACAGACGACACGTCTCAAAATGGACTCAGATTCCTTTCCCGAACAAATGGAGACTCCAATCAAAATATGAGTTCAATATCGGAATATGACTCAGAAGTGATGTCATCTCATTTTCTACGAGATAATGCGAGATCACGCATTTTGACGAACTTCACCGGAAATATCAGCACGTCAGACATATTGACAAACACTTGGGACAATTTGAAAGATGCTAGACTGGTGTCCTATTTGAAGGAAGAAAACATGATCAAAAGATGCACTTATAAAAAAAACACGCCAGCTATTAAAGATGGAGGGGCATTGGGAACGGATAACAGACAGTTGTGTTACAAGCAAGCGAAATTCCCTATGAACAAGTATGTAAAAGTAAAACCTTACAGTGACTGCGTACTCGACCTGTCTAGAAGTTCAAAATTTCCCAGAGAACAAACCGGAAATGACGTTTATATTGCAAAACGAGACCGGAAAGATTGTGGTTTCACAAACACTCGGATATTGACTGCACCGTACGTCATTAAAGAACCAAAGTTAGTGGAACCGCTGCACGAAACGAGACACGCAAGTAAACTTGGACCCGTTAAAAGAGTAAAATTGAGCACGTTACAGAATGAATCGAGACCTAGGAGGAATGGAAAATATGGCCTCTCAAGAAATCACACTAGGAGAGCATTACTGTCTTTGAGATCAGATAACAATCGCAAAGTAAGACAAATACCAGGCTTATCATCGATTGCATTAGCAGCAACATTCGTGGAAACTTCTTTTCCGATGTTAACAAACGGCTGCGGATCGCTGTCAAACTTTCTAATAGAAAACGAGACCATACCTTCTATCAATGGTGCTACATCGGTCGCCGTTTCAAGTCAAACTAAAAGTGCTAAATGTGTGGAACAAGTTATCACTCGGACACCTTCACTGCGATCAACTAAACCAATGTCAATCGCTACATCGAATCTAAGATATTTCCAGTGTAAACGGACGCTCGACTTCAATGGATCATTTGAAAACGATACGCAGCAAATATCAAACTCTGAAAACATATGTGATGAATTCAGAGAATACGAAACCGTGCTTAATTTGTGTACTAGAAAGCCCCGTTTAGGTCTTGCAATCAAGATAGACAAACAACAAGTTATTTTAAATAATGACTCCATGGCAGATATTAAACACGCCATTTCGAATTCTAAAAAGCGTTTGAATATCAAAACAAATGGCACAATCAACATGCTGTCGAAGACGATAAAGATGAATTCACACACTGCAAAGAGTCCACGAAGAAAAAATAGTTCCCCATTCAACAAGAAACGGCGAATGCACACAATTTCCCGCGATTTCCAGTTCAGAACTGTATTTGAATCACAGGTATAATTGGCGGCAGAATTGAAGTTGTTTTTGTGAGCCTTTGTCAGAGTAGATCGGTGCATCCGTTTGATATGACGACATTATAGATTAAAAATCAGATTATATGTATATGGAGACTGATTTGTTCCTGCACTTGTCATAAATAAGCCAATGCTGGTTTACTCAGAATCACGACTCGTATCGTCTGTCTGTGTAACAAATAAGAAACACATCAAATGCGAGATGAATAATGGTTTAACCCTTTCTCACATTCAACACATCTGAAGCAAGTCTACCAATAAAATGAATACTTATTTACAAAAGTTGAAAACATTTTGGCAAATGGAGATATTGCTCGAAATAAGCAATTTCTTAGTAAATAGTTGGCCTCAACTTTTCAAAATCTGTCTGCTGTAAATGCGTCTACATGTGGGAAGGATAAGTAATCTTGCTTAGGGTAAATTAATCAATGGGTTTTTGTGACAAGTGTTGATATAGACCTGTGTGCTTATTCTTGCTATTTGATTCAAGTGTTAACAGTCTGACATTCTGTGTAGATCTAGATACTACTGCGCGGACGCGCACGTTGAAATGGTTATACACGGAACGCAGATGGATGGGGTGCCACGTGCATTCGATTGAGAATAATGTATGCTACAGTTTGATTTAAATGTTTATATAGAAACTAAAGACTAGTGCTATTAACCCTTTTTAACATATAGACACATTTGGATGCATCTGTAGCAGACGACCTTTGAGAACAGTTGGGGAAAAAAGGAGAAATTACTCATAATGAAAAATTTCTCCTTTTGTCAAAATGTTTTCAACTTTATTCAATAATTATACTTTGACCCAAAGAAATATACCTTAAATGGTGTCTGGACGTTTTCAAGGTCGTCTGCTGCAGATGTATTGTATATCGGAAAGGATTAAATCATAAAAAGCTACCGTAAGACGCGTAACTTTGTGTTTTATTTAGTAATGAGGAATTAATTTCCATCATAAGTTGTTATTTTATAGACTGTATAGACCTATCAACATTGTTATCGTTATTGATTTATAAATTCTACCTTCAATTGTAAATACAAATTAATACATGCTTCTTTAACATTTGTAAAAAACAAAATATTGAAAGAAATAAAAAAACATAATATAATATTATAACAGTTTGCCTCATTATTTCATATTCTTAGCATTGAACCGAACTGACGTAAAGAGTCGTCAGTCGGCATATTTTTCATATTTTACACTTATCCCGCTTAATTAATGCAACTGACATCAGTACCCCTGATTGTGGTAAATACTTTCAAACATGTGCTCAAGAAAAAAGTGAATTAGAAATACCCTGTATTCAGCATATATCAGTATTCAGTTTCCCAATTTCTAATGTTCTGTATAAGTAATACTGCAATTAAAGACCACCTGTGAACAAAGACTATACCAATGTCTTCCAATTGGTGGTTTGTATACAAAGATCCCATTGTACATGTATATTGACCTGTATTTGCTGAATATCGACACATGAGTATTGAACATTGGAGATCTTTATCTACGAACGTATATTAGTATATGTTTACGTTGTTTATTCGAGTTCAGCGAACTAAGGATTGAGAAGACGATTTCGTCCACAGGACATCTTAACTAATTAAAAACCATTCCTATTTTAAAATCGTATCCTCATTTATAGAGACTATCATAATCGTAGCAGAAATGTTTTTAAAGGTTGTCTGCTGTATATTTGGTGTACGTGAACAATGGTAGCTTAATGTTTATTATTCAGCAGCCTCACAGTCAGTTTCGCAATTTCTAATGTCCCAAGCAATTAATGGTAGCGAAGCCTGTCTATCTGCCAGGCTTGAGATATAGTTAAATAATGGTAACGAAGCCTGTCTATCTGCCTGGTTACTGGCTGTCGAGAGGGGTTAAATAATCAAAGCGAAGCCTGTCTCTCGGCCCTTGACCTAACTGTTGGTAGGTGTTAAGTAATGGTAGCGAAGCCTGTCTTTCTGCCTGGCACCCTGCTGTGGACATGAGTAAAATAATGGTAGAGAAACCTGTATATCTGCCTGGCACCCTGCTGTGGACATGAGTTAAATAATGGTAGAGAAACCTGTATATCTGCCTGGTACCCTGCTGTGGACATGGGTTAAATAATGGTAGAGAAACCTGTATATCTGCCTGGTACCCTGCTGTGGACATTGGTTAAATAATGGTTGATAAGCCTGACTTTATGCATGGGACCTGGCTGTGGACATGTGTTAAATAATAGTAGCCTGTCTTTTTGCCTGGTACCTGACTCTGGAAAGCGAAGCCTGTATATCTGCCTGTTACATGGATGTGGGGAAGGGTTAAATAATGGTAGCGAAGCCTGCCTTTCTGCCTGGTACCTGGATATGGGTAAGAGTAAAATAAAGGTATCAAAGCCTGTCTTTTTTCATGGTGTCTGACTGTGGGTATGGATTTAATAATGATAGCTTGTACCTGGCTATGAGCAAGGGTTACATAATGGTAGCGAAGCCTGTCTTTCTGCCTGGTACCTGACTCTGGGAAATTGTTATAATTAAATTGGTTGCAAAGCCTGTCTTTCTGCTTGATACCTGGCTGTGGGTTATGTTTAAATAGTGTTAACGAAGCTTGTCTATCTGCCTGGTACTTGACTTTATGCAGGGCAAAATAATGGTAGCGAAGCCTATCTATATGCCTGATAGCTGGTTGTGGTTCAGTGCTAAATAATGGTAGCGAAGCCTGTCTATCTGCCTGGATCCTGCAAGGGCTAAATACTGGTAGCGAGGCCTGTATATCTGCCTGTATCCTGCAAGGGCTAAATACTGGTAGCGAAGCCTGTATATCTGCCTTGTACCTGGCTGTGGACATACGTTAAATAATGGTAGCGAAGCCTGTCTATCTGCCTGGATCCTGCAAGGGCTAAATACTGGTAGCGAAGCCTGTATATCTGCCTTGTACCTGGCTGTAGACATACGTTAAATAATGGTATCGAAGCCTGTCTATCTGCCTGGATCCTGTAAGGGCTAATTACTGGTAGCGAAGCCTGTATATCTGCCTTGTACCTGGCTGTGGACATGCGTTAACTAATGGTAGCGGAGCTTGACTGTCTGCCTTGTACCTGGCGAAAAAGTATATGATTCTGGAAGTAAAATATGTTAAGTAACAAGCAAAAAACGTCTCACAAAAACCTTTTTATTAGGTGTGCCACTATTACAAAGAAGCGCTTTACTTCCATCAAATCCGTTGCAGTTGACATTAAACAAAAACCTTTTATGCAAACCTGTGGAACGTTTATTTAAAGTAAAGTAATATTATTGAAAAATGTTGAAACATGAGTGATGTACTAATTTTTTATTATGAGTTATGTCTCCTTTTGACAAAATGTAATCACAATTTATCTACTACTGATTGGTATGTTTGCGATAAATATTGAATAAAAAGGCAATAATAATAACAAATACAGCAAAATGCCAATATAATTTCCCAACGTATGTTCAATATTTTCCCAGACACGGGACGTGGCGAAACAAACCGCAATATGGTAAATTACACTTAAATATATTATATTAAGCTTTATTGCATAAAACATACATACATGTTTAAAGCAAATACAGTTAAACTAAAACTTTAATTACTACATACATGTAAACACAAACAGTTCACACTTGCCCAGACTGCTTCAATATATGCAATCAACTCTTACTTAAACCCTTTATCTAACAGGTGTATTAAACACTTAAATATTCGATATCTTTTAGGGATAAGAGAACAAACATACGGATCAATTGAATTTAACATAATCTAGACACAGTGGGAGATATCCCGGAAAATGATTAAATTTACTGATATTAATTAAATATGATTATTATCGCTTTCAATAAAGTTTACACTTGTTTCTTCCTCTTTGGATTTATAAACTATTGGAAACATCAGGTAAATGGTTATTATCAACCAATCGTCTTACTAATGACCACATAATAAGGCATAAAGCACCACTCGTTTCGTATGAAATATTGTCGATTCCTGGTAGCTCAGTCGGTAACGACGCGGGCTGTCAATCCAGGGGTTGTGAGTTCGAATCCCGGCTCGGCCAACTTTCTTTCCGACGTTTGACAAAAGTCAATGCGACATGCGTCATTCGTCTTCCACCAACGGGCTCAGTCTATGTGGAAAAGCAGCCAGTTGCTTGGGAAGATTGTTGTGATGAGTACTGGTGTGCGAAAACTAGGAAACACATGAGTAGGTGAACTGGCCGCCGTGATATGATAGAGATATTGTTAAAAACGGCGTTAAACCCTAATCAATCAATTGTTTATAAAAAAAAAAATCGTATTAAATAGAAATGGGTAGAAGGCACAGATCTGAGAGAAAATGTCAGCATTGCAATGTCTTAGAAGAAGAGTTTCCTTTCCATTGGGAATGTTCTGTTTACCATGAAATAAGATCACAACTCTTAAGTAGATATTACTGGAAAAGACCAAATATGCATACATTTATAGAATGATTCATGTCAGAAAACAAAAACAAATCATCAATAATTTTGCAAATTTCATATACAACAGCTTCATTAAAAGAGAAAATGTCTATTACGATATGTAATATAAGTAATAATAATACTATATCTATACTTTCATCTCTGTTTGGAATATTTAGACTTCATTAATACCCATCTCGTTCTCTCTTGCTGGTTTATTATAATACTCAACATACTTTGTAATTCGTACTTATATGTGTATGTAATAACCTTACATATTGTAACTATATTGTATATACACGCATACACATGCTGTATATTGAAGATCGAAGGGAGATCAGGTAATAACCTTTACACAGCCGAGCCTTAAAAATGAACCCTCATGCTATTCATGTTGGGATATTCCAAGTACAGTATCGGTTAGGGTTTTTTCACAAGTACACAAGTGGAGTGTAAGGCGATGCAAGCTCAGATACGGCAGCTCGTCACGAGCGGTCCCATCTCAATAATACTCTTTTTAAAACCCTCTCTTTTCAGCATGCAGCAGTGTGAGGGTTTGTTCTTTTATTCGGCCGGAAATTGTAAAATTGTCAAATGCATTCATACATGTATGCTGATGGATTGTACATCTTTTTTGCATAATAAAAAATACATATATAAGAAAACACGGTAGTTAATGGATAATCTAACGAATTAAAAAAAAATTAAATTGAATTTGACGCGAGTAATGCTTCGGTTTGCGGCGAATTCGACTTAACATAGCATACTCAATCTTCTACATATATTAATACCCACTCGGAGTTGGTATAGTATCACATGCCAGGTATTGAGAACCGATTTAAAACCAAAGTTTATAATATACCATATTCTTATACCCTTATAAACGAATCAAGGATTTACTTTTTGTGGAATGTTGCTGGTCAGCTGCGTTGATTGGAAGTTAGTATGACATAATTCGATGAGCATTTTATGGTTAGGTAACCGAGGGTAGCAGAATTGGCTTAGTCATTTTACAGAAAATAATACAAAACGTGTGATGTAGTGTTTAAATGTTTATAATCAGCTCTGAAAAATAAGTGAAACGTGTAAATCTTTGACACAAGTCTGGAATGATAACCGACGTATGAGATGGTAATGTTAGTATTATTATAATAAGCAAAGACGCTGAACTTGTTTTTAAAAAAATACCATTTCTTTTCTATTAGCAAATACACAGAGCTTTGTTTCCGAATGTTTTAAACGTGATAAATCTAACATATTCGCTAAAAAAAACACATGGACTAGGACAATGTGCTATAATACTACACTATGTATACTTATTGTTGCTTATTATATCAAAAGGGACGTACGGAAATTGGTAATTGATTTAATTCAACATGGAATTTTCTCTCTCTTCCCGTAAATGAAAATGCAGTTATTGAAAAGTGTTGAAAACATTAATGCACAAGGAGAAATTGTTACAAATGTTTCAAAATATGTTTGTAAGTGGGACTGATTTAGTAATGTGATAAAAGTAAAATTGCTTAAAACGAGCAATATTTTTCTGTTCCGTACCAATTGATTGCACCACTTTGCCATGGAAACAATTCAAGATAAATATATTTTACCTTTTATTTTTTGATAAGCAGATGACACGTGGCCTATTTTAAGAGATACAATACAGTGTCCATTGTTTTTTAACATTAGCTTTTCATTATACTCTATGCAACTTTACACCGATAATATACTCATCATAAACTTCAAACTAAAGCCACCTAAAGTCGAGTTCTAAGAAGAAACAAAGCTGAGAGAAATTTAGAAATTCTTAATTTATTAATTACTTAATTAACACGATTTCTAAATTTCCAGACGGTATATATCTTTTTCTACAGATACTATCAGAACATTTTCGTTTAACAGGCGACGATTTAAGATTTACAAGATCTTATTTGGGGGAAAATACTTGAATCCCCTCGCACATACAACAAATTGAAAGCAAACGACTTTGAAATGTACAAGAAAAAGTATGGATTTTCAACATGCATGAAAGTATAGTTATTGAATAGAGATGTAAAACATTGTGGCAAAAATAGAGATTGCTTGTTACAAGCCATATCTCACTTTCCAGGATGTCTTCTGATTGCAAACATTTACATATAAGACAAGGTACTACATACAACTTAAGCATCTAACTGTGTACATTTTATTTTAAATATTTATTTAACAATGTTTGTTTCAGAGAATATTTCTATAGAAGTTGGTTAAATCTCAATTCAAGCGTCGGATCAAACACACAAGGATGAGACCACCATTCATTCCAACCACGAGTTTAGCCGAAGATGTTTCCGACAGAATTCGGTCACCTCCATCATTGGACCGAGGAGGCAATTGTGATTGGAGGAATTTAACTTACGACAGCAGCATCCAGATAATGAATCTGGAAACGGACGACACGTCTAAAAATGGACTCAGATTCCTTTCCCGAACACATAGAGACTCCAATCAAAATATGAGTTCAATATCGGAATATGACTCAGAAGTGATGTCATCTCATTTCCTACGAGATAATGCGAGATCACTCATTTTGACGAACTTCACCGGAAACATCATCACGTCAGACATATTGACAAACACTTGGGACAATTTGAAAGATGCTAGACTGGTGTCCTATATGAAGGAAGAAAACATGATCAAAAGATGCACTTATAAAAAAAAACCGCCAGCTATTAAAGATGGAGGGGCATTGGGAACGGATAACAGACAGTTGTGTTATAAGCAAGCCAAATTCTCGATGAAAGAGCATGTACAAGTAAAACCTTACAGTGACTGCGTACTCGACCTGTCTAGAAGTTCCAAATTTCCCAGAGAACAGACCGGAACTGACGTTTATATTGCAAAACGAGACCGGAAAGATTGTGGTGTCACAAACACTCGGATATTGACTGCACCGTACGCCATCAAAGAACCAAAGTTAGTGGAACCGCTGCACGAAACGAGACACGCAAACAAACTTGGACCCGTTAAAAGAGTTAAATTGAGCACGTTACAGAAGGAATCGAGACCTAGGAGACAGGGAAAATATGGCCTCTCAAGAAATCACAGTAGGAGTGCAGCTTTGTCTTTGAGACAAGATAACAATCGCAATGTAATACAAATACCAGGCTTATCATCGATTCCATTAGCAGCAACATTCGTGGAAACTGCTTTCCCGATGTTAACAAACGGCTGCGGATCGCTGTCAAACTTCCTAATAGAAAACGAGACTATACCCTCTATCAATAGTGCTACATCGATCGCCGTTTCAAGTCAAACTAAAAGTGCTAAATGTATGGAACAAATTTGCACTCGGACACCTTCACTGCGATCAACTAAATCAAGGTCAATCGCTACATCGAATCTAAGATATTTCCAGTGTAAACGGACGCTCGACTTCAATGGATCATTTGAAAATGATACGCAGCAAATATCAAACTCTGAAAACACATGTGATGAATTCAGAGAATTCGAAACCGTGCTTAATTTGTGTACTAGAAAACCCCGTTTAGGTCTTGCAATCAAGATAGACAAACAACAAGTTTATTTAAATAATGAATCCATTGCGGATATTAAACACGCCCTTTCGAATTCCAAAAAGCGTTTGAATATCAAAACAAATGGCACAATCAACATGATGTCGAAGACAATAAAGACGAATTAACACACTGCAAAGAGTCCACGAAGAAAAATTAGTTCCACATGCAACAAGAAACGGCGAATGCACACACTTTTCTCCGATTTCCAGTTCAGAACTGTATTTGAATTACAGGTATGATTGGCGGCATAATTTAAGTTGTCTTAGTGAGCCTTTGTGACCATGCATCCGTTTGATATGACTTCGGATAAAATATTATCGATTAAAGATCAGATTACATGTATATGGACACTGATTTGTTCCTGCCCTTGTCATAAATAAGCCAATGCTGGTTTACCCAGAAGCACGACTCGTATCGTCTGTCTGTGTAACAAATAAGAAACACATATAATGCGCGATGAATAATGGTTCAACCCTTTCTCAAATTCAACACATCTGAAACAAACGACTTTTACACGTCCAATCTCTTTTTCAATAAAATGAATACATATTTACAAAAGTTGAAAACATTTTGGCAAATGGAGATATTGCTCGAAATAAGCAATTTCTTATTAAATAGTTGTCCTCAACTTTTCAAAATCTGTCTGCTGTAAATGCGTCTACATGTGGGAAGGGTTAAGTAATCTTGCTTAGGGTAAATTAGTCAATGGGTATTTATGACAAGTGTTGGTATAGACCTGTGTGCTTATTCTTGCTTTCTGATTCAAGTGTTAACAGTCTGACATTCAGTGTAGATCTAAATACTACTGCGCGGACGCGCACGTTGAACTGGTTATACACTGAATGCGGTTAGTTTTCTTTGAGCATATTCATATGTTTTGTAAAACAAAGACACAGATGGATGTGGTGCCACGTGCATTCGATTGAGAATAATTTATGGCTACAGTTTAAAGGGACAGAACACCATAATGGTCCAAAATCGTTATATTTTATACTTATTCTAATTAATCCAAATTACGTCGATATATATGTAACGGAATGTAGTAGAAGGTCGAACAAGTCTTGTTTTTCATTATTTCATAGGAAATAAGCAGTTAAAAAAAACGTCCGCTCCGTGTTTTTCCGTTTAAAAATACCGTGGAATTTCCTCTTGCTCATTTGAATTTGTGGATTCAATTCGGCATTCTCTAACACTATCGACTCATTACATTCATGTATGCGTGAGTGTAAGGAACGACAGTTCTGCGAAGGAGATTGTCAATTCGGTTGTAGTGATCACGTGATAAATATACAGCGATATTTTTAGATTTGCTGGGTTACTAACCCGGTAGGGGAATCCGCTGTGGTCGAATGGTTAGCGTCGGGGATTTCGAAACCGGGTGTCCCGGTTCGATCCCCAGTCGCGACACTACGGTCATGGTGGAGTGCCCTTGGGCAATTTTCTAGCCTAGTACTGGTTTGTTTACCCAGGGATCATGAATAATTAAATTTAATTGCGCGCTAAATGACCTTAGCTGTCGATGCGCCATAAAACAATATACATTCATTCACTAATCCGGTAGATTTTACAATGCAAAATAACGAAAAATCTCCGCAATATTAATAGTGTGCATATATTGTAGTACATCAGTCAGCAAATATTAATGCCTTACATGCAAAAACATCAAGGTAATAGCAATTTTTAAAATTTTTCTTTTTTTCCCGCTTTTTTCTCATATGGGATTCAGTCCCTTTAAGACTAGTGCTCTTAACCCTTTCCCACATATAGACACATTTGGGTGGATCTATAGCAGACGACCTTTGAGAACAGTTGGGGAAAAAAAGGAGAAATTACTCATAATGAAAAAATTCTCCTTTTGTCAAAATGTTTTAACTTTATTCAATAATTATACTTTGACCCAAAGAAATATACCTTAAATGGTGTCTGGACGTTTTCAAAGTCGTCTGCTGCAGATGTTTTGTATATCGTAAAGGGTTAAACCGTAAAAAGATACCGTAAGACGCGTAACTTTGTGTTTTATAAGTAATGAGGAATGCATTGTCATCATTAGTTGTTATTTTATAGACTGTATAGACCTATCGACATTGTTATCGTTATTGATTTATTAATTCTACTTTCAATTGTAAATACAAATTAATACATGCTTCTTTAACATTTGTGAAAAAGACAAAATATAAAAAGAAATATAAAAACATAATATAATATTATAACAGTTTGCCTCATTATTTCATATTCTTAGCATTGAACCGAACTGACGTAGAGAGTCGTCAGTCGGCATATTTTACACTTATCCCGGTTAATTAATGCAACTGGCATCAGTACAAATTGAATTAGAAATTCCCTGTATTCAATGGCCGCACAGTCAGTTTCCCAATTTCTAATGTTCTGTATAAGTAATCCTGCAATTAAAGACCACCTGTAAACAAAGACTATATCAATGTCTTCCAATTGGTGGTTTTTATACAACGATCTCATTGTACATGTATATTGACCTGTATTTGCTGAATATCGACGCATGAGTATTGAACATTGGAGACAAAGATCAAACTACAAGACCGTTCAATGTGAGCTTTATCTACGACCGTGTATTAGGACATGTTAACGTTGATTATTCGAGTTCAGCGAACTATGTGTTGAGAAGACGATTTCGTCAACGAGACATTTTAACCATTTTAAAACCATTCCTATTTTAAAATCGTATCCTCATATATAGAGATCATCAAAATCGTAGCAGAAATGTTTTTAAAGGTTGTTTGCTGGATATTTGGTGTACGTGAAGAATGAAAGCCTAATGTTTAGGGAGCGGGAGAGGCCGATGGTTAAAATTCCAGTAGTGAATGTGGACTCCATCCTGATATAACCGGTGAGTTCGCAACAATTGTAAACCCTTATATACATAGACCACATCTGCAGCAGACAACTATTGACATCATTGAGACGAAAGAAGATATTGCTTATAATGAAAAAATGATGATCTTTCCAAATTATATTCAACTCTATTTAATACTTTTACTATCATTTATATAGATGTAGATTTTTCAGAATATTTGCTTAGATCATTTTTATAGTTAAATAATGGTAGTGAAGCCTGTCTATTTGCCTGGTACCTGGCTGTGGACATTGATTACATAATGGTAGCGAAGCCTGTCGATATGCCTGGTACGAAGCCTGCCTGAAACAATGGTTGAATAACGATAGTGAAGCCTGTCAATTTACCTGGTACCTGGCTTGGAAAAAGGTTAAATAATTTTGACGAAGCTTTTCTATCTGTCTGGTGCCTGGCTGTTGGTATGGGTTACATGATTCTAGCGAAGCCCGTCTTTCTGCCTGGTACCTGGCTGTCGGCAAGAGTTAAATAATAGTAGGGAAGACTATCTATCCCCCTGATACCTGGCATTTGACATGGGTTAAATAATCGAAGCGAAGCCTGTCTTTCTGCCCTGTACCTGACTGTGGGTAAGTGTTAAGTAATGGTAACAAAGCCTGTTTATTTGCATGGTACCTGGCTGTTGTTAAGGGTTAAATAATGGCTGCGAAGCCTGTCTAGTTGCCTGGTACCTGGTTGTGTGTAAGTGTCTAATAATGGTAGCGAATTCTGTCTATTTGCCTGGTACCTTGCTGTTAACATGGGTTAAATAATGGTAGTGAAGCCTGTTTTTCCGCATGGTACCTTGCTGTGGGTAGCGATAAATAATGTTAGCGAAGCCTGTATATCTGCCTGGTGTCCTGCTGTTGACGTGGGTTAAATAATGGTACCGAAGCCTGTCTATCTGCCATGTACATGGCTCTGGGCAAAGTATATATAATGGTAGCGAAGCCTGTCTATCTGCCTGGTACCTGGTTGTGGACATGGGTTAAATAATAGTAGCGAAGTATGTCTATCTTCTTTGTACCTGGCTATAGGCAATGGTTAAATAATGTTAGCGAAACCTGTATCTCTGCCTGGTACCTGGCTATGGGCAATGGTTAAATAATGTTAGCGACGCCTGTCTATCTGCCTGGTACCTGGTTGTGGACATGGGTTAAATAATGGTACCGAAGTATGTCTATCTTCCTTGTACCTGGCTATGGGCAATGGTTAAATAATGTTAGCGAAACCTATATCTCTGCCTGGTACGTGGCTATGGGCAATGGTTAAGTAATGTTAGCGACGCCTGTCTATCTGCCATGTACCTGGCTCTGGAAAAGGTTTATCTGTCTTGTACCTGGCTGTGGACATGTGTTAGAAAATGGTACCGACGCCTGTCTATTAGCCTTGTACATGGCTAAGGACAAGGTTTAAATAATGGTAGCGAAGTCTGTCTACCTGCCTGACACCTGGCTGTTGGCAAGGGTTAAATACTACTAGTGAAGCCTGTCTACTGGTACTTAACTGTGGACATGGGTTATATAAGGGCAGCGAGGCCTGTCTATCTGCCTGGTACCTGGCATTGGATAAGGGTTATAATTGTGTTGGTTACAAAGCCTGTCTTTCTGCTTGGTACCTGGCTGTGGACAAGGGCTAAACAATGGTAGCAAAGCCTGTCTCTCTGCCTGGTAGCTGGCTGTTGTTGAGGGGTAAAATAATGGTGGGCAATTGAAAAATAATAGTAGCGTAGTCAGTCTATCTGCCTGGTACCTGGCTGTGGTTGAGGGGTAAAATAATGGATGCGAAGCATGTCTTTCTGCTTGGTTCTTGGCTGTCGGCATGGGTTTAATAATGGTCTATAAGCCTGTACCTGTCAGTTGGCAAGGGTTAAATAATAGTAGCGAAGCCTGTTTGATTGGTAAATGACTGTTGGTAAGTGATACATAAAGGTTACAATGCCTGTCTTTCTGCCTGGTACCTGGCTGTAGGAAATTGTTAAATAATGGTAGCGATGCCTGTCTATTTGCTTGGTACCTGGATGTTAAGATGGTTAAAATAATGATATCGAAGCTTGTCTATCTGCCTGGTATCTGGTTGCCGACATGGGTTAAATAGTACCGAAGCCTGTCTTTTTTTCCTGGTACCTGGCTTTGGACATCAGTTAAATAATGGTAACCAAAACTGTCTTTTTGCCTGGTTACTAGCTGTGAGCAGACAACTATTGACATCATTGAGACAAAAGAAGATTAAATTATGGTAGCGAAACCCGACTATTTGACTGGTTTCTTTCTGTGGACATGGCTTAAACTATGAAAGCGAAACCTGTGTTTCTGCCTAGTACGTGGCTGTGGGTAACGGTTAAATAATGGTAGCAATGCCTGTCTATGTACCTGGTACCTTGCTGTTGACACGGGTCAAATAATGGTAGCGATGCCTGTATTTCTGCCTGGTACGTGACTGTGGACAAGTGTTAAATAATGGCAGCGATGCCTGTCCTGCTTAATGGTACATGACTGTGGGTAGATGACAAATAACGGTAACAATGCCTGTATTTCTGCCTTGTACCTGTCTGTGAGCGAGGGTTAACTAATGTTAGCGAATCCTGTCTATTTGCCCGAAACCTAGACGTTCAGATGGGTTGAATAATGAAAGCGAAGCCTGTCTGTCTTAATCGTACCTGATTGTGGGTAGATGATAAATAACGGTAACAATGCCTGTATTTCTGTCTTGTACCTGGCTGTGGGCGAGGGTTAAATAATGGTAGCGAATCCTGTCTATTTGCCCGAAACCTAGACGTTCAGATAGGTTGAATAATGAAAGCGAAACCTGTCTGTCTTAATCGTAACTGATTGTGGGTAGATGATAAATAACGGTAGCAATACCTGTATTTCTGCCTAGTACCTGGCTATGGACAAGGGTTAAATAATAGTAGCGATGCCTGTATATTTGCCTGAAGCCTAGATGTTCAGATGGGTTGAATAATGAAAGCGAAGCCTGTCTTTCTGCCTAGTACATGGCCTGCGACATGAGCTAGATAATGGTAGCCAAGACTGTCTTTCTGCCTGGTACCTGGCTGTGAGCAGTGAATAAAAAACCAATATTTTCTTTATAATAACAAATACAGCAAAATGCCAATATAATTTCCCAACGTATGTTCAATCTTTTCCCAGACACGGGACTTGGCGAAACAAACAAAAACCATGGTAAATTACACTTAAACTAACACTTTAATCACTGCATACAATTAAACACAAACAGTTCACACTGCTTCAATATATGCAATCAAGTCCTTCTTAAACCCTTTATCTAAAACGTTTAAATATTTGATAATTTTTAAATATGACTGTTCTCCCTTTCCATAATGTTTACACCATTCGTTTCTTCCTCTTTGGATATATAAATGATTATAAACATCGGGTAAAGGGTTATAATCAAACAACAATCGTCCTACTATAATGACCACATAATAAGGCATACAACACCACTCCTTTCGTATGAAAACATGGTAGTTAATGAAATAATCAAACGAAGTAATGATATTGTTTTGGGCGTTCAATTGGCTATATAAAATCAAATGGCGATTGACGATCTTGGCGTACAAATTGCTATACAAAATCGAATGGCGATGGACGATCTTGTCGTATAATTTGGATATATATATACTCGAATGGAGATGATCAATTTGGGCGTTCAAATTGCCATATGGCATCGAATGGCGATTGATAATCTAGGCGCACATTTTGTCAAATCGCATGGCCATGGACTTTCTTGATGTACAAATTGCTATATAAAATCGAATGGCGATGGACGATATTGGCGTACAATTTTCTATATATAATCAAATGGCGATGGTCAATTTGGGCGTTCAATTGGCTATATAAAATCGAGTGGCGATAGACGATGGACGATCTCGTTCGGTATTCAAACTACCATAATAAATAGAACAGCTCTCTTGGCATTACATTTGCTTCATAAAAACGAATGGCGATGACATACATCTGCGATCAAATTGCTATATGAATCGAATGGCGGCGGCCGACTTCAACTTTCATTTGCTATATGAAAACAAATAACGGTGGCCGATATGTGTCGGCTTCGAATTGGCTATATAGTTGATGTTCCAATTTCTGATTATGAGTTATGTTTCCTTTTGCCATAATGTAGTCAAAATTTATCTGGTAAAGATATGTATGTATGTATAACATATTTAGCAAAAAATCTAAAAATCTTTATCAAATACAGCAAAATGACAATATAATCCCTTATATGTGTTCAATCTTTTCCCAGATACGTAACGGTCGGATTAATCCCGTGGCGATACAAACACAAAACATGATTAATTACACTTAAACAAACCCATTTAATCAGTACATAAAATTAAACACAAACAGTTCACACTTGCTCAGATTGATTTAATATATACAATCAAGTCCATCTAAAACCCTTTATCTAACACGTTTATGAGACACTTAAATATTCGTTATATTTTAGTAAAAAGAGGAAAAACATACGAATGAAATGAATTTAAAATAATCTAAACACAGTTGCAAACATCTCGGAAAATAATTTAATTGACTGATATTAATTAAAATCTGACTATTTTCCTTTTCCATAAAGTTTAAAAGATGAGTTTCTTCATCTTTAGATTTATTTAAAATCGGGAACATCGGGTAAAGGGTTATAATCAAACAATCGTCCTACTAATGACCAATTCAATTTTCTTTTAATGACTACATAATAAGGCTCGTTTCGTATGAAAACACGGTAATTAATGGATAATCAACAGAAGTAATGGTGTTTTTAAATGAATATAACGCGAGTAATGCTTCGGTTTGCCGTGAATTCGACTAAACGTAGACTACTCAATGTTCTACATATATTAAATGTGCCGAGTTGGTAAAGTATCAAATGCCAAGCGTTGAGTACCGAGAACAATCCAAAAGTGTTATTATACCATATTCTTATACCTATAAACGAATCAAGGATTTACATAGCTCGCTTTTTGTGGAAGTTTGCTCGTCAGCTGCGTTGATTGAAAGTAAGTATGATATAATTCGACAAGCATTTTATGTTTATATAAACGAGGGTATTCAGATTGGCTTAATCATTTTACAGAACAGAATACAAATCGTGTGATATAGTGTTTTTATTCTCATTACCAGCTCTGGGTAAATGAGTGAAAATTTTTATTTTTGACTCAAGACTGGAATGATAACCGACGAATGATATGATAATGTTAGTTTTATTGTAATAAGTAATGACGCTGAACTTGTTTTAAAAAAATACTATTTATTTTCTATTAGCAAATAAGCTGAGCTTTGTTGTCTGGTGTTTTAAATGTGATAAATCTAATATATTCGCTAAAATAAACACATGGACTAGGACAATGTGCTATAATACTACACTATGTATACTTCTTGTTGCTTATTATATACAAAGGGACGTACAGAAATTGGTAATTGATTTAAATAATAATACCTTTTTAATACATTTTTAATACCTTTGTAATACCTTTTTAAAAAGGTTTATTAATTTACCCTTTCCAAATTCACACAAATTTGCACTAGAGCTACATGACTTCAAACACTTGTTGCCAAAAGAAATAGAATTTCCGTAAATGAAAATGACAGTTATTGAAAAGTGTTAAAAATATTATTGCAAAATGAGAAATTGTTTATCTACAACCAATGTTTCAAAATATGTTTGCAAGAGGGACAGATTTAATAATGTGGTAAAAGTAAAATTGCTTAAAACAAGTAATATTTCCCTTTTCGGTACTGATTACTTTCACCACTGTGACATGGAAACAATTCAAGATAAATATATTTTAACTCTCATTTTTTGTTAAGCAGATGACACGTGGACTTTTTTTACGAGATACAATACAGTGTCCATTGTTTTTTAACATTTGCCTTTCTTTCTACTTCATGCAATTTTACACCGATAAATACTTAGCATAAACTAAAGACAATTAAAATAGATTTCTTAGAAGAAACAAAGCTGAGAGAAATATATAAATTCTTAATTTCTTAATTAACACGATTTCTAAATTTCGAGACGGTATATATCTTTTTCTATAGATACTATCAGATCAGACATTTCCGCTTAACAGCAGACGACTTCAGATTTAGAAGATCTAATTTTGGGGAGAAATACTTAAACCTTTTCGCACATACAACACATTGATAGCAGACGGCTTTTGAAACATATAGGCAGCAGTATGGATTTTAGTTATGCACGAAAGCATTCTTATTGAATAGAGATGGAAACATTGTGGCACAAATAGAGATTGCTTGTTATAAGACATTTCTCTATTTTCCAGGATGTCTTCTTCTTGCAAATGTTAACATATAAAGACTGGGTAGTACATACAACTTCTCAAGCATCTCACTGTGTACATTTTATTTTAAATCTTTATTTAACAATGTTTGTTTCAGAAGCGATTTCTACAGAAGTTGGTTAAATCTCAATTCAAGCGTCGGATCAAATACACAAGGATGATATCACCATTCATTCCAAACACGAGTTTAGCCGAAGATGTTTCCGACAGTTTTCGGTCACCTCCGTCGTTGGAGCGAGGAGGCATTTGTGATTGGCGGAATTTAACTTATGACAGCAGCATCCAGATATTGAATTTAGAAACAGACGACACGTCTCAAAATGGACTCAGATTCCTTTCCCGAACAAATAGAGACTCCAATCAAAATATGAGTTCAATATCGGAATATGACTCAGAAGTGATGTCATCTCATTTTCTACGAGATAATGCGAGATCACGCATGTTGACGAACTTCACCGGAAACATCAGCACGTCAGACATATTGACAAACACGTGGGACAATTTGAAAGATGCTAGACTGGTGTCCTATTTGAAGGAAGAAAACATGATCAAAAGATGCACTTATAAAAACAACCTGCCAGCTATTAAAGATGGAGGCGCATTGGGAACGGATAACAGAAAGTTGTGTTACAAGCAAGCCAAATTCTCGATGAAAAAGCATGTACAAGTAAAACCTTACAGTGACTGCGTACTCGACCTGTCTAGAAGTTCCAAATTTCCCAGAGAACAGACCGGAAATGACGTTTATATTGCAAAACGAGAACAGAAAGATTGTTGTGTCACAAACACTCGGATATTGACTGCACCGTACGTCATTAAAGAACCAAAGTTAGTGGAACCGCTGCACGAAACGAGACACGCAAGTAAACTTGGACCCGTTAACAGAGTCAAATTGAGCACGTTACAGAAGGAATCGAGACCTAGGAGACAGGGAAAATATGGCCTCTCAAGAAATCACACTAGGAGAGCATTATTGTCTTTGAGACCAGATAACAATCGCAAAGTAAGACAAATACCAGGCTTATCATCGATTCCATTAGCAGCAACATTCGTGGAAACTGCTTTTCCGATGTTAATAAACGGCTGCGGATCGCTGTCAAACTTCCTAATAGAAAACGAAACCATACCTTCTATCAGTAGTGCTACATCGGTCGCCGTTTCAAGTCAAACTAAAAGTGCAAAATGTGTGGAACAAGTTTGCACTCGGATACCTTCACTGCGATCAACTAAACCAATGCCAATCGCTACATCGAATTTAAGATATTTCCAGTGTAAACGGACGCTCGACTTTAATGGATCATTTGAAAATGACACGCAGCAAATATCAAACTCTGAAAACATATGTGATGAATTCAGAGAATACGAAACCGTGCTTAATTTGTGTTCTAGAAAACCCCGTTTAGGTCTTGCAATCAAGATAGACAAACAACAAGTTATTTTAAATAATGACTCCATGGCAGATATTAAACACGCCATTTCGAATTCCAAAAAGCGTTTGAATATCAAAACAAATGGCACAATCAAAATGCTGTCGAAAGCAATAAAGATGAATTCACACACTGCAAAGAGTCCACGAAGAAAAAATAGTTCCCCATTCAACAAGAATCGGCGAATGCACACAATTTCCCCCGATTTCCAGTTCAGAACTGTATTTGAATCACAGGTATGATTGGCGGCAGAATTTACGTTGTCTTTGTGAGCCATTGCGACCAGTGTAGATCGGTGCATCCGTTTGATATGACTTCAGATAATCATTATCGATTAAAGATCAGATGACATGTATATGGAGACTGATTTGTTTCTGCACTTGTCATAAATAAGCCAATGCTGGTTTACCCAGAATCACGACTCGTATCGTCTATGTTTCTGAAAAATAAGAGACACATGCAATGCGTGATGAATAATGTTTTAACCCTTTCTCACATTCAACACATCTTAAACAGACGACTTTGTACACGTCTAATCTCTCTATCAATAAATGAATACTTATTTACAAAAGTTGAAAATATGAGCAATGTCTTGGTAAATAGTTGGCCTCAACTTTTCAAAATCTGTCTGCTGTAAATGCGTCTCCATGTGGGAAAGGGTTAAGTAATCTTGCTTAGGGTAAATTAATCAATGGGTATTTGTGACAAGTGTTGATATAGACCTGTGGGCTTATTCCTGCTATCTGATTCAAGTGTTAACAGTCTGACATTCAGTGTAGATCTAGATACTACTGCGCGGACGCGCACGTTGAAATGGCTATACACTGAATGCGGTTGGTTTTCTTTGAGCATATTCATATGTTTTGTAAAACAAAGACGCGGATGCATGGGGTGCCACGTGCATTCGATTGAGAAAAATTCATGCTACAGTTTGATTTAAATGTTTATATAGAAACTAAAGACTAGTGCTCTTAACCCTTTTTAACATATAGATACATTTGGATGCATCTGTAGCAGGCGACCTTTGAGAACAGTTGGTGGAAAAACAAGAGAAATTACTCATAATGAATAATTTCTCTTTTTGTCAAAATGTTTTCAACTTTATTCAATAATTATACTTTGACCCAAAGAAATATACAAGCTACCGTAAGACGCGTAACTTGTTTTTTATAAGTAATGAGGAATGAATTTCCATCATAAGTTGTTATTTTATAGACTGTATAGACCCATCAACATTGTTATCGTTATTGATTTATAAATTCTACCTTCAATTGTAAATACAAATAAGTACATGCTTCTTTAACATTTGTAAAAAAAACATAACAAGAAATAAAAAAAACATAATATAATATCATAACAGTTTGCCTCATTATTTCATATTCTTAGCATTGAACCGAACTGACGTAAAGAGTCGTCAGTCGGCATATTTTTCATATTTTACACTTATCCCGCTTAATTAATGCAACTGGCATCAGTACCCCTGATTGTGGTAAATACTTTCAAACATGTGCTCAAGAAAAAATTGAATTAGAAATACCCTGTATTCAGCATATATCAGTATTCAGTTTCCCAATTTCTAATGTTCTGTATAAGTATTTCTGCAATTAAAGACCACCTGTAAACAAAGACTATATCAATGTCATCCAAATGGTCCAACGATCCCATTGTACATGTATATTGACCTGTATTTGCTGAATATTGACACATAAGTATTGAACATTGGAGACAAAGATCAAACTACAAGACCGTGCAATGTGATCTTTATCTACGAACGTATATTAGTATATGTTTACGTTGTTTATTCGAGTTCAGCGAACTAAGGGTTTAGAAGACGATTTCGTCCACAGGACATCTTAACTAATTTAAAACCATTCCTATTTTAAAATCGTATCCTCATTTATAGAGACTATCATAATCGTAGCAGAAATGTTTTTAAAGGTTGTCTGCTGTATATTTGGTGTACGTGAACAATGGTAGCTTAATGTTTATTATTCAGCAGCCTCAAAGTCAGTTTCGCAATTCTAATGTCCCAAGCAATTAATGGTAGCGAAGCCTGTCTATCTGCCAGGCTTGAGACATAGTTAAATAATGGTAGCGAAGCCTGTATCTCTGCCCTTTACCTGACTGTTGGTAGGTGGTAAGTAATGGTAGCGAAGCCTGTCTTTCTGCCTGGCATCCCGCTGTGGACATGAGTTAAATAATGGTAGAGAAACCTGTATATCTGCCTGGCACCCTGCTGTAGACATGAGTTAAATAATGGTAGAGAAACCTGTATATCTGCCTGGTACCCTGCTGTGGACATGGGTTAAATAATGGTAGAGAAACCTGTATATCTGCCTGGTACCCTGCTGTGGATATGGGTTAAATAATGGTAGATAAGCCTGACTTTATGCATGGAACCAGGCTGTGGACATGTGTTAAATAATAGTAGCGAAGGGATGTCTTGTTCCTGCCTGTCGGAATGAGTTGAATAATGGTAGCGAAGCCTGTCTTTCTACCCCGTACCTGACTGTTGGTAAGTTTTAAGTAATTGTAGCGAAGCCTGCCTATTTGCCAGGTCCCTGGCTGTGGACATGGGTTAAATGATGGTAGAGAAGCCTGTATTAATGCCAGGTACCTTGCTGTGAACATATGTTACATAATAGTAGCGAAGAGATGTCTTTCTGCCTGGTACCTGGCTGTCGGTATGGGTTGGATAATGGTAGCGATGCCTGTCTCTCTTCCTGTTATCTATTATTGGGCAAGGGAACGGGGATAAATTAATGGTAGAGAAGCCTGTCTATCTGCCTGGTACCGTGCTTTGGACATGGGTTAAATAATGGTGGCGAACACCGGCTTTCTTCCTGGTACCTAGATGTGGTCATGCATTAAATAATGGTAGGAAGGCCTGTTTATCCGCATGGTACTTGACTGTTGGTAAGGGTTAAATAATGGTTGCTAAGCCTGTCCATTTGCCTGGTACCTGGCTGTGTGTAAGTGTTAAATAATGGTAGCGAAGTCTGCCGGACACAATGGTTAAATAACGATAGTGAAGCCTGTCAATTTGTTTGGTACCTGGCTTGGGAAAAAGATTCAGTAATTTTGAAGAAGCATCTCTATCTGCCCGGTGCCTGGCTGTTGACATGGGTTAAATAATGGTTTCGAAGCCTGTATATGTGCCTGATACCTGTCAGAGGACATACGTTAACTAATGGTAGCGAATCCTGTCTATCTGCCTGGATCCTGCAAGGGCTAAATACTGGTAGCGAAGCCTGTATATCTGCCTTGTACCTGTCTGTGGACATACGTTAAATAATGGTAGCGAAGCCTGTCTATCTGCCTGGATCCTGCAAGGGCTAATTACTGGTAGCGAAGCCTGTATATATGCCTTGTACCTGGTTGTGGACATGCGTTAAATAATGGTAGCGGAGCTTGGCTGTCTGCCTTGTACCTGGCGAAAAAGTATATGATTCTGGAAGTAAAATATGTTAAGTAACAAGCAAAAAACGTGTCACAAAAACCTTTTTATTAGGTGTGCAACTACATGTATTACAAACAAGCACTTTACTTCCATCAAATCCGCTGCAGTTGACGTTAAACAAAAACCTTTTATGCAAACCTGTGGAACGTTTATTTAAAGTAAAGTAATATTATTGAAAAGTGTTAACACATGAGTGATCTACTAATTTTTGATTATGAGTTATGTCTCCTTTTCACAAAATGTAATCACAATTCATCTACTACTAATTGGTATGTTTGCGAAAAATTGAATAAAAAACCAATGATAATAACAAATACAGCAAAATGCCTATATAATTTCCCAACGTATGTTCAATATTTTCCCAGACACGGGACGTGGCGAAACAAACACAAAATATGGTAAATTACACTTAAATATATTATATTAAGCTTTATTGCATAAAACATACATACATGTTTAAAGCAAATACAGTTAAACTACCACTTTAATTACTACATACAATTAAACACAAACAGTTCACACTTGCCCAGACTGCTTCAATATATGCAATCAACTCCTACTTAAACCCTTTATCTAACAGGTGTATGAGACACTTAAATATTCGATATCTTTTAGGGATAAGAGAACAAACATACGGATCAATTGAATTTAACATAATCTAGACACAGTGGGAGATATCCCGGAAAATGATTAAATTTACTGATATTAATTAAATATGAAAATTATCCCTTTCAATAAAGTTTACACCACTTGTTTCTTCCTCTTTGGATATATAAACTATTGGAAACATCAGGTAAATGGTTATTACCAACCAATCGTCCTACTAATGACCACATAATAAGGCATAAAGCACCACTCGTTTCGTATGAAATAATGTCGAGTCCTGGTAGCTCAGTCGGTAACGACGCGGGCTGTCAATCCAGGGGTTGTGAGTTCGAATCCCGGCTCGGCCAACTTTCTTTCCGACGTTTGACAAAAGTCAATGCGACATGCGTCATTCGTCTTCCACCAACGGGCTCAGTCTATGTGGAAAAGCAGCCAGTTGCTTGGGAAGATTGTTGTGACGAGTACTGGTGTACGAAAACTAGGAAACACATGAGTAGGTGAACTGGCCGCCGTGATATGACTGAGAAATTGTTAAAAACGCCGTTAAACCCCAATAAATCAATCAATCAATTGTTTATAAAAAAAAAATCGTATGAATTAGAAATGGGTAGAAGGCACAAACCTAACAAAATAATTAGATCTGAGAGAAAATGTCAGCATTGCAATGTCTTAGAAGATGAGTTTCGTTTCCTTTTGGAATGTTCTGTTTACCATGAAATAAGATCACATCTCTTAAGTAGATATTACTGGAAAAGACCAAATATGCATACATTTATAGAATTATTCATGTCAGAAAACAAAAACAAATCGTCAATAATCTTGCAAAATTCATATACAACAGCTTCATTAAAAGAGAAAATATCTATAACGATAGATAATATAAGTAATCATTTTACTATATCTATACTTTCATCTCTGTTTGGAATATTTAGAGCACATTTAGACTTCATTAATACCCATCTCGTTCTCTCTTGCTGGTTTATTATAATAATCAACATACTTTGTAATTCGTACTTATATGTGTATGTAATAACCTTACATACTGTAACTATATTTTATATACACGCATACACATGCTGTATATTGTAGATCGAAGGGAGATCAGGTAATAACCTTTACACAGCCGAGCCTTAAAAATGAACCCTCATGCTATTCATGTTGGGATATTCCAAAGTACAGTATCGGTTAGGGTTTTTTCACAAGTGTAAGGCGATGCAAGCTCAGATACGACAGCTCGTCACGAGCGGTCCCATCTCAATAATACTGTTTTTAAAACCCTACTTTTTCAGCAGGCATCAGTGTGAGGGTTATGGAGGGCCATTCTCTCTGGTTTGTTCTTTTATTCGGCCGGAAATTGTTAAATTGTCAAATGCATTCATACATGTATGCTGATGGATTGTATATCTTTTTTGCATAATAAAAAATACATATATAAGAAAACACGGTAGTTAATGGATAATCAAACGAATTAATGATGTTTTTAATTGAATTTGACGCGAGTAATGCTTCGGTTTGCCGCAAATTCGACTTAACGTAGACTACTCAATCTTCTACATATATTAATACCCACTCGGAGTTGGTATAGTATCACATGCCAGGTATTGAGAACCGAATTAAAACCAAAGTTTATAATATACCATATTCTTATACCCTTATAAACGAATCAAGGATTTACTTTTTGTGGAATATTGCTGGTCAGCTGCGTTGATTGGAAGTTAGTATGACATAATTCGATGAGCATTTTATGGTTAGGTAACCGAGGGTAGCACAATTGGCTTAGTCATTTTACAGAAAATAATACAAAACGTGTGATGTAGTGTTTAAATTTTTATAATCAGCTCTGAAAAATAAGTGAAACATGAAAATCTTTGACACACGTCTGGAATGATAACCGACGTATGAGATGGTAATGTTAGTATTATTATAATAAGCAAAGACGCTGAACTTGTTTAAAAAAAATACCATTTATTTTCTATTAGCAAATACACAGAGCTTTGATTCAGGATGTTTTAAAAGTGATAAATCTAACATATTCGCTTAAAAAAACACATGGACTAGGACAATGTGCTATAGTACTACATGATGTATACTTCTTATTACTTATTATATCAAAAGGGACGTACGGAAATTGGTAATTGATTTAACTCAACATGGAATTTTCTCTCTCTTCCCGTAAATGAAAATGCAGTTATTGAAAAGTGTTGAAAACATTAATGCACAAGGAGAAATTGTTACAAATGTTTCAAAATATGTTTGTAAGTGGGACTGATTTAGTAATGTGATAAAAGTAAATTTGCTTCAAAACGAGCAATATTTTTACCAATTGATTGTACCACTTTGCCATGGAAACAATTCAAGATAAATAGATTTTACATTTTATTTTTTGATAAGCAGATGACACGTGGACTATTTTACGAGATACAATACAGTGTCCATTGTTTTTTAGCATTAGCTTTTCATTATACTCTATGCAACTTTACACCGATAATACACTCATCATAAACTTCAAACTAAAGCCACTTAAAGTCGAGTTCTAAGGAGAAAGAAAGCTGAAAGAATTTAGAAATTCTTAATTTATTAATTACTTAATTAACACGATTTCTAAATTTCCAGACGGTATATATCTTTTTCTACATATACTATCAGAACATTTTCGTTTAACAGCCGACCATTTAAGATTTACAAGATCTAATTTGGGGGGAAAAGTATGGATTTTCAACATGCATGAAAGTATAGTTATTGAATAGAGATGTAAAACATTGAGGCAAAAACAGTGATTGCTTGTTACAAGCCATATCTCACTTTCCAGGATGTCTTCTGATTGCAAACATTTACATATAAGACTAGGTAGTACATACAACTTAAGCATCTCACTGTGTACATTTTATTTTAAATATTTATTTAACAATGTTTGTTTCAGAGAAGATTTCTACAGAAGTTGGTTAAATCTCAATTCAAGCGTCGGATCAAACACACAAGGATGAGACCACCATTCATTCCAACCACGAGTTTAGCCGAAGATGTTTCCGACAGAATTCGGTCACCTCCGTCATTGGACCGAGGAGGCAATTGTGATTGGCGGAATTTAACTTACGACAGCAGCATCCAGATAATGAATCTGGAAACAGACGACACGTCTAAAAATGGACTCAGATTCCTTTCCCGAACAAATAGAGACTCCAATCAAAATATGAGTTCAATATCGGAATATGACTCAGAAGTGATGTCATCTCATTTCCTACGAGATAATGCGAGATCACGCATTTTGACGAACTTCACCTGAAACATCAGCACGTCAGACATATTGACAAAGACTTTGGACAATTTGAAAGATGCTAGACTGGTGTCCTATTTGAAGGAAGAAAACATGATCAAAAGATGCACTTATAAACAAAAAACGCCAGCTATTAAAGATGGAGGGGCATTGGGAACGGATAACAGACAGTTGTGTTACAAGCAAGCGAACTTCTCGATGAAAGAGCATGTACAAGTAAAACCTTACAGTGACTGCGCACTCGACCTGTCTAGAAGTTCCAAATTTCCCAGAGAACAGACCGGAAATGACGTTTATATTGTAAAACGAGACCGGAAAGATTGTGGTGTCACAAACACTCGGATATTGACTGCACCGTACGCCATCAAAGAACCAAAGTTAGTGGAACCGCTGCACGAAACGAGACACGCAAACAAACTTGGACCCGTTAAAAGAGTTAAATTGAGCACGTTACAGAAGGATCCGAGACCTAGGAGACAGGGAAAATATGGCCTCTCAAGAAATCACAGTAGGAGTGCAGCTTTGTCTTTGAGACAAGATAACAATCGCAATGTAATTCAAATACCAGGCTATAGCAGCAACATTCGTGGAAACTGCTTTCCCGATGTTAACAAACGGCTGCGGATCGCTGTCAAACTTCCTAATAGAAAACGAGACCATACCCTCTATCAATAGTGCTACATCGATCGCCGTTTTAAGTCAAACTAAAAGTGCTAAATGTATGGAACAAGTTTACACTCGGACACCTTCACTGCGATCAACTAAATCAAGGTCAATCGCTACATCGAATCTAAGATATTTCCAGTGTAAACGGACGCTCGACTTCAATGGATCATTTGAAAATGATACGCAGCAAATATCAAACTCTGAAAACACATGTGATGAATTCAGAGAATACGAAACCGTGCTTAATTTGTGTACTAGAAAACCCCGTTTAGGTCTTGCAATCAAGATAGACAAAAAACAAGTTATTTTAAATAATGACTCCATGGCAGATATTAAACACGCCATTTCGAATTCCAAAAAGCGTTTGAATATCAAAACAAATGGCACAATCAACATAATGTCGAAGACAATAAAGACGAATTCACACACTGCAAAGAGTTCACGAAAAAAAAATAGTTCCACATGCAACAAGAAACGGCGAATGCACACACTTTTCTCCGATTTCCAGTTCAGAACTGTATTTGAATCACAGGTATAATTGGCGGCATAATTTTAGTTGTCTTTGTGAGCCTTTGCGACCAGTGTAGATCGGTGCAGTAGTTTAATATGACTTCGGATAAAACATTATCGATTAAAGATCAGATTACATGTATATGGAGACTGATTTGTTCCTGCACTTGTCATAAATAAGCCAACGCTGGTTTACCCAGAAGCACGAATCGTATCGTCTGTCTATGTAACAAATAAGAAACACATCCAATGCGCGATGAATAATGGTTTAACCCTTTCTTAGTAAATAGTTGGCCTCAACTTATCAAAATCTGAATGCTGTAAATGCGTCTACATGTGGGAAGGGTTAAGTAATCTTGCTTAGGGCAAATTAATCAATGGGTATATATGACAAGTGTTGATATAGACCTAGATACTACTGCGCGGACGCGCAAGTTGAAATAGTTATACACTGAATGCGGTTGGTTTTCTTTGAGCATATTCATATGTTTTGTAAAACAAAGACGCAGATGGATGTGGTGCCACGTGCATTCGAATGAGGATAATTTATGCTACAGTTTGATTTAAATTGTATATGGGAACTAAAAACTAGTGCTCTTAGCCCTTTCCCACATATAGACACATTTGGATTGATCTGTAGCAGACGACCATTGAGAAAAGTTGGGGAAAAAAGGAGAAATTACTGATAATGAAAAAATTCTCCTTTTGTCAAAATGTTTTCAACTTTATTCAATAATTATACTTTAACCCAAAGAAATATACCTTAAATGGTGTCTGGACGTTTTCAAAGTCGTCTGCTGCAGATGTATTGTATATCGTAAAGGGTTAAACCATAAAAAGCTACCGTAAGACGCGTAACTTTGTGTTTTATAAGTAATGAGGAATGCATTTTCATCATAAGTTGTTATTTTATAGACTGTATAGACCTATCAACATTGTTATCGTTATTGATTTATAAATTCTACTTTCTATTGTAAATACAAATTAATGCATGCTTCTTTAACATTTGTGAAAAAAACAAAATATAAAATGAAATATAAAAACATAATATAATATTATAACAGTTTGCCTTATTATTTCATATTGTTAGCATTAAACCGAACTGACGCAAAGAATCGTCAGTCGACATATTTTACTCTTATCTCGGTTAATTAATGCAAGATTCAAGATTCAAGATTTATTTATTCAGTAACGTAAACTTTACAAAGTTTCTAGTTACATACATATGATGATATACTATATAATACAAAGTTCAAGTCAAGACAACTATGTGCACAATGCTGATTATGTACAATTATATCCTATCAATATACAAATGAGGTTGAACATATCTGAAAATGTAAGAAATATATGTGAATATTTATAAAGACCTATGTATCTAATGTATACTAACACGTACATACGAATGATAAGAAACATGTTGAATTTTCATGGCATATCGCATGTTAGATCTAGATCTTCAGGTGGTATTGAGTAAGCTTATCCTTTGTGCAAAAGCTTCACGTAAATATTTGGCCAAGTTCAGTAATGTAACCGTTTTATCCGTTTTTAATAAATCTATAAATTTATTTACAGATGGCTTAACTCTGTAATAAGGTTTAATGAATTTCGTTCGAGCAACTGGCATCAGTACCCCTGATTGTGGTTAATACTTTCAAACATGTGCTCAAGAACAAATTGAATTAGAAATTCCCTGTATTCAATGGCAGCACAGTCAGTTACCCAATTTCTAATTTTCTGTATAAGTAATACTGCAATTAAAGACCACCTGCGAACAAAGACTATATCAATGTCTTTCAATATAGGGATAATACACATTTTCGAGGGCGTGAACATCTGCGGACGCCCGCAGATGTTCACGCCCGAGAAAATGTGTATTTTCGCTATTATTGCATAAAATAAGAGCAAACATCCAACATATAGTCCGCTGTAACGTTCAGTTTTACGATAGCCGCCGATGAACATGACGCGATAACGATTGACATATGTGAAGTCATAAAGTAAACAAGTTATGTTTTATATATCCACGAACCGGTCCTACATCAAGGTTGCCATCGCTGACTCGAATGGTTTTGGATTATATTATGCTCTTTAACTATGAGTCTATTGCATGTTACCGATTATCGAGTTAAAGAAGCTGATGTTATTGTTAACCCAACAATTGCTCCTATTCTAGGAGAGATGGAGCGTCCATATTTTGTTTACTAACGGTGCCCGGGTAATGCATATGTAAAACATCTAACCGGTCTGAAACGGCACGTACGCGCGAGAATCGCTTTGTTTATACACGTGTTCTCGCCGTTTACGCCCGGTTTTTGCAAAGTTTCTGTATCCCTTAAGCGAGCTAAAACGCAGATTGTATGCAATAATTGGTGGTTTTTATACAATGATCCCATTGTACATGTATATTGACCTGTATTTGCTAAATATCGTCACATAAGTATTGAACATTGCAGACAAAGATCAAACTACAAGACCGTGCAATGTGATCTTTATCTACGAACGTGTATTAGTACATGTTAACGTTGTTTATTCGAGTTCAGCGAACTAAGGGTTGAGAAGACGATTTCGTCAACGAGACATTTTAACCAATTTAAAACCATTCCTATTTTAAAATCGTATCCTCATTTATAGAGACTATCATAATCTTAGCAGAAATGTTTTTAAAGGTTGTCTGCTGCATATTTGGTGTACGTGAAGAATGGTAGCCTAATGTTTAGGGAGCGAGAGAGGCCGATGGTTAAAATTACAGTAGTGAATGTGGACTCCATCCTGATATAACCGGTGAGTTCGCAACGAGTGTAAACCTTTACATACATAGACCACATCTGCAGCAGACAACTATTGACATCATTGTGACAAAAGAAGATATTGCTCATAATGATAAAGTGATGATCTTCCCAAATTATATTCAACTCTATTTGATACTTTTACTATCATTTATATAGATGTAGATTTTTCAGAATATTTGCTTAGATAACTTTCACAGTTGCTGCAGATGTAGGGTTAAATAATGGTAGTGAAGCCTGTCTATTTGCTTGGTACCTGGCTGTGGAAATTGATTACATAATGGTAGCGAAGCCTGTCGATCTGCCTGGTACATGGCTGTCGGCAAGGGGTAAATAATGGTAGCGCTGCCTGTTTATATTCCTGGTACCTGGCTATGGACATCGGTTAAATAATGCTGACGAAGATTGTCTTTCTGCCTGGTACCTGGCTGTGGCTAAGGGTTAACTAATGCTAGCGATGCCAGTCCATCTGCCTTGTACCTGGCAAATAGACAGGGTTCACTAACATTATTTAACCCTTGCCCTGATACAGTACATCTGCAGCAATTGTGAAAAATACCTAACACCTACCCACAGTCAGGAACAATGCAGAAAAATAGGTTTCGCTTCGATTTTTTAAACCCTGTCGACAGCAAGTTACCAGGCAGATAGACAGGCTTCGTTACCATTATTTAACTGTGTCCCAAGCAATTAATGGTAACGAAGCCTGTCTATCTGCCTGGTAACTGGCTGTCGACAGGGGTTAACTAATCAAAGCGAAGCCTGTTTCTCTGCCCTGCACCTGACTGTGGGTAGGTGTTAAGTAATGGTAGCGAAGCCTGTCTTTTCTGCCTGAAACCCTGCTGTGGACATGGGTTAAATAATGGTAGAGAAGCCTGTATTTATGCCAGGTACCTTGCTGTAGACATGTGTTAAATAATAGTAGCGAAGAGTTGTCTTTCTGCTTGTTACCTGATTTTGGGCAAGGGGACGGGGGGAAATTAATGGTAGAGAAGCCTGTCTATCTGCCTGGTACCGTGCTTTGGACATGGGTTAAATAATGGTAGCGAAAACCGGCTTTCTTCCTGGTACCTGGATGTGGGTATGGGTTGGATAATGGTAGCAAAGGTTGCCTCTCTGCTTGTTACCTGACTTTGGGCAAGGGGCGGGGGTAAATTAATGGTAGAGAAGCCTGTCTATCTGCCTGGTACCGTGCTTTGGACATGGGTTAAATAATGGTAGCGAAAACCGGCTTTCTTCCTGGTACCTGGCTGTGGGTATGGGTTAAGTACTGGTAGCAAAGGTTGTCTCTCTGCTTGTTACCTGACTTTGGGCAAGGGGGCGGGGGTAAATTAATGGTAGAGAAGCATGTCTATCTGCCTGGTACCGTGCTTTGGACATGGGATAAATAATGGTAGCGAACACCGGCTATCTTCCTGGTACCTGGCTGTGGGTATGGGTTGGATAATGGTAGCAAAGGTTGTCTGTCTGCTTGTTACCTGACTTTGGGCAAGGGGGCGGGGGTAAATTAATGGTAGAGAAGCCTGTCTATCTGCCTGGTACCGTGCTTTGGACATTGGATAAATAATGGTAGCGAACACCGGCTATCTTCCTGGTACCTGGCTGTGGGTATGGTTTAAATAATGGTAGCAAAGGCTGTCTTTCTGCCTGGTACCTAGATGTGGGCATGGATTAAATAATGGTAGGGAGGCCTGTTTATTTGCCTAGTACTTGACTGTTGGTAAGGGTTAAATAATGGTTGCGAAGCCTGTCTATTTTGCCTGGTAACTGGCTGTGTTAAATAACGATAGTGAAGCCTGTCAATTTATCTGGTACCTGGCTTGGAAATATATGGTGGTGAAGCCTGTCTATCTGCCCGTTACATGGCTGTGGACATGGGTTAAATAATGGTGGTGAAGCCTGTCTATCTGCCCGGTACCTAGCTGTGTATTATATAGTTTTAGCGAAGCCTGTCTTTCTGCCCGCTAACTGGTTGTGGACATGGGTAAAATAATGTAAGTGAATCCTGTCTATCTGCCTGGTACCTGGCTTTGGGCAGTTGTTAAAATAATGTAAGTGAATCCTGTCTATCTGCCTTGTACCTGGTTTTGGGCAATGGTAAAATTAATGTTAGCGAAGCCTGTTTATCTGCCTGGTACCCTGCTGTGGACAATGGGCAATGGTTAAATATTGTTAGCGAAGCCTGTATATCTGCATAGTACCTAGCTATGCGCATGCGTTAAATAATGGTAAAGATGCATGTATATCTGCCTGGAACCTGATTATGGGGAATAGTTAAATAATTAGGGAAGCCTGTCCATCTGCCATTTACCTGGCTCTGGGCACTGGTTAAATAATGGTAGCGGGTCTGTCTATCTGTCTGGTACCTGGCTGTGGACATGTGTTAACAAATGGTTCCGACACCTGTCTATCAGTCTTGTACATGGCTGTGGGCAAGGTTTAAATAATGGCAGAGAAGCCTGTCTATCTGCCTGATACCTGGCTGTTGGCAAGGATTAAATAATGGTAGTGAAACCTGTTTATCTGCCTGGTACTTAACTGTGAAAATGGGTTATATAATGACAGCAAAGCCTGTCTGTCTACCTTGTACCTGGCATTGGGTAAGGGTTATAATCTTCAGTACCACTATTTAACCCATGTCGGGAGCCAGGTACCAGGCAGAAAGACAAGCTTCGGTACCATTATTTAAACCATCTCAACATCCAGGTACCAGTCAAATAGATAGGCATCGCTACCATTATTTAACGACTGCCTACAGCCAGGTACCAGGCAGAAAGACAGGCATTGCTACCTTTATGTATATTTACCATTTAGACAGGCTTCGCTACCATTATTTAACCCTTGCCAACTGACAGGTACCAGGCAGATAGACAGGCTTCCCGACCATTATAAAACCCATGCCGACAGCCAAGAACCAGGCAGAAAGACATGCTTTTCAACCATTATTTTACCCCTCAACCACAGCCAGGTACCAGGCAGATAGTTTGACTTTGCTACCATTATTAATATCTTGCCCACAGCCAGGTACCAGGTTGACAGACAGGCTTCGCTACAATTGTTCCGCACTTGCCCATAGCCAGGTACCAGGCAAACAGACAGGCTTTGTAACAAACATGGTAGCGGAGCTTGATTATCTGCCTGGTACTTGGCCAAAGTGTAAATTATTCTGGAAGTAAAATATGTTGATTAACATCATAAAAATATGTCACAAAAAACTTTTCAGGTGTGCAACTATTACAAACAAACACTTTACTATTACAGCAAATCCGCTGCAGTTTACATTAAACAAAACCTGTGGAACGTTTATTTAAAGTAAAGTATTATTATTGAAAAGTGTTAAAACATGAATGATGTACTAATTTTTGATTATGAGTTAGGTCTCCTTTTGCCAAAATGAAGTCAAAATTCATCTACTACTAATTGGTATGTTTGCGAAAAATTGAATAAAAAACCAATGATAATAACAAATACAGAAAAATGCCAATATAATTTCCCAACGTATGTTCAATATTTTCCCAGACACGGGACGTGGCGAAACAAACACAAAACATGGTAAATTACACTTAAACAAGTCCTCCTTAAACCCTTTATCTAAAGAGTTTATGAGACTATTAAATATTTGATATTTTTTTAAATATGACTATTCTCCCTTTCCATAAAGTTTACACCATTCGTTTCTTCCTCTTTGGATATATAAATGATTATAAACATCGGGTAAAGGGTTATAATCAAACAACAATCGTCCTACTAATGACCACATAATAAGGCATACAACACAACTCCTTTCGTATGAAAACATGGTAGTTAATGAAATAATCAAACGAAGTAATGATATTTTTTTGGGAGTTTTAAACTCGAATGGCGATGATCAATTTGAGCGTTCAAATGGCCATATGGCATCGAATGGCGATTGATAATCTAGGCGCACATTTAAATAAAATATAACATCGAATGGCCATGGACGTTTATGATTTACAAATTGCTATATAAAATCGAATGGCGATGGTCAATTTAGGCGTTCAATTGGCTATATAAAATCGAGTGGCGATAGACGATGGACGATCTCGTTCGGCATTCAAACTACCATAATAAATAGAACAGCTCTCTTGGCATTACATTTGCTTCATAAAAACGAAAGGCGAAGACATACATCTGCGATCAAATTGCTATATGAATCGAATGGCGGCGGCCGATTTCAACTTTAATTTGCTATATGAAAACAAATAACGATGGCCGATATGTGTCAGCTTCGAATTGGCTATATGGTTGATGTTTCAATTTCTGATTATGAGTTATGTCTCCTTTTGCCATAATGTAGTCAACATTTATCTGCTAAAGATAGGTATGTATGTATAACATATTTAGCAAACAATCTTGATCAAATACAGCAAAATGCCAATATAATCCCTATATGTGTTCAATATTTTCCCAGATACGTAACGGTCGGAATAATCCCGTGGCGATACAAACACAAAACATGGTAAATTACACTTAAACAAACCCATTTAATCAGTACATAAAATTAAACACAAACAGTTCACACTTGCTCAGATTGATTTAATACAATCAAGTCCATCTAAAACCCTTTATCTAACACATTTATGAGACACTTAAATATTCGTTATATTTTAGTAAAAAGAGGAAAAACATACGGATGAAATGAATTTAAAATAATCTAAACAGAGTGGCAAACATCTCGGAAAATAATTAAATTGACTGGTATTAATTAAAATCTGACTATTTTCCTTTTCCATAAAGTTTAAAAGATGAGTTTCTTCATCTTTAGATTTATTTAAAATCGGGAACATCGGGTAAAGGGTTATAATCAAACAATCGTCCTACTAATGACCGATTCAATTTTCTTTTAATGACCACATAATAAGGCTCGTTTCGTATGAAAACACGGTAATTAATGGATAATCAACCGAAGTAATGGTGTTTTTAAATGAATATGACGCGAGTAATGCTTCGGTTTGCCGTGAATTCGACTAAACGTAGACTACTCAATGTTCTACATATATTAAATGTGCCGAGTTGGTAAAGTATCAAATGCCAAGCGTTGAGTACCGAGAATAATCCAAAAGTGTTATTATACCATATTCTTATACCTATAAACGAATCAAGGATTTACATAGCTCGCTTTTTGTGGAAGTTTGCTCGTCAGCTGCGTTGATTGAAAGTAAGTATGATATAATTCGACAAGCATTTTATGTTTATATAAACGAGGGTATTCAGATTGGCTTAATCATTTTACAGAACAGAATACAAATCGTGTGATATAGTGTTTTTATTCTCATTAGCAGCTCTGGGTAAATGAGTGAAAAATGTTATTTTTGACTCAAGACTGGAATGATAACCGACGAATGATATGATAATGTTAGTTTTATTGTAATAAGTAATGACGCTGAACTTGTTTTAAAAAAATACTATTTCTTTTCTATTAGCAAATAAGCTGAGCTTTGTTGTCTGGTGTTTTAAATGTGATAAATCTAATATATTCGCTAAAATAAACACATGGACTAGGACAATGTGCTATAATACTACACTATGTATACTTCTTGTTGCTTATTATATACAAAGGGACGTACAGAAATTGGTAATTGATTTAAATAATAATACCTTTTTAATACATTTTTAATACCTTTGTAATACCTTTTTAAAAAGGTTTATTAATTTACCCTTTCCAAATTCACACAAATTTGCACTAGAGCTACATGACTTCAAACACTTGTTGCCAAATGAAATAGAATTTCTGTAAATGAAAATGACAGTTATTGAAAAGTGTTAAAAATATTATTGCAAAATGAGAAATTGTTTATCTACTACCAATGTTTCAAAATATGTTTGCAAGAGGGACATATTTAATAATGTGGTAAAAGTAAAATTGCTTAATACAAGTAATATTTCCCTTTTCCGTACTGATTACTTTCACCACTGTGACATGGAAACAATTCAAGATAAATATATTTTACCTCTCCTTTTTTGTTAAGCAGATGACACGTGGACTATTTTACGAGATACAATACAGTGTCCATTGTTTTTTAACATTTGCCTGTCTTTCTACTTCATGCAATTTTACACCGATAAATACTTAGCATAAACTAAAGACAATTAAAATAGATTTCTTAGAAGAAACAAAGTTGAGAGAAATATATAAATTCTTAATTTCTTAATTAACACGATTTCTAAATTTCGAGACGGTATATATCTTTTTCTATAGATACTATCAGAGCAGACATTTCCGCTTAACAGCAGACGACTTTAGATTTAGAAGATCTAATTTTGGGGAGAAATACTTAAACCTTTTCGCACATACAACACATTGATAGCAGACGACTTTTGAAACATAAAGGCAGCAGTATGGATTTTATTAATGCACGAAAGTATACTTATTGAATAGAGATGGAAACATTGTGGCAAAAATAGAGATTGCTTGTTATAAGACATTTCTCTATTTTCCAGGATGTCTTCTTTTTGCAAATGTTAACATATAAAGACTGGGTAGTACATACAACTTCTCAAGCATCTCACTGTGTACATTTTATTTTAAATCTTTATTTAACAATGTTTGTTTCAGAAGCGATTTCTACAGAAGTTGGTTAAATCTCAATTCAAGCGTCGGATCAAATACACAAGGATGAGATCACCATTCATTCCAAACACGAGTTTAGCCGAAGATGTTTCCGACAGTTTTCGGACACCTCCGTCATTGGAGCGAGGAGGCATTTGTGATTGGCGGAATTTAACTTACGACAGCAGCATCCAGATATTGAATTTAGAAACAGACGACACGTCTCAAAATGGACTCAGATTCCTTTCCCGAACAAATATAGACTCCAATCAAAATATGAGTTCAATATCGGAATATGACTCAGAAGTGATGTCATCTCATTTTCTACGAGATAATGCGAGATCACACATTTTGACGAACTTCACCGGAAACATCAGCACGTCAGACATATTGACAAACACTTGGGATAATTTGAAAGATGCTAGACTGGTGTCCTATTTGAAGGAAGAAAACATGATCAAAAGATGCACTTATAAAAAAAGACCGCCAGCTATTAAAGATGGAGGGGCATTGGGAACGGATAACAGACAGTTGTGTTACAAGCAAGCGAAATTCTCGATGAAAAAGCATGTACAAGTAAAACCTTACAGTGACTGCGTACTCGACCTGTCTAGAAGTTCCAAATTTCCCAGAGAACAGACCGGAAATGACGTTTATATTGCAAAACGAGAACAGAAAGATTGTGGTTTCACAAACACTCGGATATTGACTGCACCGTACGTCATCAAAGAACCAAAGTTAGTGGAACCGCTGCACGAAACGAGACACGCAAGTAAACTTGGACCCGTTAAAAGAGTCAAACTGAGCTCGTTACAGAATGAATCGAGACCTAGGAGACAGGGAAAATATGGCCTATCAAGAAATCACACTAGGAGAGCATTATTGTCTTTGAGACCAGATAACAATCGCAAAGTAAGACAAATACCAGGCTTATCATCGATTCCATTAGCAGCAACATTCGTGGAAACTGCTTTCCCGATGTTAACAAACGGCTGCGGATCGCTGTCAAACTTTCTAATAGAAAACGAGACCATACCTTCTATCAATAGTGCTACATCGGTCGCCGTTTCAAGTCAAACTAAAAGTGCAAAATGTGTGGAACAAGTTTGCACTCGGACACCTTCACTGCGATCTACTAAACCAATGTCAATCGCTACATCGAATCTAAGATATTTCCAGTGTAAACGGACGCTCGACTTTAATGGATCATTTGAAAATGATACGCAGCAAATATCAAACTCTGAAAACATATGTGATGAATTCAATGAATACGAAACCGTGCTTAATTTGTGTACTAGAAAACCCCGTTTAGGTCTTGCAATCAAGATAGACAAACAACAAGTTATTTTAAATAATGGCGCCATTGCGGATATTAAACACGCCATTTCGAAATCAAAAAAGCGTTTGAATATCAAAACAAATGGCACAATCAACATGCTGTCGAAGACAATAAAGATGAATTCACACACTGCAAAGAGTCCACGAAGAAAAAATAGTTCCTCATTCAACAAGAAAGGGCGAATGCACACAATTTCCCCCGATTTCCAGTTCAGAACTGTATTTGAATTACAGGTATGACTGGCGGCATAATTTAAGTTGTCTTTGTGAGCCTTTGCGACCAGTGTAGATCGGTGCATCCGTTTGATATGACTTCGGATAAAACATTATCGATTAAAGATCAGATCACATGTATATGGAGACTGGTTTGTTCCTGCACTTGTTATAAATAAGCCAATGCTGGTTTTCCAGAAGCACGATTTCCAGTAGCACGACTCGTATCGTATGTGTGTCTGGAAAATAAGAAACACATGCAACACAGACGACTTTGTGCACGTCGAATCGCTCTATCAATAAATGAATACTTATTGACAAAAGTTGAAAACATTTTGGCAAACGGAGATATTGCTCGAAATAAGCAAGTTGGCTTCAACATTTCAAACATTGTCTTATGTAAATGCGTCTCCATGTGGGAAAGGGTTAAGTAATATTGCTAAGGGTAAATTAATCAATGGGTATTTGTGACAATTGTTGATACAGACTTGTGTGCTTATTCTTGCTATCTGATCCAAGTGTTAACGGTCTGACATTCAGTGTAGGTCTAGATCCTACTGCGCGGAAGCGCACATTGATATGGTTTCACACTGAATGTGGTTGGTTTTCTTTCAGCATATTCACATGTATTGTAAAACAAAGACGTGGATGGATGGGATGCCACGTGCATTCGATTGAGAATAATTAATGCTACAGTTTGATCTAAATGTTATAATTGGACA
The DNA here is from genome assembly GCA_031761405.1 of Serripes groenlandicus. Taxonomy (NCBI): domain Eukaryota; kingdom Metazoa; phylum Mollusca; class Bivalvia; order Cardiida; family Cardiidae; genus Serripes; species Serripes groenlandicus. The sequence continues at coordinate 53,608,926 of JASEVX010000011.1, read as the reverse complement.
TAAAGACTGTGCTCTTAACCCTTTCCAACATATAGGCCCAATTTGATGCATCTGTAGCAGACGACCTTTTAGAACAGTTGCGGAAAAAGGAGAAATTTCTCATAATGAACAATTTCTCCTTTTGCCACAATGTGTTCAACTTTATTCAATAATTATACTTTTACACACAGAAATATTCCTTAAATGGTGTCTGAACGTTTTCAAAGCCGTCTGCTTCAGATGTTTTGTATATTGTAAAGAGTTAACAAAAAAGGCTACCGTAAGACGCGTAACTATGTGTTTTATAAGTAATGAGGAATTCATTTTCATCATAAGTTGTTATTTTATAGACTGTATAGACCTATCAACATTGTTATTGTTATCGTTATTGATTTATAAATTCTACTTTCTATTGTTAATACAAATTATAACATGCTTCTTTAACATTTGTTAGACAACATAATTGGAAAAGAAATAAAAAAACATGATATATTAAACTTTGCCTTATTATTTTATATTCTTAGCGTTGAAGTTATCCCGCTTAATTAATGCAACTGGCATCAGTACCCCTGATTGTGGTAAATACTTGCAAACATGTGCTCAAGAACAAATGGAATTAGAAATTCCCTGTATTCAATGGCCGCAGAGTCATTTTTCCAATTTCTAATTTTCTGAATAAGTAATCCTGCAAGACCACCTGTGAACAAAGACTATATCAATGTCTTCTAATTGGTGGTTTCTATACAACGATCCGATTGTACATGGCGTTGGGTTAGGGCTAGATACTGGTAGCGAAGCCTGTCTATCAGACTGGTATCTGGCTGTGGGCAAGGCTTAAATAATGGTAACGAAGCATGTCTATCTGCGTGGTACCTGTCTGTCGGCAAGGGTTAAAGAATGGTAGCGATGCCTGTATATCTGCCTGGTACCTGGCTGAAGGCAAGGGTTAAACACTGGTAGCGAAGCCTGTCTTTTTCCCTGGTACCTGGCTGTTGGCATGGGTTTGTACATGGTAGCATTACCTGTATATCTGCCTGATCCCAGGCTGTGGGACAAGGTTTGAATAATAGTTGCGATGCTTGTCTATCTACCTAATACATTGCTGTGGGCATGTGTTAGATAATGGTAAGGAATCCTGTTTATCTGCCTGGTACCTGGCTGTGGACATGGGTTAAATAATGGTAGCGAAACCAGTCTATCTGCCTGATACCAAGCTTTGGTACAAGGTTTAAATAATAGTTGCGATGCTTGTCTATCTACCTGTTTATCTGCCTGGTACCTGGCTGTGGACATGGGTTAAATAATCGTAGCGAAGCCTGTCTTTCTGCCTGGTACCTGGCTGTCGGCATGGGTTAGAACATGGTAGCGAAGCCTGTTTATCTGTAGTCTGGTTCCCGACTTCCTATGAAAGTAAGTTTGGCACAACCGAATGAATGGCGGCCTGCGATGATATACCTCCGATGTACAATTTGAATGTAATTATTTTAATAAGCTGACCAATTGGATAAAATGGTTTTATTCCTTTAGTCATTAATATACTAGACCTATCATAAATATTAACGGGTGATGATTGCTCTTTGTAAGACGATGTGACGTTGGTTTTTGACATACTAGAAATCGAGTTGTGTTCGGACAGTTGAATTATTTCGAATACTTTATAAAACAAAGTTTGTTTGCATGTCCTGTGTGATTTACTTTGACATTTCATCTTTGTGATGAAACTACTAATATGTTGTAGCACCAGACCACAGTTATGTATAAGAACCTCCGAAAAATCCGGAGAAATTGCTTCTTTTGTCACTATGTTTTCAAAAAAGCCGTCTGCTGCAGAGCATAAGAAAGCGTCTTTATAAGTGAAAGGGTTAAGAAAAACAAACAAGAAATATACAGCAGACCAATTTGGAAAAAAATCGGGACAAAATCAATTTTGAAAATATTATTACTGGTATCATTTAAAGAGTTTGAAATTAAGTAGCTGTCTTATTATTATTATAATAGTATTTTTCAATCAGTTTATTTTATAACAATTTCACTGCTTTTGATGGTGGATCCCATGTGTCCAATTTAATGACATAAAGATGATGATGGTGTCACATTATTTTCAATAAACATCATCTTGATATTTAAATTGAATTTAAGCATGACAATAGATTTTTTTTATTTCAGTGCAAGGTTGAGTTTTTCAATCATGATCAAAGACACTTAGGCTATATTTTTACTAGTAGCCACTTGAAGGTGAACATATAGTCTAGGTTTCTGAGATCACTGGGTGAAATTAAATTCAATCTTACACCAAAATCAACCCCATTTTCTGTTACTTTTAAGCTTAAATAAGCTTAAAATACTAAATAAGCAAATATTCTGTTTAACCCTTCCTCTTCTACAATTAGTTTTGTTTAATTACTGAAGAAAGTTAAAACATTGTGGCAAAAGGAGAAATAACTCATAATGAACAATTTCATCTTTTGTCACAATGTTTTCAAAAGTTGTCAGGGAGCATCTAAATGAGGGAAAAGGTTTAAGACTAACTATTCTGTAACTATTTATTGTTCTCCGCCGGCGTGTATCATTATTATGACAATATTCCTTCATATCTTTTTTCATACTAGGAAGCCCAACGTCAGCTTTGTTGTAGTATAAAATGGCACCAGCTTCACCATTTGATCTGCCAGTCATCCCTACCTCTTGGAAATATGCTGTGAAAGAAATGAAAGAATAGAAACAACTTAAATAACGTTCTGCATGGACATAACTAAATGTGCAATCTGCTCAGTATCTGAACTTTTGACTTAAAGATTTATCAGATTATTTCTGTTCACAAGGTGAACAATGTAGATCATGAGCATACTATGTATGTCATACACAGGTGTGTAGGTTCGTCTGGCTCTGAATTACTGCAACTAGTCCATTCATCCGAATAAGGATCTATATTGTTTACTTAAAATATATATATATATAGCCACCAATACAGATCATGATCAGAATATACATATGTGATCTGGATCTAAACTTGTTTCACATGTCCTATACAACATGCCATAACTGTAGTTTAGTACACAGTCAAAAATTATTAATATTATCAGGATACATGTGAATGCTTTAACCATTAACTCCATGCTTCCTCACCTTCTATTTGTGTTCAGTTTAGGCAGAGTGCCACACATTTTATTGTGCATGTTTTATACATGATATGAGCCTGTGCATGACAAAATGTACATGTTGGCTTTTGAGAACAGTATTAAAGATTTAGAGTAGACTGTGCATCTACACAGTCTGATCAAGATGTACACTGTTCACATATTACTTACACTAGCTTGTTAGCATATTAATTATGGTAGTGTCATACGGTATTAATTGCAGTTCTCTGATAGGGCATACGAGACTTTGTCACCCTGTAAACAAAACGATACATTTTTTTTTTAAAAAAACAGCCAAATTGAACCGACTGTTCTATTGCTATTTATAGAATGCTTTCCTTTTAACCCTGTCCTACTTGTAGACACATTCTGATGCATATACAGCCGTCAACCTTTAAAAACAATGTTATAAATGGAGAAATTACTTATAATTCTCCTTTTGTCAAAAAGTTGTCAACTCTATTCAATTATTATTGATTATTAAATTTTCATTTACAGAGATATTTGCCATACTGTTTTCAAAGTCGTCCACTGCATATTTGCAGTATGTGGAAAAGTGTTAAGTTAACCATTATTTTATTGTGCATGTTTTATACATGATATGAGCCTGTGCATGACAAAATGTACAAGTTGGCTTTTGAGAACAGTATTAAAGAGTTCTATTGCTATTTATAGAATGCTTTCCCTTTAACCCTGTCCTACTTGTAAACACATTCTGATGCATATTATACTGTCATTTTTAGAGATCTTCAAGATGTTTTCAGTCGTCCTCTGCATATTCGTTTTATGTTGGAATGTGTGAAGTGAACAATCTAGATCTTGATCAGAATTATCTTTGCAGGCTGATCTGGATCTAATTTACAATAGAAACTCAAAAATCATTTGACTTGAGGAATCAAATAAACAGTTTTAAAACATTTAAATCTTTTATAGTAAATTGTTCAAAAATAGAGCCTATATTGCCTAAATCGGGGACTACTAAAGCTTATAATAAAGGTAACATTTGAACATTTTTAAAAATGATATCCATCCCATGAAGATAAAAACATTTATTTCTAATAAGATCCTTTGTATCCGAATTTCAAATACATTTTCATCTATCCGAAAACTATACTACTCGATAACAAATACTTTTCTTCCAAACAGAACAAAGCATCATAAAATGAAAACATGGAATCAATTTATGACCTTATTTTAATAAGATAAATGAATTATTATCCCGATGGTCAACAACATAGTAAATTTAGATATTACCTGATATTCCATCGCGTCCGCCATTATTTGGTTTGTGCCTGACCCTTTACATAGTAATAAGGGGAAGGAACTCCAGACTAGTTTATCTGTCGACATGGAATAAATAATGGTAGCGATGATTGTCTATCTACCTGGTACTTGTCTGTCGGCAAGGATTAATGAATGGTAGCGAATACTGTCTATCTGCCTGGTACCTGGCTATAGGCATGGGTTAGATAATGGTAGGAAAGCCTGTCATTCTGCCTGGTACCTGGCTGTTGGCATGGGTTAGAACATGCTAGCGAAGTCTCTCTATCTGCCTGGTACCTGGCTGTGGACATGGTTAAGATAATAGTAGCGATGCTTGTCTGTTTACCTAATACCTTGCTGTAGGCATGTGTTAGATAATGGTAGCGAAGCCTGTCTATCTGCCTTGTACCTGGCTGTGGACCTGAGTTAAATAATGGTAGGGAAACCTGTCTTTCTGCCTGGTACCTGGCTGTTGGCATGGGTTAAATAATGGTAGCGAAGCCTGTCTATCTGCCTGGTAGCTGACTGCAGGCATGTGTTAGATAATGGAAGCGATGAGTGTCTATCTACCTGGTACCTAGCGGAGGGCATTGGTTAGATAATGGTAACGAAACCTGTCTATCTGCCTGGCACCTGGCTGTTGGCATGCGTTAGCTAATGATAGCGATGATCGTCTATCTACCTGGTACCTGGCTGTAGACATGCGTTATATAATGATAGCGATGATTGTCTATCTACCTGGTACCTAGCGATGGGCATTAATTAGATAATGATAACGAAGCATGTCTATCTGCCTGGTACCTGTCTGTCGGCATGTGTTAGATAGTGGTAGCTAAGGCTGTCTATCTGCCTGGTACCTGGCTAGGGACATTGGTAAAATAATGGTAGCGAAGCCTGTCTTTCTGCCTGGTACTGGGCTTGGGACAAATGTTTAATAACGGTAGCGAAGCCTGTCTTTCTGCCTGGTACCTGGCTGTTGGCATGGGTTAACTTATGGTAGCGAAGCCTGTCTTTCTGCCTGGTACTTGACTGTGGGCGTAGGTTAAATAATGGTAGCGAAGCCTGTTTTTCTGCCTGTTATTTGACTGTGGGCGTAGGTTAAATAATGGTAGCGAAGCCTGACTATCAGACTGATACCTGGCTGTTGGCATGGGTTAACTAATGGTAGCGAAGCCTGTCTTTCTGCCTGGTACCTGGCTGTTGGCATGGGTTAACTAATTGTAGCGAAGCCTGTCTTTCTGCCTGGTACCTGACTGTTGGCATGGGTTAACTAATTGTAGCGAAGCCTGTCTTTCTGCCTGGTACTTGACTGTGGGCATGGGTTAAATAATGGTAGCGAAGCCTGACTATTAGACTGGTACCTGGCTGTGGGAAAGGTACAAATAGCGATAGCGGAGTCTGTCTATCGTCCTGGTACCTGGCTGCGGACATGGGTTAAATAATGATAGCGTAGCCTGTCTTTCTGCCTGGTACCTGGCTTGGGACATTGGTTAGATAATGGTAGCGAAGCCTCTGCCTGGTACCTGGTTTAGGACAATAATCAAATAATACATGTCTATCTGTCTCGTACCTGGCTGTGGGTAAGGGTTAAATAATGGTAGCTTAGCCTGTCTACCTGCCTGATTCCTAGCTGTTGGTAAGGTTCAAATAATGGCAGCGAAGCCTGACTATCTGCCAGGTATCTGGCTGTGGGCATAAGTTTTATAATAGTAGCGAAGCCTGTCTATCTGCCAGGTATCTTGCTGTGGGCATGTGTTTAATAATAGTAGCGAGGCCTGTCTATCTGCCATGTATCTGGCTAGGGACATTGGTTAAATAATGGTAGGAAAGCCTGTCTTTCTGCCTGTTACCTGGCTAGGGACATTGTTTAAATAATGGTAGCGAATCCTGTCATTCTGCCTGGTATCTGGCTGTTGGCATGAGTTAACTAATGATAGCGAAGCCTGTCTTTCTGCCTGGTACCCTGGCTTGGGACACGGGCTAAAAAATGGTAGCCAAACCTGTCTTTCTGCCTGATATCTGTCTGTGAGCATAGGTTAAATTATGGTAGCGAAACCTGTTTATCTTCATGTTTTCTGACTGTTGGTATGGATTTAATAATGGTACCTTGTACCTGGCTATGGGCAAGGGTTATATAATGATAGCGAAGCCTGTCTTCCTGCCTGGTACCTGGCTGTGGGTAAGAGTTAAATAATTCTAGCAAAGCCTGTCTATCTTCATGGTGTCTGACTGTGGGTATGGATTTAATAATGGTAGCGAAGCCTATATATCTGCCTGGTACCTGACTCTGGGAAAGTGTTATAATTAAATTAGTTGCAAACCCTGTCTTTCTGCTTGGTACCTGGCTGTGGGCAAGGGTTAAATAATGTTAGCGAAGCCTGTCTATCTGCCTGGTACTTGGCTTTATGCATGGGTAAAATAATAATAGCGAAGCTTATCTATACGCTTGGTACCTGGTTGTGGTCAATAGCTAAATAATGGTAGCGAAGCCTGTCTATCTGCCTGGAACCTGGCTTGGTGCAAGGGCTAAATAATGGTATATAATCTTTATTATATATAATCTTTATTTCCTCCAATATTTGAAGATCATACAAGGATGAACACTATGGTAAACAAACAAAAACGAAAGGTTATACACAAAAATAAATCATCAGAGCCAATGCCTATCATCTGATAGAAAAGGTTGAATAATGGTAGAGGAGCTTGCCTATCTGCCTCGTACCTGGCCAAAAGTATATGATTCTGTACGTAAAATAAGTTAAGTCACATGCAAAAATTGTGTCACAAGAAACGTTTTAGTAGGTGTGCAACTATTACA